>CM077106.1:4088177-4100784 GCA_039619505.1 Cimex hemipterus | reverse complement strand
AGAGAGAGAGAGAGAGAGAGAGAGAGAGAGAGAGAGAGAGAGAGAGACAGACAGACAGAGAGAGAATGAGCGATAATCACCCTATGCCTACTACGGTAGTCCAGAGGCCTTCTCCAACATGGGTTGACTTCTTATAGCAAACACGTGTCCTCCAGATGTGCACATTCATGTATAGGCTGCAATTAGATATTTAAAAACAAATATGTTGGTAGGTTAATTAACTGAAATGAAATAATTTTTACTTAGAAAAAAAAACTTGTAAGACAAGTCGATCTTGCGATATTCACTTAAATACAAAGATCAGATAATCAAAAACACTTAGTATAAAATATATCCGACACACCAACATCAACATTAATCATTTGTCATGAAGACAATGACCCTGAGAAAACGTTGGAGACGTCGTTCGTTCAAAGGAAATCGACGATGACCTCTAATTTCAACCAACTCCAATCGCATACCAAAATGTGTAACCTTACAGAAAACTTTTTAAAACAATGAAATTGACATGTTATATAAGCCGATTACAGAAAGTTAAACGGAATAACCTCTAAAATGCATAAAAAATGAAAATTTATAAAAAGCATAAATACGGAAAACAGGGTTCTAGAAAAGTTACTTGATCCATTTTTTCAGGTTTGAATAAATTTTAAAACAAATGTCATTATTTTTTTCGTGCAGCCGTTATTAAACTCGTCAACTTCTCTGTTACTGCGATTTCAAGCCGCAAAGTCGCTCAACTGCTTACTCATTTTCCATTTAAAAAAAAATTTCCACGTCTTCAAATAAATAACTGTTATATTGTTTAAATAAATACAGGTATATTTTTAAATGTACTGTTTAAGAGAGCGAATGATAAATAAAAATAATGTACCAATTATTTATGACTTGAGTTAAAACAATCTGAAATAGGTTTCAGGGTTGCATGACTACTTGCACGTTTCGCTTAAAAACTATTATATCAGATAATTAAACGTTAAAAAAAAACATAAATTTAATTTTATTTTAAACGAAACTGTGAACAGATATCGTTATAGCAATGAAATTCCGTTTTAGTTTTATTTCACGGAGGAACAGATTTTGGACAATTTCACGTCAACTTGTACATTACATGCCTGATAAATTTATACGTGACATTATGCCGAAAATTAATTAATTTTGTAATTTTAAGAATCGTAAGAGTTGCTAAAGTTATAAAGTTAGTCAATTGGATCATGGACAATTTCCACCGTTGACCATGGCAATATTTCTCTGTAAAAAAATTGATTACAAAATTTACAAAAATAATGGAAAATCAAATATAAAATTAGAAAATCCGACTTTTTTATTGTTGCGCCTGGTGTTCTGTAATGGTCCCACTTTTTTTTATTTGCCTAACCAAATTAGAAAAACCTTTCCGATATTTTCAATTGGTTTAATATATATTTATAAGAATCGTATTCACATATTAAAATCGACTTCGATTTCATCGCTGGAAATATCGACTATACTTTCATAAAAATCCAAAGAAAACGTCTTGGTCTGAAATTTTCTTTTAAATAGAAAATTAGTTGAAGCCAGTTTGACCTTTGCTCCTGGTTATCTATGTAGATTTTTAAATTAATTTTTTTTAAATTTGCGTATTATCTTTTACAGATTTACACAAGTCATTATTACCGACTCAACTTCAATTATCTTTGAATATGACCGATAAGAAGGCGTTTTTTTAATATTTTATATTTATTAGAAAATTCCAGTTATATGTATAAAAATCAATTAGTGAATTTTGATCAACAATAAATAGAAACTAAAAATTTTAAGTAATTCCTTTGTGCAGTTTAGATTATTCGACAATGATATAAGTTAAATTCGGTAAAATAAAAAAACAGTAAATTTATTGTAAGCTAATCATAAACCAAACAATATAGAGAAAATTTTCCTTTATGTTCCTTTATTAATGAAACAGCGTTGAGAAATGGAGCAACTGCTGCGATGAAAGCTGGCACGCAGAAATCACAACGACGACGAGGACTGCAACTTGTACCTGTGAATGCAGCACTTCCTTTCCTGCAGACGAGTGAGAAGTAAAAACCCACCCAGCGGTTGTAATGAGCGGCTCGAAATGGATAAATCGAAAATTTTGAGTGAGCATAGCAAGAAAAATAAACAGCCTATGTAAATGGGACTCTCAAAAATGTAAACATGCATGTTTAACAACAAGCCTCTTTGAGATGCTAATTAGAAAATTAAATTTATTCTTAAGCCCTAATAATCAGTGTTACAAAATTAACAATTAAAAATTAAAAGGCAAAACAAATTTTCGCCGATACTTCCTAGATTGGACCACTTCTGTGACGTGCTGAATAAAAATTGAGCCAAATTTCTATCAATTGAGTTGATAGTCAACTCAAGAAAATACTTCAATGATCCTGACAATATTACGAAAGAGATAAAAAAAATAACAATTGTCCTCTAATCAGGGAAACATTTGGTCTAAATTTCTTTAATAAATTAATTAACATTCAAAATTGTAATAAAAAATCAATTTAAAATGCTTAGATTCGTTAATAAAAATGATGATCTATATTCAACAGTATAATACAAGAAAAGAAATAATGACTTATTGGAAAGAGTCACAATTTCAATCAGCGACGAATTTCGTCCAAATTTCTTTAGTACCTTACGATAACCTAACTACTGTGGTTATGGTTTTCAGATAATATAAAACTACAAGTTCATTTATTTATTTATTCTAATGATATTTTTGTGCGAAACATTAGCTGTTCTTCGTAGGTGTCTTCATGAAAACTGATTTTGTTTCTTGAAAAGCTTGCATACCCTGCGGGCCGCCCTCACGGCCAAGCCCCGACATCTTAAAACCTCCGAAGGGCGTCTGTGGTGTTATTATGAAGTAACAGTTCACCCTGTGAAAAAAAAAAAAAAAACCAAAGAGATTATATTAAACAGGATGTTCGTCTTTACAGAACAGTTGTGGGATTTTTGTCATACAGATCAATGGTAATTGTTATGTAAATAAGTATAATAAACGGATCAGAAGAGATCAGGTACTAGTAAATTCTTAATCAAATGATGGTTTTATAATTTATTGAAACTTTTAGCACTAAATTATGGTGAAGAAAATTTCAAGGTAAGTAATTGGTCCGTAGTAAAAAATTTGCATTTCTAGTTCTTGTTTTTTTTTCTCGAAAAACAAAGGAATGGTAATAACATCGAAACTAGGACATTACAGGAGTTTCAAACCCTATAATATGCACGCAATGGCCAAACCTGGCCGCCATAAATAAACCAGAACCAGAGATATGAAATAAAACATTCGGAAAAATTTTTCTTCCATTTCATCCTTATTTTTCTCACTTATTATAACCAAAAAAACAACATTTTTTGTACGTAGACTTGAACAACAAACATACTTCAGCTGTACTACCGTGGATGTTAGATAAAATCAAAAGGAGTATGAATTAAGTGAAACCCCGAACATCTGGGAGAAAAAAGCTCCTATTGATCGAGCTCGAAAACGTTTATTTTTTATTTGCTTAAATTTCGCATTCAAGGGGGTTAATAAGTGCTTACAATGAATCCGATTTTTTCTTTTTTTTTAACGAGGTTCGCAACAGCAGATCACCCTCGGGGTCCCGGTGCTTTTGAAAAAAAAACCACTTGTAGGTATGTCGGATTCGAATGTAGGGCCGCTGGATTCGAACCCGGGACCGTTACCTTACAGTGATGATCGCCGTGCCAACGCCTAAATCGTTGTAGCCACAGACTCCCCTTAAAATATGTGGGTATCAAACAATTAGCACCCCCCCCCCCTAGTTTCCTCAAAAACTAATCCTTGAAAAAAATATAACTTTCCAGTTTTTTTACAAAAGTTAAGAAATGTAATTTTTTGTTACCCTACATTTTGATATGGGGATTCATCAAGTCAATTAGATTTTCTGAAAAATTGAGAAAACCATATGAAAATCAGTTCATAAAAACGTTAGGTATTATAAAAATAACTTGAGTAATCATATACTGAAAAAATCTCTGTTTTTCCATATTATCTTTGTTATTGTCTTTTTTTCTATACACATGTTTTTCTGTCTCATTTTTTATAAAAATGTCCTGTTTTACAAAAATGTAAAATTTTACTATATTTGTAATTTTATGTGATCAATATAATAAATCAATTTAAATGAAAAAAGAAAGAGAAAACATTATAAACAATCCGCCCGATTGACCAAAAAACTTCTTTCAATTAATTAATGTTTATGTGAGGTATTGTTTGAAATGAAATGTAAAGTTTTGTATGCAATGCCAATCTATGATTTTACAAAAAATTTTACTAACGATTTAGCTGGCATTTATCATTTTTAGTTTATATTATATTGCAAATGAAAGCAAATTTACATTGTAGTAAATAAGTAATTTCATTTTTTATTGCTTTTCAACGACATTTAATGTAATTATCTTTATTATTTTTAAGTTTAAATAAATTGTTATGAAAGTGCTTTTATCCAAATTAAAAATATAAAGAAAAATGAATGTTTGTGTTAAAAATTTTGATGAAGTTTCTTTTGCAGTTTCTGAATAAACGTGTTATTTTTGCAATACGTAACTTGTTTGAATTTATTTTCAAACGGATTTCCCCGTTTTCATAAAATTAAATCAACTTGGCTAAACCCAAATGAAAATGTAAATTAACATTGATAAAACAAAAATTATATTTAACTTTTTGAAGTCAACTACTACCTGATCGTAAAATCCTATTTTAATCGACAGCTACTTTGAAGTCATCAGTGGCACCATTCTATCCGCCGGCTATCGCACTTATGCACAGGCACCATAAGGAAGTACCTTATGTCTCAACTTCCCTACAATTCCGCCGACAACTTTACTTTTTCTTCCCACATATCTGGATCATACTGACATCCTTTTCTCATAAAGAACATTTTATCTCAACCCGAAACCTGCAAAACCCATGTCACCTCTATTGAGCAGAGGTGACAATAAACAAACAAAAATGTGAACGGGCCTCTTTCATTCCCCTTTTTCAGCATCCAACGCTACCATTTAGTACAATAGTATCCCTCGCTAATGTTGGGCTGTACATTGACAAACGACTTACATTGAACTCACCCACGTCTCAAAAGTCAAGAAGTAAACAGACGCTTCAGTCTTCCTAAAAGATTTCTGGACCAACGATCAAAACTGACTATAAAATCAACGACTCATTAATAAAACTATTTTGCCGCCTATTTGGGCATGTGGTCTCGAACTTTGGGTTCAACTAAGCGTCCCAACCTCCAACGACCAATCCCTAAAATCCAAAATCCTCAGAGCCAATGTATGCTGTTTTGGAATAATAATGTAATACAATGCTGCTTTGTATGTAACCGATGTGTCCTTGAAATTGCGACAAACCGCTACGAGATGTTTCACAAACGCAACCAGTCACACAAACCCTCAGGCCTGAAACCATTCATTGCGCACCCTTCCAAGTAATCACCCCCGACGGCTGAAGCATCACTGGCCTCACGACCCCCCCCCCCTGTGTGACAGAGAAAGCGATTAACGCTATTATATATTAGTGAGTGCTAATGAAAGTTGCTCTTTTTTTCTTGTTTATCTGTATTTTTGTGTTAATTTATCGCGCTCTTATATGTTTTAAAATTTACTTAAGTGCAAAAATTGGTGCAGGTGTAAATACAAGTATAAAAAATGTAAAGACTTTTTTGTTTAATTTAAAAGAAAACTTGTAATAAACGCAATTTTTAAAATTGTATCTTATGCTAAGCAAAATACTGCTTAAATTTTGTTTAGTTTGATTAGTTTTTAAGAAAACATGGAAGACACTAGTGATTTGATACTATGAATAGTAAATGTTTCAATTTTTTCTTGTTTCCTAGAGTTTTCTAAATTTCAAACCTAAATAACATTCGAGAAATTTCCTTAATTATCATATTTTATTATTAATCATAACCTATAAAATGTGCGTGTGCATGGAAAAGCTTGAAAGTGGCTTTACAGAAGAATGCCCGGATTATGCAGTACGAAAGAGTTTCAAGTTCATTTCCTATTCCTGGCAACTCTTCGGGACCGGTTTCGGCAACTAAGGTCATTCCAGTCTTCTCGTGGGGTCCATTGAGTTCATGTGAACGAATACGATTTAAAATGGCATATATCTATGACGTTGAACTTTGTCGATCGTCAAATGATCAACTATTTTCGCCTTAGCTTACATTGATTCATTATGTAAAATGTCTTCAATTTTGTTGTTCAATATCATCATAAGAGTGAAATATATTATTAAATTATAAAAAACTTTATGTAATATATTATTAAATTATAAAAGACGGCGTATCTAGCCGACGATCGTGGGTTCGAATCCTGCTCGTGCCATTGACATTTTTATCTCAACCAAAAACCTTAGTTGATTGATCAAGCGGACCACGAAATTAGTGAATTTAATTAACTATAATTTTGACCTATCGGCCTCTCTAAATACATACGAGCCTAGATAATCCTAACAACGCTTTCAAAATTGCTTTTGCTTTTCCAGTTTTTTTTTTTTTATGGTGTTAATGGTTAATTATTTTGCTATAACACTACAAATTCTACGGCCTGTAGTCTGAGGTTTGGTGGCTCCCGATCATTTTGGTCTGCCTGTTGTAGCAGTTTTGACAGATGTGTTTCCGCTTCTCGTCAACTTCAGTGGTGGGTTTTGACAAAAATTGTTTTATAAAAACTAACGATGGCGAGAAGCTAAACCTCATCTGATAGGCCAAAACGGTTTGACAGACGGAAAAATGTTCAGAAACGACCAAGATTTCACCAATGTCCAGGATTTTCAAAACTTCCAGCTTATTTTTCAACTTACCATTGGACGTGTATGAATCACATGATCCTGTGCTATAATGGATTAAATTTTTAACAAAGCCGATCTGTTTATTGTTTTTTGGCGTATCCAATTTCTCCTAATTCGACGAGGGTTCAGTTAGATTATTTCGGATTGGTTAAATTTTTTTCAATCGCACACGTTTGCACACTTATGCTACTATATGTATTAATACTATCTTACCAAACAGATCCAGCTCTAAGGCCTTGTACGATGGTGTTGATCTCGTCGACGTTGGTTCCGAAGATGGAGGAAGCCAGTCCAAACTCTGAGTTGTTCGCCCTTTCGATGACCTCGTCAACAGTCTTGAATGACGTTACCTGCTGCACAGGTCCAAAAATCTAAGGGATTAAATAAAAATCTTAATACAGAACATCTCGCAGTTTACAATAAGATATAAGAAAAAGAGTGTGAAAATGGGAAAATCCAATTCAATAAGTAAAGTTTGGCGTGTTTACATCGGAAAGAAAATTCATTCATCAGGCCCGACATGTTAACCTCCGAACCTTAATCTAAGATTTAAATAATGCTGCCGCTATAAAAATAAATAAAATAAAATAATGCGTGTGCCAATGAAACTTAAATGGATTTTATCAACTTATCGCGCTCTAAAAACATGTAACGTTAGCGTTCATACGATCACTCTTAGGTGGTCTTCACTGCCTTGTGGAGGGAATAATTTATTAATCAAAGCTTACCTCTTCTCTGCTAATGGTCATGTCATCCTTAACGTTTGTGAATAAAGTAGGCTCGACATAAAATCCAGGCCCGTCGATTCGGTTTCCACCGACTTCGACATGACCACCTTCTTTTTTGCCTATTTCGATGTATTTCATCACGACGTCCAATTGATCTTGTGTCGCCTGAATTTGAAATTTTGTTATTGTTTGTTTCATATAAGCTTTACGTTTTGAATTACTTGTGGTCCGTGGTCGACGTCTAAATCAAAAGGGCTTCCGATCCGTCTCGCTTTGATCCTTGCCTTGCTCTTTTCGACGAACTCTTCGTACAATGATTCGTGCACGAATGTCCTGGACCCAGCGCAGCAGCATTGACCCTTGAAGAAATGTTTATTAAATGTTAAATATTTGAATGATCCATAAATTACCCTACCATGTTGTGGAATGCGGCATAGTGTGCGTGTTCGACTGCTTCGTCGATGTTTGCTCCTTTCAGGATTATATTTGGAGATTTTCCCCCGAGTTCCAACGTCAGTCTTTTCATGTTGGGTGCGCCTTTTTCGTAAATTTTTTGACCGACCTGAAAGAAACAGGAAGTTAATTGAAGATATTTTCTTTTGTATGTACGACATTTACAGGTGTCGAGCCAGTGAAAGAGATTTTATCAATTTCAGGATGTTCGGCGATTGCACTTCCTACGTCGCTGAATCCAGGGACGATGTTTACTACCCCAGGAGGTATACCTGCTTCTTTAACCAGCTCACCAAGATGCAGGGCGGCCAAACAAGTGTGCTGTGACGGCTTCAAGACCATCGTGCATCCTAAACAACCCTTTATTAATGTTTTTTTATTTATCTTACATGGCGGACAATACCTGCCGCGATTGCCGGTGCCAATTTCCAAGTAATCATGAGCAGCGAGAAATTCCAGGCTGTTATGAGGCCACATATACCAACAGGCTCCTGCCTTGTGTAAGCTATGAAGTTGCCGTCAATTTGTGCATTGATCCCGTTGCCTTTATCGGCCATTCCTGCGAAATACCTCAAATTCCTCACAGCCCAGGGCAGATCTCCTTTCAGAGTCGGTACGTAAACTTTCCCACATTCGAGCGCTTCCAGGCTCTGCAAGTTTTATTTTATGAAAAAAAATTATAAGACAAATCTTTATTGAACACTTACAGAAAGTAAAACAGAGTCCCTTTCTACAAGTTCGGCTAGTTTATAGATGAGTTTTCCTCTTTTCGCAGCGTCCAATTTCCGCCAGGGTGATCCCAGTTTGAAGGCCTCCTTCGCCGCCTCGACCGCGATGTCAACATCTTCCTGTAGATAAAATACAAAACATTTCACTTTTCAATAGGCTTTCATTTTTTTTTTACTTTTTATTTATTTATTTTTTATTTTAACTATCACCTTAGATCCTTTCTGCAGTTGGGTTATCACTTCACCGGTAGCAGGGTTTATAGTTTCGAAAGTCTTCCCTGACTTAGAATCGACCCATTCGTTATTTATAAAAAGCTAAAACCATAAAAAACAATGTATGATTGGCACTATCGTTAATCTTAATACATATTGCGATTCAGTAAAATAGCAATTTTCAATTTGACTTATCAAATAAACTAACACAATTTTTAATTACGGTCAACGTTCCATAAATGACTTGAACTTAATTCATCAATCAAAGTACTACTACAAGATGTAATATGATACTTCAGTTCATTGACCGTTTATTGAATAACATTGGTGAGTTTTGAGGTCGTCGATCTCTCTGTGGATAATCGTTCAATGTGAACTTTGCCATCCGGTTTTTACCATTTAATATTGTTTAGTTTTGTTTTTCTGCTTGTCCACGCACAAACAATTCGTATGGGTTTTTCTACTGGCTAATGGGACGATTGTACTGAATTTACAATTGATTTAATGATCGTTTAAACTGTACTTCGACGTGGGTCCTCGGGATTTAGCATAACAGTTTAGTCGACACCTTTACAGGAAAACAAAATAAAAATAGTACGTGCACAAAGATAAAATGAGCACGTTATAGGCAGGTAAACCCGTTTTAGTAAATTGCATAACAAACTAAAAATTGGAAGGAATTGAAACAATCTTAACAAATCTGGCACTATTTTTTATTTATTTTTATGAAAATTTATCTGAACAATTCAAGAAAATTGATTCATTCGGTCAATCAGGATCTGAGATTATTTAGGAAATGATCATGGTCAGTGTTTGGAATGAAGCAAGGAAAAATACAATATCTGTTAGACTACAACAAGGTTCACTTGATTTGAACACACTAAAAAAATTTGAACAATTTGAAACAAATTTCAAAAATTAATTCAATTTCGATTTTGTTTTTGCTTTGTTCGAAAACAATGTAGAAAGTAGCAATTTCTCGACAGTTAGAAAACCCGTCTTTAGGTATCATGCTACTCCAGGCGACTATGTGTTTTTGTTTGCATCTTATTGATTACAATATGGGAGTAAAAAAGAAAGATGAGATTGAGAGCGAGAAAGAGAAAAAAGGGACAGACGAACTGATAGAAACACAGTGGAGGGATATATGTGTGTAATTAATCCAGTCTACTGTGTATTTTTGTTTGCGATTTATTGGTTAGTATATGGGAGTAAGAAAGCGAGATGTGAGTGAGAGCGAGAAAGAGAAAAAAAGGGATAGACGAACTGATAGAAAGACAGTGGAGAAGAATATGTGTTTCTGTCTTCTATATGTTTCTGTTTGCATCTTACTGATTAGTACGCAGGACTAAGAAGAGAGATAAGAATGAGTGCGAGAAAGAGAAAAAAAGTGAGTAGAGGGAGCAGTCACTTTTTCTCTTTTTCGCACTCTCGCACTCGCCACTCTCATCTCTCTCTCTCTCTCTCTCTCTCTCTCTCTCTCACTCTCTCATTTCATAGAGGGAGAAAGAAAGAAGAAAGATACATAATATTGCTAAAATTGTATTTGATCAACGAATCAAATAGTTAGGAGGTACTATCTGGTCTGCAACAAATTGTTCGTGCATCAGTTTTCTTCCTATAGGTGTACGAACTTGTTCCGTCAATATTGACTTTTTAGATTCGTGAAGATGCAATACTTTTTTTTTATACTGAAAATGCCGGAGCGGAAAAATAAAATGGAAAACAATAAAAATTGCGGGGTAATGCACTACAATGCCCAATATCGCAATTTAAATAAGAAAAATAGCTCCTTCAAAAAAAAGAAAAAGAAATATTATTGTGTTTTGTTTCTTATTATTGTTATGTAGAATTAGTTATCATACTTGAATGGAAGAATAAAAGGATAAAGATGAGCCTATAATCACGCTGAGACTGTTGCTAGTATGACTCCATTATTATTATTATTATTATTAGCCATAAAAGCCTATGGGGAAATTTTAATTTGTGGAAAAAACTCACAATTTTAATTTAAAAAAAGAAACAGAAATAAATTTTATAATTTTATTAAATTTAATGTAATTTGGCCTTCCGAATTAAGAATTAAGAAAAGAAAATCAAAGCTTGGATGGCAATAGGATAAATTAGATTACGAGTGAATGTTTGGAGCCAGAGTTTTATAGCACTCAGAAGAGATATAGCAGACCTAAAATAGAATGTTTGGATGTTAGGGCATGAAATGACCTAAGCCCTTTAAAATGAATAATAATAATAATACTGAAAAACTTTTGAAATTCCAGGATGAGGAAGTGGTATGTAATTAATTGCAGTTAATCTACAATGGTAGTAGCTCTCAGCTAAGTATATTGGCGGAATACCAGAATAAATTATTTAGTTAGTTAATAATATTTTAAGATTTAAAGTTGGAGTTGTAGGGGTGATGGCGTTGACACTGCGATCATCACTCCCAGGTCCATCACATCCAGAGGTTCTAAATTCGAACCAAACCTATTTACAAATGGGCGTTTCAAAATAGTTGAAATTTTCTGGTTGGTAAAGTAGATTATGGATAATACGTTCGTAGTTCGCTTGTTTTCGAATTTACGGTAACGCATTGTTTGTGAAATATTTCTATTTCGAAAGAAGCGATATCGTCTAGCATACAAATCACCGTTTTAACATAAATTCAGCCTTTTCTAAGGGTCAACCGATAAACTATCTTAAGAGAAAAGTTATTTGGATAAAAACCCTGCTTAATCTTATCATATTCTTTGAAAACGACTGGAATAAAGAACAATACCTACTGACAAAACGAGTATATAGCCTATTTTGCAAAAAGAAAAACTAAAATATAAAATTTGGTAGACTTAATAAAGTTGGATATGGATCAACTATTATACATTTTACAACAAGAGATTTAAAAAACTATTGCAGAACGATAAAACATATTTTTTAGAAAACCTGTAACATTAAATATATTTTCTTAAAATATGATACAACTTCAAAAAATGGAAAATATTTGAATATTTTGCTTTAAAATGATATGTCAGATTTTATGTGGATTATTCCCTTGTAGCCTATATATTTCAAACTCCAGTGTTTTAGCCGCACATGTTTTTCTTTCAGAATTTAGCCCCGTTTATTAAGAAAAATTGAGAAACGACAGAAACAGTGAAAGTTCACTAGAAAAGTTTTGTTCAAATTGATCAATTAGCCTGTATCTGACTACCTTTTCCTTAGCAATTCAATCAAAGCTACGAAACATGGTTGAAAGTTAACTAAAAATGTAATTACAATATTATTATTATACTTAAGTTCTATGAAGTAGTTTTCTAAGTTTAAATTTTAGTAAGCATATTTAATTTTCCTCAGCATTGAACATTTTTCAAATCTTAAAAAACACGAGTTAATTAAAATCGAATATGTTCAGAACAATTGTGCAACAAATTGAAAACAATACCAATATTATGATTATTAAAATTTAAGTTGTATAAAGTAGTTTTCTAAATTTTAATTTTTAGAAATAAATTTAATTTTGCTTAATAGAGATAGTTTTTCAAATCTTAAAAAACACCAGTTAAAGAAAATGGAATGTTTTTAGAATGAAATATAAAAATGTTACATTTGAATAATTTTAAACTTTAATTTACAACTGCCTT
>CM077106.1:4055030-4082111 GCA_039619505.1 Cimex hemipterus | reverse complement strand
GTGAGAGAGAAAGTGAGAGAGAGAGAAAGAGAGAGAGAGCGAAAGAGAGAGAGGGAGGGAGAGAGAGAAAGAGAGAGAGAGCGAAAAAGAGAGAGGGGGAGAGAGAGAGAGAGAGAGAGAGAGAGAGACTGCTGCCACTAATTTGTATTAATTTGTGTTTGTTTATTTTTGTAATGAAGAACAAAACCAACCAAACAAAACGTTTAAAAAACCTTACTGACGCTAAAAAAATACCAATATTCTAATGTATAGACAACAACCAAACAAAACAAATTACCGTGTTGACTAACGGT
The DNA here is from genome assembly GCA_039619505.1 of Cimex hemipterus. Taxonomy (NCBI): domain Eukaryota; kingdom Metazoa; phylum Arthropoda; class Insecta; order Hemiptera; family Cimicidae; genus Cimex; species Cimex hemipterus. Next base: position 4,081,818 of record CM077106.1, on the reverse strand, counting down.
CAAAAAAACCTACATAAAAATTATCTTTCTTCTAAATAAAAAATTTACAAGTAAAAATAAAAATATAAAATGTATAAAAACAGTAATAATAATACGAAACGAACCAACTGGGCATTTTACACATATAAACAAGTTAATTATTTATCCATTGAGAATTTTTCCTCTATGTAAATTTTGTCAGGCGACCTTCATAAATGTCTTTTCCCTCTTTTCCTTATTTACATTGTTTCGTATTTGTGTCCATTTACCCGTAAATAAATCTGATATCAACTATATTTGTGTCCATTTACCCGTAAATAAATCTGATATCAACTATATTTGTGTATAGAAAATTAATTTATTAAACCTATATTTTTTTTCAAAAATGCGAAACAGTATTTTCATTATGTAGTTGTTTAATTGTCACTTTTACATTATACACAAATACATTTTTCATCGATTTACCATATCCATTAATATGAATCCAATCATTTGAATTCTACTACCGTCTACGTAATATTTTATGCTCATTTTTCTTAATGAGTTTTCGTAATGACAAAGAAAACAATGACTTATTGCAAATAAATACTTTTAAACTATACTTCTTCGCTGTTAAATACAAATAATACAAAATAAAATCTCAACGGTTAAAAGAGTATATTAATACTTTTTTTATACATAGTAATTTTTAATTAAATTTATGCTAATTTCTTTATTTTGGGGCGATGGAAGTCAATACGACCTCGAAACAATATCCAAAAAATAATGAAAAAATTCCCGTTTAAACAATAAATGTTTTCAATTGATTACTTAGAAAAAATTAAATAGCTATTCCGAATTACGGAACTTGGGAAAATTGGGTCACAAGGTCAGGGCGATAGTTTTTATTTCTATTTGGCTAGATCTCGTCTGACTGGTTGTTCCACTGGCAGGAAGTTGCGAAATAGTTATACGCGTATTTTCTAATTCAAAGAGAATAAATCCAATGACCGAAGGGTGAAATAATGAGATCAAGTGGGTGTTTACCGATTTTTTTAATATTTTATTTATTTATTAGGGCGCTCTCATCACGACACGCAACAATGGTACAATTACACAGAAAACTAAACACAACAACACATTTTGAGCCCTGAAGATGATAAATAACAATAAGGATCTAAAGGCATGATAAAGAAAATGTTTTCCTGTGAACCTGCATCAAACAATACCCCATCTCACTATTTCTGAACAATCATTTATTTATGTTTTGGTAAAAATGTCACAATATTTTATTTAAAATATGAAAGTTAAATGATTTTTGGATTTATCTCCATAATAATTCCATATAACTTATGCTGTAGGATAAACGTAATACAAGAAGACTTTCTGTGTGAAAAATAAATTGGGCGGGCTTTAATTTTTTATGTTGTCTTAATATTTTAACATTAAAATGTATATGTATATATACTAATAATGCAATTATGCGATATTTCAGATGAGCATATGCATAGAATATTTTAAAAAGTAATATTTTAAATAACACGAAAGGCGAAGTTTTCAAATAGCTTGAATTTTATAGCACCTCGTAGTCCGCCTGTTGTCGCCTTATCTCACGATCTGGCTCGGCTTCGTCTTTTATTTCAAAGATCATCAACCTGACAAGAGATCCATTGACCATCCAGCAACCCGCATCAACAAATAAAGGACCAAATACGGCCGGCCGTCCAGAATGGAAACTTGAACTTTTGACATTTCACGGAAGGATCCTCTGGGCCCGCGACTTCAGCAACAACTTATCACTTGCGACACGTTGGTGCCGTGTGGATTTTCGAAATTCACGGTTGCGAAAAAAAATTTTTTTTTTGAACTTACAACTGTGCATTTTTACAAATAGCTACAAACGCATAATCGTTGGTTCATTTAACATAATCCTCAGGGAATGAATCTTTTAAGAGTTGAAAAGACAAGAAGCTGATTTTTTTTACAAAAATATTCTTACGTTAATAATAATATAATGAATATAAACAATACATTTTCTAGACACATCCGAGCAATAATGTATTTTGTTTGGAATACAAATGACCATAAGTTATACAAGATGGTTAGCTGTGAGACACAAAACCGAACAAGGTGATAGTAGATCTATATAGTAGAAGAATGCCGCGAAAAAAACAGGCTTTCTCACTTCTACGTAGGCGCAACGATTTTAAAAATCTGAAAAAACGGGCTTGTTAATTTTTATACACAAAACAATCTCCTCGTTACCTTTTCAAATTTAAAAATGGAGGTCGTTTTTAAAATTTTCGTTAAATCATCCAAAAAATGAGTTCTGTACAGAAGCCTCTTATCCGAACAATTAAAAGACATTAAAATATCAAAAATTCGGATCGCTAAACTTCCTAGAGATTGGAGAATTCCACAATACTTGCGTCATTAATAAACTTTCAAATGGGATGCTTGTTAAGACAATTCTTGTCGCTTTTTAGCTACGTCAGAACATTTTTCTTTATGAAGTATTCACTTCTCCCTATTAAAATAAATCACATTGATCATGAGGAGTGTATGTGCAGCGTGCATTTCTGATCGTTACTCATGTTATAGGGGAATTATATAACAATATAAAAACATAAACCAATCTTACAAGAAAACCTGAATCTCCTAAGTTAAATTACACTCTTTGGTGAGTTACATACTTTAAGTTTTACGTCAAGGTTAAATAATGATTTATATTGAACTGTGATCATTTTGCAATGTTCGATAAGGATTGGATGCCTTTGCCATCATCTACCCGTTGTAGACTTCCCTCGAGCTAGGCTGTTCCGTATCTACGATATGGTTCAGGCCTTTGATCTAGCTTGCCACCTGGCCTTGCCGTCAATGTTTAAGGTCATCCTCCCATCAGCCTATAACCTGATCCTGAGGCTATCTCCATGACCGGTTGTTTGGCGTTAGCGAAGGAACTGCTATTTCATAATACCATCCTATCGATTTCGGTGTCCCACAAGGTAGTTTGTTAGCCCCTGTCCCTGAAACTTCTAGTCTTGCCTTTGCTGATGACACGTCAATTCTCTCCTCCCACACTGATTCTGTCACTTCTGTTAATCTGGAAGAACAACTTTATTTAATGGAACAGAACAGAGCTAAGGGAATTTATTTAAACATCAATATATTAAACCTCCCTTTCACCCACTCTAATCTGCTGAAATAATATTCTTCTTACTACTACAAACCGCGTGCCATTCTTGGGGATGAATATACCTCGACTAAGTAGAATCTGCATATAAGAAGTAAAATTCTAGAAAAGATGAGAATATCCCAATGTCTTTTCAAGACTGCTTGACAAAAGACTAATTATATCATTAACAAACACTAATGTACCATAGTATTTTAAAACTGATCTGAACTTATGTAGTAAAATTTTGGGTTACGTTTGCGTTCCGACATACAACGAATCAAAACACTCCAATCCAAAGTCCTAGAAATATCCCAAATGCTTTACGCATCGGATGAAACCAAACGCAACCGTCTTAGAGTACCCTCCGTGCACTCTTTCTTTCTTTGGAACACAAGAAGGTACAGGAGCAGGATGATCCGGTCCTCAAATCAAATATTCAGAACGCATAGGAAAATACATCAGTATCTTCCAAGCTGAGATTCAGACAATCGAGAGATGTACTCAACTCAACTTACTAAAGGGTAAAAAACAAGACCATAGCTATCATATCAGATAGCCAAACAGCCATCAAAGCTCCAAGCTTCAATAACATTAGTTCAAAGATGGTGTTGAACTATAAAACCAAATTAAACGTATTAGGTGCACAGAATAAAGTCAGCCTCCGTTGGGTTCAAAGAAATGTGGGAGTAGAAAGCAATGGGAAAGAGGACACCCTTGCAAGGAAAGGAGCTGCTACACTGCTGACTGGACCTGAACCCTAAGAACCCACACTATCAATGAGTGAGTATCTCAGACAGAAGTACAAAAATAAAATGAAGAAACAATTGAATTCATTCATTGGGCACAGGCAACCTAAGAATCTCCTAACAAACTTCGGAAGAAAAGAATGTCAAAGGAAGCAAGAATGAACTGCGAATCCTAATATGATTCCTAACAGGACACTGCAAGCTAAATGGACACTTAAAGAAGATTGGAATAATCAAGACGGCGCCTGCGGATTCTGCCAAGAGGCAGAGGAGACACGTCTACTAACAAAATGCGGTGCTACATTTGCCCACAGGAGGAAGCGCTATGGGATGTACAACGTGACCATAGAAGAGATTCAACCATTCAAACCGGGCCTATTAATCATGTTCCTTGATGGAATAGGACTCAACGGCGTGCTTTAGGCACAAAACGGGGGAAATAATAGCTTTTAAAATGAGCAGTGTACTACACCCGGACTATTAAATCTACATATACCCACCGTGGGCGACACCGTCATACCAAGATACCATAAGTAATTGAAGTTAGTCAATTGTAATGCAAGAAATTTAGAGTGACACCAATGGGTAGCTTCTCGACTGTACTTTTTTGTTTCTTCCATTCTTATTTACCATTGCTTGTTACATAAAAATGGGTAACTACTTGTAATGTACCAAGTTTTTAAAAAAAAGGGAGAAGGCTGTTATAACTGTTAGGTGTATATCCACAATTCTCGGTTTTCTTGTTTCAATATCTTTCTTACTTATTTCTATTCTTTCTTACTTCTATACCGTAAAATTTGCTTGACAAATTGATATAGGCTGTGCTAATTGTTCCCATTTAGGCAAACCAAAAATTTCAGTTTGTGCTTAATAAACTATTTGAATCTGAATTATTCCAGTGCTGGGCACGTCTCCATAAAGTGATACATATTTTACACCTCTCCTGTTTTTCATAAATCACAATACCTCTTTTCCTCTCTACTTATTATTCCCTAGCAATTCATATCTTGAATTTCAAATAAGTGACATAAATAGCAAACCATTTGCATCAGTTATACATTAGCGTGCACTATTTAAATCTATACAAAAAGTCGTTTTAACTGAGATGAAACAACGATTTCCTTCCTGGTTCTGAACTTTTATTCACTATTCGAACTCGGGACCTTTACCTTACAGTGACGATCGCCATGTCAACGCCAAATTTTTGATGAAAGTCGATACTTAAAATGTAAAATCCAGAGGAAGTCGGTTTATTATAACACTGAGGGTGTTATACACCAACCCCATTTTATTAACAATATTTCCCAAATACTAAATTGTAAAATTTATTATGTTTGACGCCATAATTTTTATTATTCTAAGTAGATAGTGGTGTAATCGTTTGAAAGTCCTGATAAAGGGAATATATATTGATAGAAAATTTGCCAAAGGTACAGATTTTCTTTCTTTCTAAGATCGCCTGATCCATGATTTTTATATTAAACATTATTAACGCGTATATAAGTAACCAATAAAGAAATAAATTCGTACGACGGGATTATAATGTATTTTTGTGCTAGCATATCCAAGGACACATTGCCGAGTTTTGGGTTGAGACAAATATTCCATACTGATCATGATTAAAATACTAAAAAAAAGAAATATGATAAACAAGCGAATGACAATCAAATATATTGGTGGTATAAAAAAGACAACCGGTATTGTAGTTCTTATTGAGTCTCCTTCATGGATGGAATGTGGTCTTAACGCACGTTTCAAATAGATTTTTTTACTGAATCAAATAAAAACAGAGACGGGGAAAAAGTAGTAGCGTTATTAGTTTTATCTCGATTTTGAAAATAATGTTTAATGATTTTGTTCCTTTGTGACAAAGCACGCCATTTGAAAAGAATCTCTTTAAAACCCGTGAAGGTGACTTTGTTAATTGCTGTGTTGCGTGTATAACTGTTTTTTTTTTTCTTAGTTGACTAAAACGTACATATTTAAATGGTGAGTTTAAATATCAGTCGGCGAGTTTAAGAATAACGACTGCTTAAAATTGAAATGGGTGGATACCTTACCTTTGTTATCAAAGTTTAGCGAGTCGAAAAATTTGCTACATTTTAGGCATAAAAAACCTTTTGAATTAATTTACCTACTGTAGGATTTATGTGCTATTCAGATTTCAAAGAGGAAATCTTGTTCAAGGTGGAAATTTAAATCTCAATGTTGTTTGCAAATTAAATATGGATAAGAATCTTATGAATCTAAACAAACTAATTAATAATATGGACAAGGCAAATTAACTGAAACAGCCTTCATTAAACTTGCAAATGGAACTGGAAAGAAGATAAACTTTGTACAATATATATTAGCTTTTCGATTTTATCCCTGCTGTGTGTTGAGCAAATAATAAAAAATAAACCCTCAGAAAAGCTGAGGAGGAGACGAGGATTCACCCGACTGCGGATTGGCCATGTGCGGTTGACAACATGGGTACCTGCTTTCGGGCTAAAGCTCGCGCAGGTGCCTCTTATGCAGAGAAAGGTTGCTCGATGTGTCCCATATAATAGAGGCGTCTCATGCCTTGGCTCCATACAGAGAGCGTACGGTAGCCGAGTTTCACAGTCTCCTGTTCCGCTTTTTAGGGGAATTTTTTTTTTATTGTATATAATATGTCTTATGTGTTGTGTCTGTATGTTTTGTCTAAGTTATTTATTAGCGTGAATGGCGGGGGGTGAGGGTGAAATCTAACGTCATCATCGCCCCTCGAACGTCGAAAGCGTAAGAGTGTATGTTCGGGGTCGATGGCGGAATATTTATAAAAGTACTCCATCGACCCCCGATTTAATTTTGTTTAAGTATAGATCGGTGTATGGATGTATTTAAGTGTATGAGTGTAGTGTTTGAAAGCGTAAATAGAACATAGATTAAGTTGGGGGCTGAAAGGACCTAGATGTCCGATTACCTACTGCAAAGGGAAACATCGCAGATCAGACTGTTAAAAAAATTTGTGACGTATATGGTGATGATACTAGAAGAATGCGGGTAAGTTTGTTCGGTTCAGAAACGGAAATTTTTATTTAGAAGATAAAGACTGTTGTTCTTTATCTAACGTTGACTAAATTTAAGCTTTTCTCATAACTAAACCACATCTAACTAAATGAAATCGCACAGACAATTAACATGTATTGTATAAGTGTTTCTGGGAGTAGCTGGATAAATTTTCGGAGTGATGGGTTTTTCAAATGTTGACTTAGAGGAAAATAGACCTTTTCTTTATCTGCAATTCTCTCCTAAAACTCAATGATAACAAAACATTTTCAATGCAATAGATAAATGGGAACGAAAAGGTCCTTTACAGCAATGATCTTAGGGGAAAATCGTGAGGAAAACTCAACGATCCAACGTTCAGTTCTTCAAAAGCCGGATTACAAGCCCAAAAGGTAAAGTGGTAATGCTTTATTGTGAGTTTCCGTTGGCAAACCAAACGCAAATTTTAATATACTGGTGTCCGAAGCTAGAGATGACCCGCTCTTAAATTTATCATTTTTATTGACATCAAAAAGCTGCAACCGTAAACCCCGTTTATTTCACTACAGTATCTAGTCAAAAACTATATTTTTACGCATTGCGTAACTGTGCAAATATGCGCAATTGTCATCAACTTTCTTATTTTAAATAGAAAGCCCTAATTTTTCTTACAGATTTGATTTCTACCAAAAAATTCAGGAAAAATTGATCGAATTTTTACTTCGAACGCAATCTCGTATAACATGCTCACATAAGCAATTTTAACGCGAATAGCAAGTGTGGCATATGATTATTAAGTTTTTTTTTAAATGATGAGGTGCTATCAGTTTCCGTTATACGATGCCAGATTTCAACATGAAAGAAATTCTCCGTTTTTGTAATTGTGTTTATTTATTAATTATACCATCGATGCAAATAAACGAAAATTTATTTCAAAAGAGTTGAGCAGGCTTCAAAAATTCTTTTTTTAAGTTCCTCACTGTTCGAAATAGTAGATAACTCATTACGTTCACATTGTTCCTTTAAGTAAGTAACTCCAGATATGAAAGTCTATAGACGTCAAATCTGGTAAGCGTTAAAAAATTTCTCGAAAAGTCAATTTTTTCGTGAAATATTTCTGTAATAAAAAGTAGGGGTTACTATTTAAAATAAGTTGTTGATTTGCCCTATTTTCCCAATGCGCAAAAATGAAATTTTGGGAATAGATTTTACTGAACTATTAAGGGGGTTTGCTGTTGCAACTGTTTATTATTATTAAAAACGATAGACTTAAGGAGGAGGTATCATCATTAGTACACCCTGTATACTGCTGCTCCTGGAAGATAGAAATGGCCTCGGTTGCCGCAATGGTTTAGGCGTTGACACTAAGGAAAAGGTCCAGGGTTCGAATCCAGCTGCCTGGCATTCAAACCCGACTTAGTGGAGTATAATCAATAATGATTCAATTTTCCTTACTAATAACTCAAATTTTTAATGAAACATAAAAAAACTGCTACTTACTTATGTTATGACCCTGTACTTTTATTATTTTAATTTTATCTATCATATAATACTTATTTGTAATACTGGATATTTAAAAGAAAAGTTCTAATAATGAAATAACATCAAGGTCCAAATCGATTTTACTTGTTTATAAAATATTTTAGCATATGTAAATTAAATACTACGATTGCCTGAGATTCCAAAACAATAAATAAGTCATTGTTGACGTATATTCATCTTTAATATATTTTTCCGATGAAATTATCATTTAAATGATTGTTATTTGCATAAAAATTATATTAGAATCGTCTTTCTACGATTTCATGGTAATGTTATGAACTATTGATCTTGCTTTATAAACGTACGGTTTATTGAAATACCTCAATGCTACCTTTTCCAACCTTTGACGTATAGAATGCGTTCCACCGGTCAGGACCACTCTGCGGTTTATCCTTTGCATTATACCTACGATTTTGAATAATTGCCGTTGCGACATAACAGGACGGGTGAACGCCCTTAAAAATGTTCGCCTGTGCCGACTGCCGACACACCCAAAACGTTCAACAATCTGGCCTAGACCTAGAAGTGTTAAACTATATACGACGTGGACGAAATATGGAATGCATAAAAGGCAATTTTTTCTGCAAAGAAAAAAGCAACAGCAATGTTTAAAACTTAAATAAAAAGTAATTTTCAAAATCTAGCAATTACAATTTTTCATCGGCAAACGACTGATGGCGGATCCTCACACACGACTCAAACGTCAGGAGGTTATGACACGATATCGAACTCTTGCACGACTTCTTGTCAAACGTTCGAATTTACCTCTCAAAAATAAAAGGATGCTTTTCAACACCATAGTTAAGCCGGTATAGACTTCAGCCAAACGTTCCAACATACTCCGGATTCAAACGATCCTTTATACTATGAAAATTATTAGATACTCCATTTTATTCATCGGACCTAACTACACATTCAGACTTACATATCCCTTTCGTTCAAGATGAAATCTTTTCCTGTTACCGTAAATTTCATAAAAACCAACCAACTACCATAAATCAGCACATCAAAAACCCTAAGAATCCCATCAAACTCTCCTTGCCGACTGAAGAGATGGCCCCGAGATCTCGTAGGAAGTATTTTAATTATATAATTATTATATCAATATTTTAGTAACATTGGAGTAATACTGTTGTGGCCAACAATATTAAATTAGTTATTTAGATGCCATGTGTTTCAGTTTTTTTTTTGTAATCCTCTGGTCCAGTCTCTCAACAACTTTAAAAGTGTCAATACCGCGTTCTCTGTGCGCATGCTTGAACAAAACCTCTTGTTTTGAGAAGTGTCGGTCCGGTGTTCAGTTTGGATAACCCGAAAATTACCAAACCCGTCGTGTTGTCTGCCTTAGACAAAATCAGTGAAGGCACTTTATATAACCGCCGCTTGAATAATAAAAGAGACTACATATCCGATCCGCTGACGTCAACTAGACATCAAGTACCAATCTCGTGCTGATAAATTGTGTTCGAGATTGCTCTTCTTATTATTGTTTCCCGCCTGCAGCATCTACGGATTTGATAATTAAACTCTTCGCCAAGAAGACAATTCAAATATTTTGGAACTCTTGATTATCTATAAGATAATAAATTTATTTGTAAATTAAATTTAGTTATAAAGGATACTGTTAAATTAGATTAATAGCCGGCATCTATTATTATAATTTGTAAAGACCTAATAAATGTTGAATCCGGAATTTTGTTCTTATACAATAATTAAATGTATACCAGCCCTACCGCGGATCCGAAATTAATTCAAGAATTTTGCAAAATTGTTCGGTCATCGTACAAATACCAAAGAGTGTTTTCTCTACTCTCGGTTTTAATTTTATACATATTACCTTGTTCCTTGTTACTCGTTACCTAAACTTAAAAAGGTAGTTTAATGTACTTCAAACTATATATTAAAAAATCAAGCAAATCAGTCAGTTACAAATAATTTCAGATGAATTCTTCTCGTTTTGGTAAATCTCTAATTTAACATGAGTATTGCAATTTTTATGCGTCAAGAGGTCAAAAATAAAATATTTGTCAGATCATCTATCTGCTGCGTATATTTAATTTCAATTTTCCAATAATTAATCTTTATGTGTGATAAAAAAAGGCAGTGTCGCGAGCGGGATTCGAACCCACGGCCTTCGGCTAAATAGGCAGGCGGCTGCTCCACCACTTGAGCTATCGTGACTTTGATCCACTCGGACACTAACCTCCCACCTCAACTCATCCTCCTTTCCCTCCTTTTGCCCATTTGTCTCAACCCATACCTTACATAAAAATTAATTAAATGGAAGATGTTATTTGGTCAACTGGACCACGAAATATATTGAAATTAATTTCAATATTCACCTCTTTATTATTTATTTGTGCATGGCAATCCACATTTGTTGACACATCTACATCTGTTTACAGACTTGCCTACACTGTATTATGCAACATAATCTTTTTGTGTATTTGTTTAAATACATCAAGGTATTTATCAGACGATGTATTAATGCGTATTTTTATTTTTTATAACAGATGCTGTCAATAGCTAGATCAATTAATCATCCAAAACACAGTTCCTAGATCCAAATCCACTCACCGTCTCAGTCATCGCATGCATTTTTTCCTATTTACATTCTCAATTAGGGAGGAGGAGAACACCATTTCCTCCATCACACAAATATATGTGTGTTTGTTTGTGTGCGTGTGTGTGTGTAACTAATCTAACTAGCCTTCACACTAATGAATACATTCACACACAAAGACACGCTGGGGACATAAAACTACCATTTTTACATTAGCTGGATGCTTATGCACGATTCTCATTTCCGGTAATAATCCTACATGCTCTTTATATAGAGCCAAGCGGCTCCCTTCAATTTGGTGAGACACATCGGAGGTATCTTTTTATTCTACTCGGTCTTTGTCCCAAAAGCAATTGTTAATAATTTGTTTTCAATTAAAAACTACTCATTTATAAGAATATCGAATAATATACGCTGAGTTATAACGTCTTGAAAACCGGTAGTGGTTGTCTAGGTACCTGGACACCTTGGACTGGAGGACAAAGAACATGCAGACCTATCGCGAACCGACCCGCTGACGCTAAACGGGCAATAAAGAAAAGGTGTCAGGTTCAATCTGGGTAATCCGAGAAGCTTTTGCGCGTCAAGAGAAGTGATCGGTAGAGTAGAGAGAATACGGCAGAAAAAGGAACATCCTAACAGGACTCAGAATTGGCAATTGACACACGGCGAAATCCCATGTATATGACTGACTAGAAAGATTGTTCAATGTGTCCCACATAACCGAACAATGGCATTCCTTTTCTCCATATAGGGAGCGAGTAGGCATGCCGTACGATATGAGAATTTTACTCGTGTACGGCATCCTATTTCCTGTTTTCTGGGGAAACTGAGGTAGTTCTTATATATAGTTATATATCCCCCCTCAAAGGTAATCTTATGATTGTATATACTAAGGTTGGTGATACATGTTCTGTTTAGAGAAAATGTATTATATGTGCAGTACTTGAGTGAAAGTTATGTGAATATGAATGGATGTATATAAGAATGTGTTAAAATGTGAGTGCATTTATGTTCAATACTGCATGCTGGGGGCTGAACCTTGAAGATACAATTTCAGCGTACCTTTGTTGGTGGTACGACAAAGATCAAGGTCGGACCTTAGCAAACGGCATCAAGTCATAGACTCGGTTCTGCACATGTGTGTACACAATATATGGACAGAATTGATATTATATAAATAAAGCAATCATAACAAGAGAAAAACCGGAATCCAAGGACGCCTCGGGGCAATTGTTGTTACATCTTGAAAGTAGTGTGATGAAGAGGGGGCTAGTATGGCTTTTTAATATAATTTCTCGATTCTCAAATTCTTTTAGTCTTCAGCTCTCATCATCTGTACATAGTGAAAAGGTTAGCCCATTGGAATTAGAAAACCCCTTTCTTATCGGCCATCCTTACTTAACATAGGTCTGCACAAAACTTTTTCCAAAAAAAATTCCAACATACAAGTTCTGCTTGTGATACTAGATTTAATAAATTGTACTTTATCACCCTAAAAAACAAAAATAAATTAAAAAAAAAGTTTTTTAAGAACATGATTTGAAAAAACTATTTCATTTGCACATATAGACAGTATAACTTTATTATAATACTACTATCATAAGGCGTACTAGTACATATGCAATTTAATATTCAATCAAAATTTGCTACATTATATAAAATAGTATATTTGAAAATAAAAATCGTTCAATCTTACTAGCCCAGTAAAATTGGGTGGGTACATTGTTGGGTTTCAGGGCAGTGGCAACAAGTTATCATGTAGATAAAAGAGCAATCAGTTTTGTTGATGCTGATAAGAAGTCCATTTCGTGGTTGTAGTCGTGGTTGAGACCAGCAATTCTCATGTAGTCAAGAGCGGCATTCAGTTTTGTGGGTGCTGATTAGATCTTTTAAGCTCACACAAGGTCACATTTCGTCCAATCCTTGTTCGATCCGGTGAATATGGGGAGGGTTCACTTGAAAGGTTCCAGTTCGACGTGTAGTCACAATAGAGGCAAGAAATTCTCATGTAGTCAAGAGCGGCATTCAGTTTTGTGGATGCTGATTAGATGTAGTAAGCCCACCTTAAGTGACATATCGTCCAATCCTTGTTCGATCGGGTGAATATGAGGATGGTACAAGTGGGAGGGTCCATTTCGTGGTTGTAGTCGAAGTGGAGGCAAAGGTTCTGATGTAATTAGAAGAGGCATTCAATTGTGGGTGCTGATTAGATGTAATAAGCTCACATTAGATCATATTTCCTCCAACCCTTAAAATATCAGGTTAATACGGGGACATTTCCATAGTCCAACCCGTTTAAAGTCTAACTCGTGGTGAAAAGGTGTTGTTATTTAGATCATCAGGTAGAGGCATCGATAGGTTGATAATGCTTAGTGTTAATTATTAAGCAAAACAATTTGGTACCAATAATTTTGACTAACCAATATATATAAAAGTTCTGCAATAAATGTTGGAAAGGAAAATGTCAAAAATAGAAAAATAATTTTGAATTTTGATATGTTATTTAAAATTAAAACATATTACTATGTTCGTCTTTTGGATCTATTCCCAAGGCTTCCAAATGTTTTACTTCCTCGCTCCAAGTCCTGTCGATGCCTCGTTCATCATCCAACCTCTTTCGAAGGCGGTATTCATTCAATTCTCGCCTCCAAAGCATGTATTTATACAGTCTGTATCCGGTGTAACAAATTATTGCTGACCCACCGATTAGAGCTCCTACTTTGTACAGCGTTGACCGATCCAGCATTTTGTGGCTTCGTTTTCTCTTTTTAAATCAATGTCGTAACCATGGCGATCATCCAGCTTTTATATTTAAATTAATTTTGCATAGATTAAAACATATGGTGATTTAAAAAGTTAACGACACCATGAAGGATTCAGTAATGTAGGTAGCAAAGGAAACGCAAAAACAGAATTACACCTCCAGAACAGAATTAATTAATTATTTAATTTGTGTTTTTTTTCTTGTACTACTTCTTCCGAGATCTTGTGTTTGCATTATACAACAAATAAAAACGTATAAGTAGTTTAAAAAAAAGAAACATCTTTAGTTAAAAGACCTGTCTAGTCACGATTCTATTCAACTCATTATATATAAAAACCCTATTAGGGATTAATACTGTAAGGTAAAAGTCCCGGGTTCGAATCCTTCGGCCCTGCATTCGAATACATACTTACATTACAAGGGGCTTTTTTTCAAAAACATCGGCACCCTGAGGGTTTATGTGACCTCTGCTGTTGCGAACCCCCGTAAAAAAACCAAAACAAAATAATTGAATGAAACCTCCAATTCAATTAATAATTTATATATGTAATGCAGCGTGCTTCGTTTCTTCTTTTTTGTTGGGCCCAACCCTGAATTCGAAAATCGAAAACAAGGTCCCAGAGGTTTTTAACGATCGAACCTGACTACAATAATTTCTTATATTGGTCAGGCACCTTTTATATTTTATTCAAACCAAAATAAATATGACACCGAATGTTTGTTGAATTTGAAATTTTAATTATAATTTATTTCACACAACTTTACAATATATTTTATTAATTATTATTTTTAATTTAAAGAATCCTTTCAACATATAATAAGCTTATCTCAAATCTACAAATTTTAATTTTAAAATGAAATTTAAATCTTCTTTTATAGTTTTATAAAGAAACGTAAATAATTATTATTATTAAATTTTTGACCACCAAATAAAAATAGAAATAAACTTTGAACACAATTTTATAACGTAAATATTATTTCTTCTGTTTTTCTTTATAAAAATATATTTCCTTTTAAAAACTAAATTACAATTATTATTTTTGTTTTGACGTCAAAGTAATAAAAATTAACTCACATGAATAGTGTGCACACCCAATTTTTCTTTTTTTACCAAAATAACTGTTTATCCACGGAAGCCAGAAAGGGAATTGAATTAGCACTTGAAAAAATATAGCCCTTTCTTGACCCCTACTCCTTGCACTATTAGAGTGTGTGGAGGGGCATGGCGGTTCATTTAAATCTGAATGTTGCATATATATGCAAGTTTAGAACGGAAACCGAACGAGAAAGGCGGTATGCAAAAACTGGACAAAGTGGGTAGGTATTTATGTGATCGACCGTGTTTCGACATAGTGCATTTTTGTTGAACTTCAAATTTTCGGCTGGGTCACAATGGTACAATAGTTCGGCGTCCCATCGGGCTTTTGAGAAATAGGTCTTCCCTGTATTTTAACCAGTTGTAAATTGTTTTGGCATACAAACTATCTGGCGTCCGAAGATGGGCACAACCGATGAGGGCAGAGGGAAATTGTAGAGTTACACTTCAATTGATGAAGGCTCACATTAGAATGAGAAGCGACGAAAAAGCAGATAAACTAGCGTAATGTGATGAAATAATATCCGTAAAAGATATACTAAAGGAGAGGAACATCGGACTGTGGCATTGCATCTGGAAAGGAACGAAGCTATGAAGCATACATCCCAGGCATAAAAGAAAGAATGACAATTGACATGATCCATAGCTGTGAAACTACTAAGCCTTTAACTGGACATGGAAAAAATCGGACAAATTTGGCACGATTTAGATCATCGACGATTCTGTCTGTCCATGCGGGGGAGGGGAGCAGACGTAGAGACAACTTAAATCATCCTGAACAGAGAAACCTGGCCGGCCGTTGAAAGAAATTTTTTACATGACATTATAAATATTGTATCGATTTTATAAATTCTTAAGGCTTTTTACAGTTATAGTTTCAAAGTAAAACAATTTTTTTAAATTATCAATTATAGATCAAATGCATGTTAATTATGTTCCGTCTTAAATTCATATATAATTATTATGTATTTAACATCTATCATCTAAATATTATGTACTGAAATATGCAAACACCTGCAGTCCGAATGTGGAAACAGGTGGGAAATAATATTCCTCGTGGTGATATTTTACATTCACACATTTATTATTCACACTAGCCCAGAGTACTGAATAATCGTCGGAGTAATCAGAGTTAAACTCTGCCCCAATCACGCTAATAAATTACACACATCATTCAAACTACCCCAGAGGACTAGATATTCCTCGGGATAATTATGACCTGCCATTCACGCAAATGAATATATTCTTACCAATAAATAACACATATCATATACATAAAGGTACAAAAATTCCATATAAAAATAAAAATATTTACGGTCTGAGATATTGGATCAGCGATCTGTGCCAGCTACCGTCCCTCAATGCCGCGAATATGTCATTCGGGTTTTTTTCTTTTCAGACATAGTTATTTGCAGTGTGTTGTTATATGCTGTAACAAGGCCACCGACGTGGTATCATCCCTATTAGGTGTCCGTGTTCAATCTTGGCATGACCTTCGCAAAGTATGACCCAGTCTACTAGACCCAGTCTGGCATGAATTTCAGGGATGTCAGGGATTCATTGTTTTGCATTAGTAATTGTTCCTTGCGAATCTGCTGGATGTTTCGTGTGGTCTCGTCGTGGCTAATTTCGCTTCATAATTGAATCAGATAATTCGAAATTGAAAAGGGTACTTTGAAGTTCAAACGTTTGATTTGTTGCATAAAGCCGGTTAATTTGACAGGGAAAAGGGATAGTCTGAAATTTAATAAAATATATTTTAAAAAGAAAACAGGTTAATTTTAAATTTTTAAAAAATAAAGCTGTAAGGAATTTTGGTACAGACCTCGAATCGAAAATTATCAATACGAAATTAACAAAACGTAACTCAATTTTGCAATTTTTTTGAAACTAGACAAATGTGAACAAATAAAAAAGCAAGTGTCAATGCCTAAAATCGTTGAGTGTCCAAAATCGATTATAAATAAAATCTTCATGAAAAACATCAAAAGTGACGAAACCTTTCATGACTAAGCAAGGCCTGAAATTAGTGGCGCATAAAAATTTGCAGCACTGACAAAGTGCAACCTCGTCGAACAGATTGCCTAACATAGGATTTTTAAATTATTCCTATTACTGCCAAGGTTTCATTTTATAGCAAACAATATCCATTTACCATTCTTCAGATCAGACCAAATTTCAATAGAAATAAAAAACATTTAATTTTCAATGTTGGCAACAGGCAAGCTTCCTGACCTCCGATAGGAGAATTTTCAACCAGCTAACTGCCCTCTTGCATGCACTTTTTACTGCAGTACAGGAAAGTAAATTTCTTACCACCCCTTCGGTTTGCTATTGAAGAGATAATAAAATAGCAGACAGTTGATTCCTCCATCGATGATTTATGTGTCTATCAAGAACCACGAATATCTGTCCCCTTTACTCCTCCTTTCGATATAAATACATGAATATAAGTAAGACAAAACCTTGGTATTCCATTTACTTCCTATATTTTTATCAAACTTTTCAAACCATCTTAAGTAAAATTCTATATCCGGAATTAGGGAATCCACAAGACACCTTAAAGCCCTCATACAGAAGTAGTTTTTTTTTACTATCGTTTACAATTCAATCCTCACTGTCCTCTACTAAGGTAATATTCCATAATGACTCTTATTTCTAACTCCACTAACTTCCTAGCCTCATTTTCTATCTGCGTACTCCAATATTGATACAGTCCCTGACAATATTAGAACTGGGTCGGTCTTCCAGGAAATTTGAAATCGCCTGTAAAAAGCTTAGTCATAAATATGATAATCTGCAAGCATTTAAGATTGTTTTGCCCTGATGATGACTTTAAATTAGGTGAAAGATTGGCAGTAAGAACTGAATTTACTTTTTTAACACAATACCCTGATCCAGTGAAATTAATATTAACTATTTTGTTCGGCTAGGGTTCTTGACCCAAGCTTTTGACAGGGTCTGGCACTCAGGAGTTCTCACCAAACTAAAAAGTTCCTACTATCTGCTCCTAAAAATCTGTTTAACAGATCGTTGTTTCAGAGATAGCGCAAAAATGATTTCTCAGAGACAAAACGATCCAATCTGCGTCTCTCAAGGGAGCTTTCATGTTCCTATCCTATACAGTACGCGTAATGTTAAAGTTCCGAGACATCCTTACACCATCCTTCAACTTACGCTAGCAATCCCACAATTTTATCTCCCAATTCTTTATTCTATATTATATATTCTACATACTTCGAATAATGCTGTATCTTGAGCTCATCGAAGGATTGATGAAAAATTAAAATGTTGGAGAAAATATGCGCCCAAATGGTTTTTGCGTCCTCACGTCGTACGTCACAAGTTAAATACGTAGGCAACGACAGTGGACTGTCGTGGAATACCCAAACCAGACCCAGCGACGACCATGACAACTACAACTTCCAGGCCTGAAAAGGAAAAACAATCATTATTTGGCCTAATTATCAATCGAGTAGAACTGGGGAGTACCACCAAGCCAAGCTGTATCTAACCATTTCAATTAATTGACATCATAAAAATTTTTCAAGCTTGTCTCTAACCACACTATCCGTAATGACTTTTACATGCCATTCGTTTAAGAATTCGTCCAGCTTCCTTAAGCAACACTACAATCTTTTCACCCATCCTAACCTTACTGCTCAAGCTCTCTACCAGCTTCTTCCATTCGACGAACTCTACTCAAATGCCGATGGTTCTGAAACCTCTCGCTCTCAATCTAACAACTGTCTGTGTGCCAGCTTTCTAAACTTATAGTAATATCCATAGTAGTAGCATTGAGTGCAGAGATATCTTAAAGTACAATTTGTCACTGTGTAATTTCAGTTACAGTAGAGCAGTCCTATTTAAAATATAAACTAGTTATTAATGAAAAATAAAACGTAATCTTAATCATAGATACTCTAAACATTATCATTGCACAAAAACCTTGTGTAAATTACGAAGTATTAACGCGAAGTTGCCAAATAAGTATGGCTTTTATGAAGTAAGTCTAAAGGAAAGAAACTTTCCATATCGTAAGGCTAAGTGCTGGCAAAATTTGCTCCGCTTAGAACAAGGATCATTTATCAAATCTATTATGTCTAGCTCCATTAGTTTTCAATAAACAGGAATCAGTACACTATTTGATCAAGAAAACGCCAAAAATAAGAAAACGAAACATAGCGTTCTGATTTTCTCAAGCATCATGACTGTTTTTCTCTAGCCGGCTAAGACCTTGTCCCTTTCGCACGTCATAGAGCCAACAACGAAATGTTTGTTCTTATTTCCTTTTTAAGAAGTACTCATTGCAGAGTGCGGAAAATTTTGATTTTTTTTTTTATATAAATTTCCTTCACGAACAAGGCCATTCGTTTACACCGAACCTTCTACTATGGAATTTTCCTCTTAAACATTTGCAGCCTTTATAAACAAAAAAATAAAATAAAGATGTGCCAGAAGAAAAAAAATGAACGCGCAGTTCTGACCGCATCGGGGTATAAGCAGGGCGAGGAACCTACTATATCCATTTTATTATGTCTTTTCTATTACTTCTTTTTTCTTGTAGGGTACCATGAAGATTTTTCCTTTCAGGCCTTCTCATTGTAATTTAAAAAATCTACATTAGTTATGGTGAAGAGTTGAACAAAACAAACGCAAACTAAAATATCAAATAAGAATTAATAACTAATCATATTATTATTTATAAACATGATTTAGAGCATGAGAAAAGGTTTGCAAAACTGTTTATCATCTTGCTCGCTGTATTCCATGTCACTGTACTCGTGCAATCTATTAGACTTTAGACTGATTTGCGATATCGTCCAATTACTTAGTTTTCTTTTTCTCGATTTACAAACCAATTTAAAGAAGGTTAACACTTTAAATCATAAATTCGTCTATGGTATGAATTTTGTCCAGCGTGATTTTTTTCCGAGAGGACTTTTCTTGATCGAACCTCTCAATATTTGAAACAAAAAATAAAAAACCGCCAACGCCATTGTCCTGTTTATTTTACATATTTCAGGAAAACCAGTTTTTACAATGACTTTTCGCCACCATTAGAGGCATGTGAAGAACGTCAGAAACTAAAGGTCGCGGATTATATCCGACAGGCTTTACGCAGAAACCTCCCAAACCTCCTAGACACAATTCGCTCATCGATGATTGACAATAAATCAATAACATAAGTTCTGTTTATTTTTGTACAGATAAAAGTGCAAATACGTTTTTGTCGCAAATGAAACTACACTTTTTATATTCCTGCAACAGCTTGTTGAATTGACGGATGCGTAAAATAAATATTGCCCAACTGTTGGATATATAATTGCGCGCATATTCTCCTTACATGCTCTTCAGTTGAATGGATGTAACTGACGTCATGTTGCGAACGATTTATAGTCTTGAGAAAACAATTTTAGAACGTGACAATTATGTATTTATTCATTTTTCATTGTATCGTATTTAAGACGTAGTGGAATAAAATTGGTTTATTGAAAAATAAGGATGGCTCGTCCTTGCTCCCTGGCTCATATTGTTTTCTTCCTTCCTCTATCCGCTCATGCCGAATGCCAAAAATGAGGAAGAATCCCCCGTTTTCCATTCACGTAGTGTTCCCTCGAACGCCAGATAAGAACAAGGTCTAGAAGAGATATCGTTAACAAGGGAAAACTAGGTTTCTGTCAAGGGAACTGTCTCAGGAAGGATTAATGGCGCCAGGCATGGTCACACGCAACTTACATTACACACAAAAAAAGTCTATAGAAAAACAACAATTCAAAGGTTTCCGCGTTTTATCAAGTATAATTTAGAGAATGGATGTAACTGACGTCATGTTGCGAACGTATCATAAGGAATCATAAGGAATGAAACATTGGGTTCCGCCAAGACAGTGTATTCAAATCTCCTGATGTTTGTGACATCAGAAAATTGTACTTTGTTGGATTTGAATCCTGCCTTTACTATATATCAAACCTGTCTTCAAAAATATACTGTTTATAATTATTGCATGCATTATTCCGATTAATTATTCTTTCTAGCTAAGGTTTCTGGTTGAGATGAAAAATTAGTCGTGAGCCGTGAGCAAAAGGTCGTGGGTTCGAATCCCGCTCGTGACACTAATTTTGCAGGGAGGTCCGAAGCATCCTTGTGTATCACCTTAATGGATAAATCACTGGCATACAATTTTGCATCTCAACCAAAAACCTTAGTTAAAAAAATAATTAATACGGTCAATTATGACCAAATATTTATTATTGATTATATCATCTATTCAAATTATATTTTTAAATTGTTTTTTAATTCAAAATGTATCCATTGCATAAAAATAAATACTTCATTTAGCAACGTAAGAAATAATATTAGAATACCATATGAATAAAAATTTGAAACGCTAATACAAAAATAACAAGTAAAAGTAGTGAGCAGGAAGATGTTTTCCTTCTAAACGCTATTAAATAGTAATAATTTGCAGATTTTATTACCTTTATAAATCACTTTAAATCAATTGTTAGCTTTTACATATTAACGTGCCATGGCTAAATTCATGTTTGCTATGTTAAAGAATGTAATTAACGGAAAATGTATAATTAATGTAAATATACTTTTTTTTATGATCGACTCTAAAGATTTGTAGTGGAAGCGTAAAAATAATTTGAACTGAACGAGGAAAAATTTACTCAGTGTATATTTACATTGAAAATATACTAATATTTTTTGTGAACGTTAACGCTCTCATTCCTTATTCCATTATCAGGCACTTATCAGCAGAATTGGAAGCAGAGCCTTACTATTGCATCAGGGGGAGGTGCGGCACCGAGTAATAAGACCAATCCACCAGGTGAGATACAAAGTTCCCATCCTGTATATCAACTAAACTGTCTACGATCAAATTCATATCAATCCCATCGATACCATACAGGAATCCAAGCGAGTTGAGCGACCTTGAGTTTTTATATACTGGTGCAAACAGTGAAAAATAAATTGTTTACCCCCGAGGCAAATCAAGTGCAGTTGAGCAGTGGGAGCCTAGTCTGGTCTGTGAATATAATTTATTAGCACGAATGGAGGAGCTGTACCCAATTATTTCAAGGAATATCGAGTACTCCAAATAGTGTGAATGCTAACCAGATTGTCATGTTTTCATCTTGTTTCTGTGTATTTGGTATTTTATCCACAACTGACGACTGAGGCAGAAAGAATCTAATAAAAGGCTAAAGAAAAGTGAGAGTTGGTTACTGGTATGTCAAAAAACATCACAACTTGGCTAGAGAAACAGTAAAAGGCTTATATCGTGAAAACGTTAAGAAAGGGAAGAGAGGCAATGACAATGTCGTTTGCCGGCCCAAAAAATTTAAACAAAAACTTTGAATAGGGAATGCATTTACACTGGAAATAGTCTTGCATTCTTGTGTATATGAACAAGGAGGTACCGACTGAGTAAGTTACTTAGGACTGTACCTAGCTGGCGTGCAATCCCCCCACAAAACAAGAGACAACTTAACCAACTTGGACAACTATGAAGAGCTTTACGACCAAAACACTACTAATTCTGTTAAAGGGGGGGCGGCGATAGCCGAGTGGTTAAGGCGTCAGACTCTTGGCTAGTAGACCCCCGGTTATGGGTTGATGCACACAGTTGGTTCCGGACTTTTTCTGACACCTAAGGGGGGCCGGTGGCCGCAATTGAAAGAAATTGGACACGGCACTCATCGGGAGGAGCGGGATCAGATCTCAGCGACCATGAATTTGGTCCCAACCCCCTTCAAAAATGAGTCTCTGAGATGAAAGAACACCGGCACACAGTAGGCGGGGGCTCAATTTCACACTTGTATTGCAAGTCTACAAAAATTGTGCCAGGGATAACGTTCAATAAGATGTATAGCTGAAGAGCTCAGGAGGGAACTCCTCCAATTCCTGGTATAAATTGAAAAAAACAAAACAAAAAAACTCTGCTCAAGACATTAATGCTACCACTTCGTCATAAGGAATGAAACATTGGGTTCCGACAAGCCACATGATATATACAGTGTATTCAATCCTTCAAATCGAAACTCCTAAAAAATCTGCCAAATCTCACCATCGACAACGACCTGAATGAACTTATCCTATTAGCTTCCACAAGTTCGACATCAAGCTTACGATGGTACTGTACTACCAAGACTACTGCCCAAGCCAAGTAATCATCAATGCATCGTGTAAGTAGTCAGGCTGCGTTACTTAAAATGTATGCAAAAGAAATGACCGAATGCCGGTTCGACATATGCCCAACCCTTGCATTGTCCCTCATATTCAGTACCAGTGTTGGTTAGTTTTTCTAGGCTGCAGTGTTGGTCAGTGTTAGGCGCTTCGATACGTATATTCTACAGGTGACTTAATTATTAAAAAAATCTTCGACATACAACTGACAAAATTCTCAGACTCGGCCGACGAAAAACTCGGCTTCTTGATCCCCATGATACGATACATTTATATAAAAACCAATAAAAATCCAATTTCTGTAAATTAAAGTTTACAATCGATCGAATCGGATGTTTATGGAAATAAATAAAAATATTCAATGTGGAAATTGTAAAATCTATCGCAGAATGGACGAACAACTCATTAACGTGACATTAATAACAAGATAATCTTTTTTGGAATAATGTAAATAAAAAATATCTATATCTTGTTATTTACGCTCTGCTAATGACATTTTTTAAAATCTTCTCTCTTAAATAGCTTTTCCAAAATACCTTTTTTTATCTCTACGACGTCATATTATGTCAAATGTTCAAGAATTTTTTACTTATAAAATATATTAAACGTTATTAAGTCATTCTAAAATCATTATTTCTTTGTTTTAACGGTGTAAAAAGTTATTTATTATAGTGTTTAATATATATTTATAATTTGTGTTAACAAGTATTATTACGTTTGTATATACTCGATACAGTGTAAAATTAAGTAAAATTTTAAAAGTTGAATACAGACTAACTTTATATATGTAATATTATATTATCAGATGATATTATATTATCAAACCAGATCACAGCAGATCAAAAATTTAAAAAATGCTTTCCAAGATAAACTGAAAATGATATATTATAAAAAAATATATATATTATAAATATATTCTACTATAAAAATATATTTTCTGTTTGAATGTATTTTAGGGATAAAATCACCTTAAGAGAATAGGGATTCGACTTCGTAATATTTTTGAAGCGCCCTGAATGTTATAGGTGTGTATTCGATAGTTTTAGCAATTATGAATAAACATTGACCTGAAAATTGGGCATTCCAGAATAAGCCGAGATAAATTCCTTTTTTCGACATAAGTCGAAATGTGTAATATTTCATGTATATCATAGAAAACATACAAATGTATAAACATAATTTTTTTAAAAGAAACTTAAATTTAATCGACTATTCCTACAGTTGTCACTTGTTACTTAAGGGAAGTAAATTTTTTTCGAAATACCTAAAACGGCATTTGAATCTATCTATCTTGAAATGTTTACCGTCTGTGTTGGCTCAACTGAATTTTCGACAACAGTTCAAATTAGAATTTAGAAGCAAAAATTTCATAAAGCAGCGTAGCTTTGAAAAGGAATAACTAAGAAAAAAATACCAAGGTACTAGGTCGGTTCAGGTAGTAAATTTTTCAGGGCAAATTTTTCTTCTGGTTTTAAATCTCTGGTCTTGCGTTACCGTTCTTCGAGAGAATAAGATAAATCAATTAACTATTAATTTTTATTGAATTATCTTTCAAGTACTATTTTGTCTACTGTGGTTCAATAGAGGGTATAATCTTTATGAAAATCATCTAAATGGTTACTATGAGAAAAAGACTGAGTACGTGGAAGGCTGTCCTAGATAAATACAGGGATATTCTGCTGAACTTGTAGCCAAGTGATGTTGGATATGCATGTTCAAAGTGGTATGGTACGGTACGGTGGCAAGGGTACTAGGAAGTGGGGTTTGTGTACCCCAGGCACTGCAGCCTTCTGGCTTATTGTACCTTCCTAGTTCCTTGGTTTAGTCAATAGACTCGATCCTTTTTCTCAGGAGTATCAAGTCATTGACTGTCATTGCTTCAATGTGGTTCTCTGAGTCGCTTTTATGCGTCAGATTGAACCTCCATTGAGCCGTTGCTTCGAATTCGAAGATGATATGAGTGGCTGTTTCCTCCTCCTCATTACAAATGGGATCACTATTATATATGCCCATGTTTTGTAGATGTTTGCTCAGATGCCAGTGGCCGGTTAGTAGTCCTACCACTCCTCTGAGATTTGCCCTCTCCAATTGTAGCAGTGTTTTTGCCAGTTTTGATGAGGGTTGTTTTATCATGAGTTTACTGTGTCTAGCACTGCTAGAGTTTATCCATTTTTGTCTTTGTTTTATTTGGATCCATTATGCGATGTAGGATCCTATGTTTGTTTTCGATATCCCAAGGATAGGCTCGGGGCCTATGTATGGTCTTGCGGATCCTCCTCTGTCCAGTCTGTCTGCTTCTTCATTACCCAAAATTCCCCTGTGCCCTGGCACCCAGGATACCGTTACCTTGTTGTGTTTCCCCAGGTTTTGGAGATTTTGGATGCATTCACTCACTAATTTTGATGTAATCCTTGTACATGCCAGTGCTTGGCTGTCTGATCTTATGAGGATTTTTTTGTCAGTGTAACCTCTCATGTTCAACATACTTGCAGGGATTATGACATCCTAGCCCCCTTTGGCTTCTATGTCTTAAGTTGACGTGTGGATTTTATTGTGAAGATCCAGTTTTACAAAAAGTTGAAAAGTGGTAAGAGGTAAAAGACACTATTGTGAATAATCCGCATCCAGGTGATTTTGCAAGCACCGGGATGAACAACCGACAACAGCATTGGTTCAGTGTGGTTGCTTCTCTTATGCGAGTATGCATGACATGATCATGATAATGATCGAAAACGACAACTAAAGGTTCATCATCCCACATGTGACAAAAGGAAATTCCTTGTTAGTTACGATACAAGACGTCTATATTTGCTTGACATAGATATTGCTACGTTTTGAGCCGTGTCATGTATATTACACAGGGTGGGCAAGACCAAGACGCGAGAGGTTAAATGCCTGGGTAGACTCGCACCCCATTCTTAAAAGGTCCGAGACTTGGTCAGCTCAAATGCCCTGCATAAATCTTGTTCACAAACCCCAAGATTTTGGACCATTTAATCTTTGGGAGTGATTTAGTGATGTCTTTTCCTTTCAAGATTTCAAATCTATACCTACCACATCACACTCTGTGAGGTAGTGCCTTGCCGTTTCTTCTTTTATTTCGAAAAAACTGCTAAAAGCATCTGGTAGAATACACATTACGGAAAGGTGTCCTCAGTAGGCAGTGGCCCGTGACGATATCAGCCTCCTAATTCCTTTCCTTCAGTTAGAGAATAGCCAAGAGTACCATCATAGTACCCTTTAGTCCTACAAAAGTCATTAAACACTTTTGGTTTCTTTGGCACTAACAAGAAAACAAAACCTTGTACCATGTATTCACAATCCTACACAAATACTTAATAGTAGCATGTTCGAAATCTCGAATTTGCTGATGTTTGTCCTGAAGTGTGCAGGCATATTCAGCTTAATATCCCTGATACTCAGCGATGTGGGATGTACAAACTACTTGATAGAGTTGAAAAAGTTTGCAGGGATACTACTTACGCCATAGTTCCCTATATATATATATAATAAGTTATATATATAATAATAAATTATATATATATATATATTTATATATATATTTTATATATATAATAAGTTTATTGCACACAGGAAGAGAAAAAAAATTACATATAATTCAAACAAGAAAATAAACTTAATACGGCAAGGTAACCGTCTATATATATATATATATATATATGTATATATATAACTATATATATATATATTCTGCTGTGTCGAGAGCGTCTCT
>CM077106.1:3976301-3989323 GCA_039619505.1 Cimex hemipterus | reverse complement strand
TTTTTTTTTTTTTTTTTTTTTTTTTTTTTTTTTTTTTTAATCCGGGGATTATAAATAAAAACAGTTTTAAAATGTTAAGGATCCTTCTAGCCCGACTCAGAATTGGCCTTACTCGGTTTATATGTCATCTAAGTTTTTATAAATTTTACGAGCGATCATGAGATGATGTTCCAGATTAAAATCCATACTGGTCGAAGCAATACAACCGTCAGACAAAAAAAAAAAAAAAAAAAAAAAAAAAAAAAAAAAAAAAAAAAAAAACCCAGAACTAAAACAATACTACTTGCTACTCTAAGTGTATACAAGGTCATATAGGGTGTACCTAGAGTAGATTCCTTATCTTTTATAATTTGTTAAGAATGTTAGCAAATTCATAAAATATAATTGTAAGTGTAAGATTTTACATTTTGCATCAACATTAAAAATGAACTTCCTTTTTTTCTTTTGGATTAACTTTTTTGGAGAAAGAAAAAACATTTTAAAAAGAAATATTTTATTTTTCACTGAGTTTCAAACAAATGACCAGATAAAAACAAATTACAAATTAACCTATTGGCCTCTTGGGCCAATGGTCAGTGGCTAAAATCTTATTCCTTCCATCAACTATCATTTTCAGTTCATTTTTGTACGGTTCCAGGTATACATTTATCCACTCTTTGGTTGTTTCATTATTGTAAACCTCATCCATGGCCATCTCGATGGAAGTCTCAAGTTCCACTAATTCCATGTACAAGCTTAAAATTTCTTTACTAATTTCTTCAACCTGAAAAATATTGTTTGGTAAAAAAAAAAAAATTAATTTAAAAAAATGTTTCATACATACATGAGATGGATTAGAAAATGCATTGTCCAGGTTGTAACTGGTCATCCACCCTTTGAAGATCGAATGATTCTTTGCAAGCTTAATCCTGTATACAAGTTGAGAAAATTTGGCAATTTCCTCGTGCAGGCTGTTCCCAGGGAAAGAGCAGCGTTTATCCCCATAAATGAAAATGGAACAGCCAGTGATTTTTTGCACATGCACTGACAGCTCAGAAAGAGCTACAAATTTGTTTTGATTTAATTCCACAGCACTCCTTTTTGCGAATTTTAAAAAACTTTTGTGCACCAATGATTCAACTATTAAATTAAATTTGTGTATCGTCTTCTGCTTTCATCATGCAACACAAAATAAGTTGAACCTTAAGAAAAATAAGAAAAGAAAAAGCCTAAAATAAAAATTATGCTAAACACCTCTCTTTGTTACTACAAATAAATATTAACAAATAAAGATAAAGTAATCAAAATGCTTTCAACCTAAATAGGTAAATTTCATAAAAGGTATTTACTTTTAATGTTAGAAGACAAATACATAATGTTTATTGCTAGGGACGGAATTGCGACAGGCAGGAGCTCGCAGAGTATTGAGAAGTGGTCAAACCTTTGCCAACCTGTGAGAATCCCTCCCTTAAAGTTGACATCATTAGAGTACATGGCTATAACCGACTTCCACGACTTATGATTGTCTAAATAATACTCTAGAACAAAGACAAAAAATTAAAATATATATGAATTAAAATATTTACACTAAACCTGAACTGACCCACAGGGCTGATCATCGTGTCTGGATATTTGGCACCTTTAAAGGCCGAACCAAACCAGACATTTGGAAAAATAGTTTTGTACTTGTACCACAGGTCGCCAGTCAGATAGGCCTCTACATCCGTGGTGTATTTCCAGATGACGGGTTCAACAAGTTCGCCAATCTTCCAGGAGGAGAGCTGAGTTAGAGATATCGATCTCATCTGGTCGTCCCAAATCAAAGGAGTGATGCCAGGGTAAACCGTCCTAATATATCTTCAAAACCAAAATTTATTTTGTTATGATCTATTTAATAAATTAAAAATACTATATTAAATCACTAATTTTTTCATTAATAATGTCACAGTTTTTATGTACTACTAAGTATTTTGAAAACACAAATGATATTGAGATATTAATAAAATGTAATACAATTTTAACAGCAAGTAAAAGTACAATTTGTACCAAAGCATAGTTTAAAAGCTGACCCCAGCTACTTGTGCCAAATGACTTTCAACATAAATTGCAACATTCAAGGGCATTGGATTGTGTCACTAGCCCAGCAATCAAGTTTCTAATTACCTTAATAACTTTCTCAAAGAATTTAAGAATTTAATTGTTTAAAATTCAATCTAAACACAATTGAAGAAAAATAATAAAGTTTCCAAAATTTTGTTAAAAAGCAAAAAATGAAATAACCCACAATATTTCAATAATTTTAAAAAGTTGTGGATAATATTAAAGCACAAAACCCTGTAAGGTTGATTGCCGTAAAGGAAAAAAAATTAAAAACAGTTATTACGTTGCAAGGGTTGTGACATGAGCAAGAAATAAATCTTCATTGTTCCACTTATTGTTGTAGTTTCTAACTTTACATTCATTGCATTCACCAATTTGGTATACTTCATCACAGCCGATGTGCAGGTACTCAATATATCCTTTGTGCATTAACATCACATCGTCTATCATATTTTTCAAAACTTCCAATGATTGCTCTTTAGAAGGGCAGATGGCCTGTAAAAAAATTTTCCTTTAAAGAACACATTTAAAAATAAAATAAATGCAAATATATATTTAAAAAAATTAAGAATCACCTGTGGATATTTGTACACTTCTCTCAGGTGCATGTATTTTTCGAGTTTGAGGACGAACTCGAGGTGACCGAAGGTCTGTATCAACGGGATGATTTCAAGCGAGCTCTTGTTGGCCATCCTTAAGATATCGGCGATATCGTTCTTGCTGTAGGCATTCTTGGCAGACACGTCTAACGACGTATAAGGGAACATGTCCTCATATTCTATCAAGATGCCAGTCGCGCCCAGCTTCTTGATGTATGGAAAGAACCATGATAAATATGAAATCTTAGGGGCCGCTCCTTTAAGGTCCAAATGAACAATTTTGTGGCCCAAGAAAGGCTTGGAAATATCCAATTCATCTGGAAAGAATCAGAAATTAATTATAAACAGAACAATGAATATGCTGTTGCCTCCTTTTACGGTGATTTGAACTTAACTATTTGAAAAGTAAAACTTGTAAAGCAATTTTTGTCTTTGTTTATTGGAGTCAAAGTTTTTTTTTATTTATTTTTTATTAATATGTTTAGCACAACCTCCATTGTGCCACAATCACATAAAAACTGACCAATACAAATTCAATCAAAACACCAGTATGATACCAAAAAAAGTTCTCACTTTTTATTTATATCTATTTATTTTTCCAATCGACGTATGTTTTGTAATACACTCAGGCCCTGAAGATGACCCAAATAAAGGTCGAAGTGTTGCAACAAACGAAAAAGGTATTTTTCTAAATCACCACACCTCGAGAATACAACAAATTATAAGTGTTTTTTTTTTTTTTTATTTAATTAACTAAACTACCTCAATTTACTTTCTGGAGTCTGCATAATTTTCTCTCCAAATTATGGAATCTTAGTAATTTGTATAGTTTTAGCTTACGGATTCACAAAGCTCATCTTTTGACACGACAGTTGGACCTGATTAGTTCAGTTATTAAATGTGAGATTTATTTATAAGGCCTTCTTATTGAACCTATAGTTTGGTCTATTTCAATTTGTACACTTGTTTCAAATTAATTTATTTGTTGGTGAAAATTGATAAATGGTAAAATGTGCTTGGATGAATCAAATCCTGCCAAGGATAGGAAAACCAAATTGATCGATATTGACCAAACTTCAGTAATTAATGCTTTAAAAAAATTATAATGACATCCCCGATAACTTTACTTAACTACCTCAATTTATATTGTGGAATCTGAATGTTTTTCTCTCCAAAGTATGTAATATTGATGATCCAATTTATCTATTTTTAGCTTGTGGATACACAAAACTCATCTTTTGACTCAACAGTCGGGCCTGATTAGTTCAATGTTATTAAATGTGAGATTTTCTTATGAAACCTGATTTTTGAACCTAGTTTGGTCGATTCTAATTTGTTCACTTGTTTCATATTAATTTATTGTTGAACCCAGCACTGGAAATTGATAAATGTGCCTGGACAAACCAAAACCTGCCAAGGATAGGAAAAACAAACTTTCGGAATCGACTGAATTACAGTCATTAACGTTTCTACAAAATTGACATGAGATCAGAAAATTATTAAATAATATTCTGAGTCTGCTGGGTTTTTTCTTCAAATTATGCAATTTCGGCTATTCAATTTGTATATGTTTGCATGGGAGGCACATAAAAGAGCTCATTTGAAGTGCTTGACAGAAGGACCTGATTAGTTCCACCTTCTCAACTTTAAACCCTCAGGATGGCACATGAGGAAACCTTACATAATTGGTAGAGTTAAACCTGACCGGCTACCTTTTTATGTCGTCATGTTTAGTACATGTGTTCATGTAACAGTGTGATAAACTAAAATCGGCAAAATGCATCACCACTCTGAGCAGACAGCATACCTGCGCCCGTATCTTCCTTGTCGTTGACCTGACGATCGGCGTTGAACCTGGCATCGCGTTGAGATTCCCAGGTCATCCTCTTGTAGAGAATCACAGCCGTAATTGTCACCGTCAGGAGGGCGAAAAGAAATTGATATAGCCGTACACTTTTACATAACTTTCTGCAGTTTGCCATGAAATTCGAAGATCTGCAGAGCCTTTCAACCCGCCACCCGGCCCGGATTAAATTCGCTTGGGTCGCCGACGTGGAGTTTGCACCCGACGGTACCTGGAAAACGTTATCCAGATGCCTGACAGTTGACAGCACGACAGCCTTGGTGCCTGAAGGCTGACGCTTGGGGAGCAACGTCTCCAGCAGGAACTATTGAATTAAGCCACCCTTTTCCTTTGACGTCATGAGATACTAACTGTGCTCTTACTCACTCTAACTCATGAACGGTTGTCGAACATTTTATGCGTTCAATGAGTCTCATTTTGAACGAATTTTTCACCGAAACATTCAACGAGGTCTTAATTTCTTTTCTACTCTGGTCAATTGCCACAATTTGCCCAATTGGCCAGTTAATTTGTCTTTAACAATTCTCAAATAAAACTGGAATTTCAAAATTATACATTGGAAAATTATGTTCTTGCTCTAATAAAAACTATCTCATAATGATCACCTGGAAATGGTTTATTTTATTTTATTTTTATTTTTTTAATTTCACCTTCTACACATTATCTCAAAACCCCTTGCTCCATTCAACATCAACAAAAACTGAACACAAAAATAAGTACAAATAAAAAAATTGAAGATCTTGCTTTTTTTCTGGAAATTTCTCCAGTAGAAAGTATAAAAAAATTTTTTTAAAACTTTTTTTAATAATTTTTTCTATTATTTTTTTGTTTCAGTTTTTAAGTAGGTTCGTTTGAGGCTCTGTCTGCCTCCTCCTCAGTACATTTTAAACATGCACAATCAAATTTTAAAATATATTCTTTTACAATGATATTTAAAATAACAATTATAATTGTGATTTTTTAGGTATGTAGGTGAAGCATTCTTTTGAGCTATTTTTTATTTTAATTGTTTAAAGCTTTAAAAAAAAGTTTATTTATATTATTATACTTTTTATATTGTATATTTCTCCATTTACATTTTTTTGTAAATTGTATTAATTCTTTTATAATCCTTTTATAAATATTCCACCATCGACCCAAATTACATCCACAGCTCAAGGACCAATGGGGCTGCTATTCCACCATCAGCCCCTCCCATTCACTCTAATAAATACACTCACTCACACAAAACATTTTGACACAAAAAATTCCCAATTCCCCTGAAAAGCAGGACAGAGAATCCTGAAACTCATCAAGTTTGAGAACCATTCTTAGATCTGCATCTTAAAGCATGCTCACATGCTTTCTGTATGGAGCCAGGGCATGACACGCCTCTATTATGTGGGACACATCGAGCAACCTTTCTCTGCATGGGCTTTGGTCCAAACTTACCAATTTTTGTACCGCCACTTATGCAGTTATCTATTTATCCATTTTATACAAATGAATATCCATTGTTAGAGATGGTGGCTATCTGTATGATCCCAAAATACTCTTTACAATAGATTACAAAAGAGAAGAATTCTGGATGCAATTTTTTTTCTAGGTAGTAAAGAAATATTACATTAAAAATATAAATATATTTAGAATTTTTACATTGATGTCAAATCATGTCTTATTTCAAATTAATTAATTTGGAATCTAACATAAGACAAAAGTAACAAACTTTAACACTTTTACTTATAACATTGAGCACTTTTGACTTGACTCGTTAATGACTAAAGATCTTAGAAAGACACATTCTTTCAATAAATACAAACTCACATTCACATTCAACAGAAACAGTCTAAAGCACACTAATTTTACTAAATAATAATTTACAAAGACAATATATAAGTTCATTTCGTGGTCCATACTTCATCTATAAGTTAGAAGAAAAAAAATCGCACCCACTTTTAACCCACCACCTAATGCTGTCTTTCCAATAATTCAGAATGCTTAGAATGAGGAGGACCATAAAGCTTTTAGCAGGAGGCAAATAATAAATAAATCTGCAAAAGTCCAATCACTTATTCTAAACATTCAACGGTTCAGAACGAACGCAAGTAGTATACCCATGCCGACGGTGAACAATGCAACGAGCATTATGAACAGAACTATTTTGGTGACTGCTGCGCGACTTGATGTAGCGAGGAGTGTTGAGGTTGTTGATGCAGTCGACCAGGATTCCCTGGTTGAAGTGGACGCCCACACAGGGAGGGAACACTGAGAAAGTTTGGTTGGGGGCGTGTCTTTCATTCTGTCAGCAATGAGCACGATGGGTACAGGGCTAGGCAGTCTTTCATGTCCTGCCCATTCCGGGCGGCTTGTACGTATCGAAAATATCTTACAACAGCTGTATTAGCATACAATGGCTTCTGTAGTTCACTTGGATCCCTGAAAAATAAATACAAAAATGAGTTTTTTTAAAAATTTTTTCAAAGATTCAGTCATTCTACAAAATGTCTACAAGATTAGAATAATCATTCTGGTCTTATAACTTAAGATTTTTTAAGTTATAATTCAAAGGAGGTGTTGTCAATTTTAATCCTTTCATTTAATCTGATCATTTAATATAATTTTGATTAAAACAAAAAAAAATTGAATAATGCACTCATATGCTGGGGTCATCCACCACCCAGCAGAAAAGCAGAAGGAGAAGGGTAGCAATTTTTCTCATTTGGCTTTCAGTGGAACTGTTACAGTGTCTTTTTCAGTTTTGGAGATAAAAGCCATTTAGATCTAGATACAACAGAAAAGTTCACATACCCTGGGCAATTGGAGCCAAGATGATCTGCTTACCCACCACTGGCCATGCCACCAGACACAGGCACAAATGTTTTATAAAACTTGATGCACATTGTGCAGTCATTCTTGAAGATCTTATTTTTATTATATAGGATTAGGCCGTACGTCAAACAGATTTACAAAGAACAATTTATTGAGTTATAAAATATGAAGAATTCGCTGGAAATAACCTCATGTAAAAAAGACATTAGTCTGCTTGGTCCAGAAAGAAAAATGTCATACATCAGGTTGCACATGGACATACCAAGATCAAATACAGACACCTTTTAAAGGGGGTGTCCACTGTGTGGAAAACTTATCATATTAGAGTAGAGCACATAACAACAGACTGCAAAGAACAGCGCCGCATCCTGTGTGTGATTTAGAACCATCTGTGCAGTAACAGTGCTGATCAATTGTGGAAATTTATTTTTCTAAAAAATGGGGTTTATTTCAATTTTTGGGAATTTTGACAGTTTTAGTTGGTGGTGGGTGTTGATAATGCCCAACTTTGTACTGTTTTTTGTACATTGAGGGAGGGGTCCTTCACTAGTAATTGCACAATATTTCTTCATTATGGTGTAATGCCACAGTACCCATTTTAATGTTTAAATGTTTTATAATTATGTACAATTAGAATAATTTAATGAACTAAAATGATCAAATAACTTGATTTATGACATTTTATCATGTTATTATATTAAATTCGTAGTATCGTTTTTACTAATTTTACTGTTGAAAAAATAAAAAACGCAAAAAATTTTCGCCCGAACAGGGACTCGAACCCTGGACCCTTAGGTTAAAAGCCTAATGCTCTACCGACTGAGCTATCCGGGCACATGACTCAAATTGTTAAAAAATTTATAAAAAGAAAAAAAACTGAAAATTTGGGCATATTATGACGTAATACATATCGAGGGGAAATGTTTATTTACAAAGTTTTCAGATGCGCTGACCCCACTTTGCCGAACGGGCAAACTTATTGGCCAGCGACCTGATGACGAGGCCACTCGTACCCCTACTTCCTATATTGATATCGTTCCTTTTTTACCCATTTTAACGTAAAAAGTGGCGAGAATAGACGGACCAAATGAAAAATGTTGAATAATTAAAATTACTTAGTGGGCTGTTCAACAAATCCTTCAACATATGTCGAATTTCAATTTTTTACGGGTAACTTGAACAAATTCTCCATGTTCTGTTACAATCAGCATTTTTCAAAAATAAAATATTAGGAATAACGTTAATAAGCATTACTAATTTGTTTTTTTGATTCTTAAATTCCTTTCAATTATAAAAAACTATTTGTTCAATGATTTAGTGCTATAATTTGTCTAACTCTGCCTAACCAGTTTTTTCTCTCCTTATAAACAGAAACAGACAGACCAAAATGATATTTAAAAATATTTTGGATAGTGAAATGATCTTTAGAATACTACAAAAAAAGTCTAAACATTTACCTTGAGATTTCGGCCGAGACGAGATTGCTATGTGGGCTGAATCTTTCAGGAGTCTTGTACATGCTACAAACCAGTCTTTCTTTACAAGGCTCGTCTGTGAAACCGAGCTCTGTGAAGACCCGGTCGAGTTTGTAGAGGATCGGCGAGTAAAAGGGGTCTTCAGGCAGTTGGTGCTGCGGCTGGGTGTATGGCTTGTGCCCAGTGTAGGGTCCGTAGACCGGCTGTTGGTCCGGTTTGTTCGGCTGTGAAATAACAAATTGTAGGATTTGTTGACTGGTTGTACGGAGTAAATTAGCACAAGAAATAGTGTTGCTTTATAAATTTACGATTACAACGCAGAAATTATTTTCATTTAGATCTTTTCAATGTTGGAACATGTTTACAAAGCATATCGAACGAAGTATTCTCCGTCCAAATACAAAAATGTGACTGCTTATCGTTCAACCAAGGTGCTTGATAAAGAATAATCAAACGAGGCACTTTACGCGTAAGAGATAAAACCTTTTGAAATAAGAGGGAATAAGAAGTACAAAAAAAGTAAAAATGCATGTCTGGACATGCTAGTAAGCGTGTAAAATCCGTTCTAGTTACACTACACCCTGAGGCGAAGACAATAAAAATTCTCCAGGATGTAGGTGGCTTTTTTAAACAGAGGAAATGATAGAAGAATTTAGGTGAGACAAGAGAGAAAGTGAGCATTTCAACGGGAATTTTTCAGGGTGTGGAGCTTTTGCAAATAAGAAACCCTTACCCAAAAGAAGTTCAATTTAAAACAATATGTCTCTGTTCTTCTTTTATTTATTACTATAAACTTTGCTTTCAAAGGGTAGAGCACATTTTACCAGTTGAGGTCGTTGACTCGAGATAATATTCCATACGTTCACAGTTAAGAAACAATCGAGTTGAACAGATTAAAAAGTAAAATGACTTTATGAAAGGAAAGACCGGTACCGCTATATGACCGGATAATCTTGACCGTCGGGTGTAAATACGTAATTATTTGTTAAAAATTATTAGTAGGAATGATGACAAATTAATTTCCTATCCTATGGAATTATGCGAGAGATTTCAAACATTAATGTTTCAATATTGTTGGCAAGAAAAATAGATTGTTTCTTTCTTTCACTCCCTCCCGCTCACTCTTTCTGTTTGTATGTCTGTCTGGGTCTCAGTCTTTCTTTCCCTATCTCTATTGTTCCCACAGTTCCTCTCTCTCTTTATATGTGCTATATGCTCTATATGCTCTACCTATGTATCTATCTAATTAATTTATCTCACTATCTCTCTATCACACTCTCTCACTCCCTCTTTTTCTCTGCGTATCATTTTTTGCCTATCTCTGTCTCTGGCCAGAGCAAACATTTTTTTAAATATTAACCAATACATTGAATCATATTTAATCTAGAGTGCTGAGACGCATCAGCAAAATTGAGTAAACATGACATTTATTAATACTGATTACTATGTTAATAATAATTTGCGAGGTGCTAAGTTGTATTGTTCGTTCAATACATTGTGACTTAAGTAGAACAATATATCATGCGAGATGGAGAAAGTCTTTCATCCGAGGGTCACCTTGAAACCGCGTTTATCCCAGATCTTCGCAACTCCTTTCTTTTCTAAAGTACACCTGAACCCCAACGGGGATACCATTTAATTTGAATTCCTTTCCTGGACTGGAACCCTAGAAATCGTTCGGTTATTATTTCTTTAAGAATGTTTGGATTTTGGGTTTCCGGGTCGTCAGGACCATACGCGATATCGCAAACGTTCCATCGTGGTCCAATTGACGAAATTCCTTTCAATCAGTGAGTAGTTTCTTTACTTTGCTTGATGGTCCAGATCATTTATTTATTTGATTTTTTTTTAATTATACAAAGAAATTTCGTGTTAGTTAATTGAATGTTCAAATACTATTCTATGACCTATATTCATAATATATATATAATAATAAAAAATTATTCGTTTAAATACCAATGAAGCCGATAACCCCCAAGGTGAAAGGTAATAGTCTGATAATAATCAGGACACCTAATTGATGGTTTTTAGGTTCAGAGTTACACATTACAGAAATAAATTATATTATTATCTTTGTTTTTAGAACAGGTTTTCCGAAAGATAATTGTTCCTTTAAGCCAGCCGGTCGCTAAAGCAAGATCAAATCTGGTGTTTCCGCGGAAAGTAAGCCGGACGTTCGAGGTCAGACGGACCGGTTGGACTCCGCCAAGGAGAAAGGAGAGGGTGACGGAGATACAACCTGACCCAAACTAGCCGTGCGATGACACAGTTTCCCTTCCGCATCCACTACGATCCTAATTACTACCTACCGAATTTGGAATTTTGATTTCTTACCGAGTTGACTGAGTAAACCCTGTTGACGTGATCCTCGTGTTTCGGCTCTTCGTACTCGATGCCCCAGGATGATAGCTCGTTGTTCGGCTCGCTCCTGTGGATGATTTCCGCCCCGTGCGGCGGGTAGTCGTATTCGACTGGAGGCGGCGCTATGTATATCGGTTTAGAATGGTGATGATGGTGTGCGATCTGGAAAAACAAAATTATTAACGATATTCTACGACAGTGAGAACTTAAAAGTTACCTGGTGATGGTGATGCAGATGATATTTAGTATGGTGGTGATGATAATAAGCGCAGAGTTTGAACAGATGCGTCAGCGCAGGGAAGAGGAACAAGAGGACTTTCAAGAGGATCTTCTTCGCCGTACCCACTCCGACTATTATTGGAAGTAGGAACATCAACTTTACTTTTATCAGCTTTATCACTAGCAGCGCGGCCATAAAGCTCGACATAAGCTTCTTTTTGAAAGCTTGCTCTAAAAAAAATTAATAGCATTAATTAAAACCAATCACAATGCAAAACTAATTATAATTCTCTGTGACAAATTATCAACAAGGTTCATCAGGAATGTAATTCAGCACTCAATGAGATCGTACTGATTAAAGCATCTCCGGCGACGTCCAGGAAAGTGACTATGCAGGCACGATCAGCGAGAGTGACGACGAACAAAGCAACAACCCGTTACTTTCATTCAGATTTATGGTGGCTCAAGAATGTTTTGAGAACGAGTTCAGATCTGCTAATTATGACTTTAGTTTTATGTTTGTCCAACCGGAAGCAGAATAAAAATCAAAACGCTTCAGAAAAAATAGCGTAGTAATTGGCAAATGGGATAATATAAGACACTGACAAATTACGACTGTTCTCGTTTATCGAAAAGATAACAAACCAAAATTCAATAAACTGGCAAATTAATTCTAGAATAATATCACGCATAGATGATCAATCATAACTAAAGCAAAACTGATAAAACGAAAGTACTGCTAAGATTTCAGAAATAACTCACGAGATTTTCACTCTGTCTCTTCGATTGACATAAACAAAGTATAATCCATTACAGTTCGTGGTCCGATTGACCAATTAAAAGTTTTCTATTAATTAATATTTATGAAAGGTATTGTTTAAGATAAAAAAAGCCAGTGTCACGAGCGGGATTGGAACCCACGACCTTCCGCTAAATACGCAGCTACTCTACCAATACCTTTCATAAATATTAATTAATTGGTAAACAAAGTACGTTTGCCAATGTTGGTTCGCATAAGAAGATCCTTTAGTACGCTTTTTGATGGGCTTTAGTTACTTAATAACTCTCTCTTTCTATGTATCTATCTGCGTATCTTACCACTATCATTCTATGACTATTCATTTGTCTATCACTATCGCTCTATCTCGCCATCTCTATAACTTTAGCTCTCTTTATCCTTCCATCTCTGTATCTTTTTCTCTATCTCTTTATTTTTATTTAGCTATCTCTATTTATCTATCTATGTGACTCCCTCTCTTTATCTATCCATCTGTTCATTTCTATCTCTATCTGACTCTCTGCAGCTCTGTTTCTGTGTTTCAATCTATCTCCGTGCGTATGTCTTAGTTTCTCTCTGTATGTCTCTTTCTTACTCTTTCTCCCTCTTTCTATGTGTCTACCTGTCTATCGCTTATCTGTCACTATCTATCTATGTCTATCTGTCTGTCTATCACTATCTCTATCTCTGCCTATCTATCTCGCTATGCCTTTAACTCTACAACCATAATCGAAATATCAATTATCTAGCGATATCGAAATCTATCTATTTATCACTATCTATCTATCAAATCTCTCAATTTTTATCTATCCGTGTATTTTCTATCTCTCACTATTATC
>CM077106.1:3949763-3960561 GCA_039619505.1 Cimex hemipterus | reverse complement strand
GACGCTTATGACGCGACGCGATTGGCGCTTATGACGCGACGCGATTGATGCTTGTGACGCGACGCGATTAACGCCTCCGACGCGACGCGATTGTCGCTTATCACGCGACGCGATTTACGCATGTGTCGCGACGCGATTGGCGCTCATGACGCGACGCGATTGACGCTTGTGACGCGATGCTTTTGAAGCATGCTTTCTATTTCTGTTTGTTCATGTTCCTTTCTATGTATTATTTTGTTTATATGTACTTGTATTATTTTTACTATAATGAATAGGAGTTGTTCAGCTTTTGTGTATTTTTTAACATAGCTTTTAACTTTGTATCTATGAAGTACTTGTTCATTTCTTTGCCTGACTTGTTTCTTTAGTTCATTAATTATGTGCTGATTAATTGGTTTATCTGTTTTAATTTTGGGCCGGTCATTGTCAGCCGGTGGTTATGGGTTTCTTTCGTTGTTAGTGTCCAGCTGTTTATTTGGGTTTTATCTCTGAAATAATTATTGATTTTGTTTTGTTCGATAGTGAAAATTTTTGTAATTATCTTTCTATACTTTGTTAATTCTTTTGTTGTATTCTCTCAGTGAGTGAAGTGGATTATTTATCTTACTTGATGTTGTCTTTATTATTTCCATTTTTTCTACCTTTCGTTTTTGTATGGATTATTATTATATTATTTTAGCTTTTTGTTATAAGTTTGGACTTTACTTCGCTGTTTCCCTCTGACAGGCACTTTTTCGTTATGTTCTTTTTTTAAATTTCTTTTCTTTTCTTTCTTTCAGTTATTGTTAGTACCTTGATTTATCAATTTACATATATTTCTTGTGTATGTTTATATCGAGGTGAATAGCTTTATATTTGCTATACTATAAAGGTTGGTTTGGTTTGCTAGTAAGCGTAACAGTGTCTATCTGTTTTTTGTTGATTTTTTTTTTCTTTGTTTGTATATTCCATTACCCTTTTTACTAAAAGTTTGTTTATTTGCTTATGTAAGTTTTACTAGCAATAATACGTTTTAATTCTTGCTTTATCATTCTATTAACATATTGTTTCTTTGATTTATGTTCTGTGATTGACTGTATTTATTTGCGTGAATGTGTAGCAAATTTAAAATTACTCTTTGATCCCTTACTTTATGTTTTCGTTCTTTTTTAATATTTTCTCTCTTATTTAAATTTGATTGTTTCAAAGACCTGCTCTGAAAACCATGCGCTTTTCACTTCGGCAACAATTCAACTCCAGCAATTACATTACACAATTCGTTATATTTTTTTTCTTACCATCAACGGCCATAAACATTGAGTTCACCGCGTAGTTTATTATGGTAAAAATTTCACGCACACGATTTCTATGTCAGGGTTGATATTACCGTCACGTGTCTCACGTAAAAACCAAAACCCTGTTTTTTAATGGAGATTTTAACAAACGTTTTTGTCTTATGCTAAATTCTCGAACGTGGAAATCATTGCTAAGAAATCGGTCAAACTTCTCGTTACGGTGGTCGCTTGGATTTGTCGCAGGTTCTGTTTCATACTTAGAAACTAGGCCAAAGCCCTAAGTTAAACAGCATAAATTTTCTGTTAATAAATTCAAAATATGGATGTACTCAATCGCAAGTAGTTTTCACATCAGGTATATCGAAGTAAACGTTTGCCCAGATTTGTGATTGAAATTTAAGGCTAAAAGTTTTTGAAAACTGAACTAATAAACTTGCTTAAACAAGATTTCGGCTCATTGGGAAAACTTTTTAGCGCAGGTAAAATGTGTAGAATTGAAAGTACTCAGCGTATAGACCTGCTTATATCCCAGTTATATAATATTTCTCAAAAGTGAAAAAATATAAAGTCTAAGGAAGGGGCGACATATGATCCAGTCGAAATGTCATCAAATTCAAACATAGAATAAAAGATGAGCAAGAGAGATATAAAATAAAGCATATTTAAAGGAATAAATTTATTTAGGAAAATTGTGTGCTGATCAAACTTTATCATTCAGTCTTACAACACGTTACTTGATTATTTAATTGAATATATTTCTAAGGCTTTTGGGTTGAAGAAAACATTTGGTGATGTGTTAAAACGTACAAACAAATAACTAAAAAAGCTGAGAGTATTTTCAAATAATAAAACACAAATATACCCTACTATTGATAAAGACTAAGCAACAAGGAATAAAAAAGAATGAAAATGATTTAGTAATTAATTAGAGCAAAAAGTTATATCAAGAATCGGCTTATCAATTTGCTGTTAAGAATAAAAATTTTTTGGCTCTGTGTATATATTTTTCTGATATTGGAATACAAATTTTTCCATGTTTTCTTTGTTCCCATTATCCTATAGAGACAGAAATGCCCGACATTCGACATCGACGATTCTCCTCAGTCTACGTGGTGGCACCTGTTCCACTTAAGTCTCTAAACTACTCTTGAGAAGAATTGGGTCGGTCCTTTCCGACGGAAAACTGCTTGGAATGAAATAATTCTGCGCATAATAGAGATTCGGAATAATGACGGCGCCTGGATCTGCCAAAGATGGTGATTTGGGCTGTAAAAGGAGAAAGAGAAAAAAGAAAAGAGAAAAGGCATTGCAAATTGAAAACTACCATAACCATCAATGTGCCAAGTCGGGAAAACGTGAAGATTGAAAAATTGGAACTAAAAATAATTTGTGCCTTTATCAAATTCTGTAAGCCTAGAAATACATTT
This sequence comes from Cimex hemipterus, assembly GCA_039619505.1. Lineage (NCBI taxonomy): Eukaryota > Metazoa > Arthropoda > Insecta > Hemiptera > Cimicidae > Cimex > Cimex hemipterus. The sequence continues at coordinate 3,957,860 of CM077106.1, read as the reverse complement.
AATTCTTTTTTCATTAAAAAACAAAATGATTTTCATTTTTATATAAATAAGCGTGAAATAGCAGCGTATACATTTCAAAAAAATCAATTCCGAATGTAATATTCCAAGATTGACTACGAATTAGTTTGAAAATTAGTAAAGAAATAAAACAATCAACTGTCTTAACTTATGACCGCACTTAAATTAATTCCTTTTTATCTACTTACATGGCATGAACAGTTGTAAATCGTTAATTCAAGATATTTTATGTGGAATAGGTTTCCTACATATCTAACGAACCTTAAAAAAAATAAAAGTTTCCCTTGGTAATTGCTCATATATCTCCGTTTCTATCGTCTCTCTCTGTATATTGTACGTTATACATCATATGCCATTTGCTTATCAATCAATAAACAATGGTTTGAACGTGTTTTTATTGCTATCTTCCATCTACAAATTTATATACATTTATATCAATTTTTATACTAACGTATAAGATATGATGTATCCACCACATATTTATGTAACCAATGATATGTTGATTTTTATCGTTGAATCTTGTAGTATTTTTATTGTTGAATTTTGTAGAGAAATTCTATCTTCTTTTGTATCTTTGTTCCTTATCATTTATCCCGTTAAACTATAATAGTTCCTGCAACTCCTTCACGCCCAATCCTAAAATCCTGCTTAAGAGATCGTTGGTTCAAAGCTAAGTGAGACAATGGGTTCTCAGAAACAAGACAGATCCAAGCAAGCGTCGCACAAGGATGCATTCTCGGCCCTATCCTATATAACATTTATACTGATGACCAGTAGATATATCCAAACCATCCTTTCAAATTAAGCACATTATCAAATCCTACCCTGGCCACTTTCTCAGTAGCATTTTGAGCTCAACGAAGAAGTGGTGCACATCAAATTAATCTACACAAATGAAATAATGATTATACTTATTGTTAGATAGCGGGCTGGAGTGGAATCCCCAAGCAATCGAAGAGTACTAAACAGATGACTTAGACTGTAAAGACTCCCAGAACCGAAATCCGACATGTCCATCTACTCTAAACAATCAAATCCAAACAATTCTCCAAGCTTCTCACTATTCACAACTACCTTAACTTGCTAATTGTTAATGAATTAAACTGTCCTTGCTTCCTCAAGTTTTACTCCAATTATTCAACCCATCGTTACCTAGTCTCAAGCCCAACCCACTACCTCCCATCGCAAGAACCTTCCTCGTTTCTGCAAAAGATTGGTTGTAAAAAAAATCCCCCGCCCTTAAATCTGATAACAGATTGAGTGTTACCATCGACTGCTGTAATTTATAACACGCGTACTTCTCTATTTCTCACTCTCTTTCTCTCTCTCACATTTCTCTCTCACACTCTCTCTCTTTCTTTCTCTCTTTCCTTCCATATTTACATAATATATATATAATATTTCCTCTATTTTTGAATTTAACATTTGAGTTATCAACTTATGTACGAACTTAAACGTTTTATGGTAATAGTTGAGTAGAAAATACTATGTGATGAGGAAGAGAATCCGATAAGGGGGTCACAGTCCATACAAGCTTTCGCCAAGCTTTCGATATAAATGTAGTTTTAATTTAAAAACTATTAAGCAAAGCGCAACTTTCCGCCGACCAAGTAAATTGCGTAAAGATTTTAAATGATCAATAAACTAAATTAGAATTATTTAAAAATCATTTGCTTATCTTTCTCACCGTGGTTGAGAAATTTGACTGGATGAACTTATAAATAACGTTGTATAAGTCAGAGTTAAATTAAATTGTAAATTAATCATTTGGACAATGAGGATGATGTATGCTTGTCGAAATTCTTGGCAAATGTTCTAACACTGATGTAGTGTTTGTGACTTTTATGCCCACTTCACCATCATTTGTACGATGGATTTATTTATTTGACAGCAACAGTTATCATCTGAGTTTGTCTATCAATCAGTCCATCTTAATCTATTCCATTCACACAAACGAACAAAACCAAAAACAAATCAATACAATATGTCTGTATGTTATAGAGAGAAAGAGAAATAGAGAGAGAGAGAGAGAGAGAGAGAGAGAGAGAGAGAGAGAGAGTAGCCCGGCCAGGTGCAAGTGAACTAGGACGCTTTGCAGACTTGTAATGGACGAAATGTAACAGTAAATCTAGTAGCGCGCACTTCTAGCAAATATATCCAATATATAGCAAATATTTATATATATATAAATGTCTACCGAGTAAATTGAAACGAGGTAGCATTTCGAAGCTTCAAGATGACCTTTTTTGTATTGTTGGTGATCGATATTCATACGAACCTATGGAACTACCTAACGTGGATATTTTAATACATGATCTTAGTCAAAATTTTGAACGAAGCCACCGCGCGCCGTTCCAGCGTGGACGGTAACGCGATTTCTACGCCCTAGTAAATTCAACTACGGGAAATCGTTTCAAAGGTGAAAACGGATAAACTATGCAACAGGGAGGAAGAATAGGATGGCCAAGTGGCTCGTTATACTGTCATGAAATCCTCGGATTCACTCTCGCGAACATTTCTCCACCCCCCACAGATAAAGAAGAAACTTTTACCGCAGATTTTCCTGTCTCGTTTATATGCAAAAGTATGCAAATACAACGGTATAAAATAGACCCAAAATTGATGAAATCCCGATCCAACCATTAAAAAAACACACACACACAAACAAATCCTTCCTAATTAAACTGACTTTAAAAACTTCGAGATTTTTCTTTCTTAACTGAATTGTTTATCATTTTGTATATGATATGATGTTTGTTATGATCATCATCATCATCAATAGAAGGAAGAAACTGGGGATGCAGGCCAGAAACCCTGTTATGGATGTACACCGCAAGAGTAAAACCGTTACTTACATATGGAGCTATAGCCTGGGCTGATAAAGCAGAACAAGTAACAAAAAAGAAAGAACTGTACAAACTGAAAAACATGTACAGAGACGTGCATGCATCTGCATAACGGGAGCTATGAGAACATGTCCTACAATTAGCATAGAAAACATACTAGGACTAACACCCCCTATATCATATGGTAGAAAGGACAGCACAGAAAACCATAATCAACCTCATTAGGGAGAAATCTCCAACAGGAATAGAACTGAAATGGAGGGATAGCAACAAACTGTGGAAAAATCATCCATCACTCATGGCTCCAAGGGATGACATGAACAGGCTGTTTGAATTTAATCAAAAATTCCGAATACATCTGAGCACCAAAAAAGAATGGGAAAGAAAAGAAACCAATCCCTTTACAAATGGCAACCATCCTTTGGTACACAGATGGGTCCAGGACACAAGAAGGTACAAGAGCAGGAGTATTTGGACCAGGCACCAAATACTCGGAACCCATGGGAAAACACACCAGTATCTTCCAAGCTGAGATTCACGCAATAGAAAGATGTGTCCAATTTAAATTAAATAAAGGATACAAAAACAAGAATATAGCTATCATGTCAGATAGCCAAGCAGCCATCAAAGCACTAAGCTCAAACATCATTAGTTAAAGAATGGTGCTGAACTGCAAAACAAAACTAAACATATTAGGTGCGCAGAACAAAGTAAGCCTCTGCTGGGTCCCAGGACACATGGGAGTCGAAGGCAATGAGAAAGCGGACACCCTCGCAAGAGAAGGGGCAGCTACACCGCTGACAGGACCCGAACCCTTCTGTGGAATAGGAATCCACACTATTAACCATTATCTCAGACAGAAGGACAAAAAGAAAATAAGGGAACTCTGGAATTCACTTATTGGACATTAACAATCCAAGAATCTTCTAACTAATTTCAGAAAGAAAGAAATCACTGAATGTGTCAAAGGAAGCAGTAATAGACTGCGAATCCTAACAGGATTCCTAGCAGAACACAGCAGATTAAATGGATATCTAAAAAAATTGGAGTAATCCAAGATGGCACATACAGATTGTGCAAAGAAGCAGAAGGAAACCAACAGATCTACTAACAAACTGCGGAGCAACATTAGCCCGCAGGAGGAAGGGTTTTGGGATGTACAATGCGACCATAGAAGAGCTCCAACCAATAAAACCGGGCCTATTAATCAAGTTTCTTGATGAATTAGGACTCACCCATGTGCTTTAGGCAGAGAACGGGGAATACAATAGCTCTTGAAGGGCGCAGTATACACACCCTGGAAACTTACAATCATTCCATTTCAATCAATCAACCTCTTATCGGGTAGGCTTTCAGATTTTGATAGCTTAATCTTACTACTTAATTTTTTATTGTATCTATCTGATCTACAAATTCGTTGTTCGAAATCTATTAATTTTTTTTTCTAATATTAGTATTTGATTTTTACGAGTGTGAAAATAAATAAATCAATGAAATTTCAAGGTCCTAAACCGAAATATTTACCTTGCAAAAACATACGTTTTTATCTATTAATAACGTAATTTTTAGAATTGCACCACTATTATGTCAAATCAATTGAAAACTCAAATTTCACCATAAAATATCGAAAACTCCGTATATAATAATATGAAAGAAATCATGTCAATTTTAGCATTTTTTGCATTTGAAATATCTAATTGGTAAAAAACTTTTCTTAATATTGTTTTTTAAAAATATATTTATAAATTTATAGACAAATAGTAACAGTATCAATCAACAGGTTCAATTATTAATAGTTTTAAATTAATTAAGGTGTTAGTTGAGATCGAAAAATAAATATCACAAGTGGGATTCGAACCCACGACCTTCGGCTAGATACGCGTCTGCTCTACCACTTGAGCTATCGTGACTTCGGTCCACTCTCACACTAATTTCCCACCTCAACCCAACCTTTCGAATTTACTCTCTCTTTTGACATAAATAATAGTACCGTTTTATGCATCTGATAAAATGTCTGATCAGTGGATGGAATTTATTAGCGCGAATGTACAACCTTATCTCCAATTACTCTGAGGGATATCGCATACTTTGGTAGAACGTGAGCAAAGTCTGGTGTGCGAATGTAATTTTTTTTTAAATGTGCGCGCATATCCCCAATTACCTCGAGGAATATCAAGAACTCTGAGTATAGTGAATGCTTACCAGACTAATATCGTTCTATTTATTATATTTCTGTGCATGTATTTATATTTGTGTTATTTTATCTTCTTCTTGACGAGGCTCTGAGGTTCAGGGAAGATTGCAATACGGCAGAGAAAAGAGTTACCGTTATATCATATAACATAAAATTGGCTGGAGAAAAATTGAAAGTAATTGATGGATTGAAACGGGAGAAAATAGCTAAAAAATAATCTATAGAATGTGGTTAAAATGCGTAAATCTACAGGCCATTTTTCCTTAATTTACCTTCTTAAATTCATCATGTTTAATTATCCAGGCAATTATCTTTATGCTTTTATAGTAAACAGTTTTGAATGACAAACCGAGAAAAAGTGATCGGTTATGTTTAAATTAAAAAGCGGAAATACAGTGTATACAGAGTGATTCAGAAAGAATCGGAAGAGATGATACCGGACAAGAATAATCAATTTGCGATGAAATACGGTTTTCAAGACGGAACCGGAAGTAATTATGTATTTTCTGCAAGTTTTTTTAAATAAAATTCGTCTCCTGGGTGTTCAACCTTCTTTAAAACTATAAATTTTGTTTAATGTAACTTTGAACTTGGGTAGGAAAAAGATAATTATTTCACAAGCGTTCTAACAGCCATTATTTAAAGCTCAGTGTCAGATATAAAAATGATCAAAATAGGCAATTTTGAATTTGTGTTGTATTTCGCGTGTAGATAGCGTTGTAAATTGAAATTGAATGGAAGTTAAAGTCACCGTTTGGATAAATGCTTAAGAGTTAATGGAACGTGAAGTATAAAACGTGTTCTTACTGTATACTTCTAATAATTTTCAAATTTACAAGCCGATGTGTGGCAAATAAAGGACTTTTAACCTCGACATCCTGATAGCGTTATTCAAATGTGAAAACTTTCTCCTTTTATTCTTTCAGCTTGTAAAGTACATTTCATCATATTACCGCCGTGAGATGGTGCTAATAGTTTTTCCTTTAATATTATCCCGTTGTAGCGACCGAGTTCTCTTTATGATTTGCCGGCGGTTGCAGAGGAATACAATTGAACAGAGTGTGCCGTTTCACGTGAGATTAAAATCTACCTATATTGTTTATCAAGTCATGATTTAAGTCCTCTGCTTTAAAAAAAAGTTAAAAAAATACAGATAAATTTGATTTTCTTATACAAATAACTTTCGTATAATTGGAATATTTTAAATATTTGCTAATTTTTACAAAAAAAAGTATTGAAGTTGGTCGGCCCGATGTCATCTCCGTCCCAGTTCTTAATGTTGGTACGACGTGCCCATTGTGCCAATTTGACCCCATTCTTCACCTTTTGTTTATTTTAACGACCGTCAGACTTTCTTCGTTTGCCTCACTTCACTTGATGAAATAGATCGAGGCCCGGGACAATTAAAAATAGCGGGCATTTTCTCTGGACGATTCCATCTTGGAGAGCAATAATAAAACGGAAGAAAAACACGTTTCCCACTATTGGAGTTTTGTACGGAAAATGTTATAAATCAAACCACAGAACTCGACGTGACCAATTCTTGACAAAACCTATTCTAAACATTTGCACTTGACCTAACTTGGACATTAATACTTACAGTCTCGGTATGCGTTGGATTAGACCTGGCGTTATAAATTTGATTCCTTTCTTGATTTTATAATAAGTTAGCAACATGTTGAAAATAATTTTTATTTAAACAATTATAAGTTATAACAATAAGTTATTTTTTCCAGTAATTTGGTCGCTGCTGGTCATATTTGTCTTTCCATGTCTTTGCATCTGACAGACCAGTCGCGACAAAAGTACTTGTGCGACAACGAAATATTTATCGGATAGAGCTACAACAAATTTTCCATGTGCTTGAATAAGTACTACGATTACAAAAATATAGAGGCAGTGAAATAAACCAATAGAAAATAAAGCAGGAAAGTGAATAATCTAAAAAATAAGGTATTATTCATAAAAATAAAATAATTACATGACTTATAAGTCTATTTACTTATTCAATAACTTATCACTCTTTTCTTTCTCTTTATACTTCTTTCGCTGTCTCGCCCATTTTTTTTCTCTCTCGCGCTCTCGTAAATATCTTAAATAACAAAACAGAACGAGAACTAAAAACAAAACAACAACTTAAATAATAACATAAACATAAAATCAGACAATGATATAGTCCAAATATAATTATTTTCCAATTCTATTTTAATTTTCTTTATATTACATTAAATGATGATTAACTATCGCACATGTGCATTTTGAAAATCTAATTCACCGTTGGGAAGAATCCATTACAGTTCGTGGTCCGATTGACCAATTAACTTTTTTCAATTAATTTATATTTATATAAGGTATGAAAATCAGTGTCAAGAGCGGGATTCGAACCCAAGACCTTCGGCTAGATACGCCGCTGCTCCACCGCTTGAGCCACCGTGACTTCGATTTAATAATTAAACTGAAGTATAACTTCACGAAAGCTCTCCGTGGCCATTTCTTTTGTCGCCGAGAATCAAATAGATTGCACGAGATTTGAATAATAGCAAAAAAGGAGAGAACATTCAAAAGGTGGGTCTGAGATGGGAAGTTAGTGTCCGAGAGGATCGAACTCACGATAGCTCAAGTGGTAGAGTAACGGTGTATATAGCCGAAGATCGTGGGTTCGAATCCCGCTAGTGACACTAAATTTGTTATCCCAACCGGTACCTTTCATCAATTAATTAGAATTATTATTATTATTACGTTAAAGAAGTTAGAAAGAAAAAGGTTTTATAGAATTTCATTAAATTAAATTGCATATTCAAACGAATTTAATATAATTTATTTATCTAAAACGTTTTGAAAGCCACATACACTATCAAACAAATTAAAACTTACCTTGCTCCCTCTCTCACTCCCTCGTCCTTTCTCTTCCTCTTGCTTTATATTTATTTGTCTACCCTTTTTCTACCCTATTTACCTTTCTCTCCACAGATTCTTTCGCTTTCATTCTCTCTCTCTCTCTCTCTCTCTCTCTCTCTCTCTCTCTCTCTCTGTCTCTCT
>CM077106.1:3931703-3949363 GCA_039619505.1 Cimex hemipterus | reverse complement strand
TCTCTCTCTCTCTCTCTCTCTCTCTCTCTCTCTCTCTCTCACTCTGCTCTCTGTTCTCTATTTATTTAATGTATGTCCATCCACTTATTTTTACAAATTGTTGCTATTTTTGTTTTTTTCGCGTACTCTTCGTTGCTCCCTCTCACTCTCTTTCACTCGCTCTATGTTTTCCTCGTTTACCTATTTTTTAACCATTTATGTATGTACGTACATTTAATATAATTAAAACTTTATTTGAGAAAATAACATTTAATTTCATTATAGTTTTAATGCCTTATATTAAGACATTTGACATTTCAAAAGCGTGTGTTAAAAGATGTGTACAGAGTAAAGTTATTAGACACACATAAAGGCTTAACATCAACCTGCCCCATTGGTGTGAAGTTAATACTTCATATTAGGAGATAAAAAGTCAGGATCCGTACTCAGAACCGCTAGCGTGATAAAACAAATTGGACTCTCGCCTAACTATCCGTCATTGTGGCCCCCAAGTAGCAGTATTTTGTATATTGGAAATTTACCATTTTAATTTCAGTATTGATACAAGGAATGATTGAAGATGAAAATAAAACAAACGAAATCGAAGTGGAGAGATCGTTCACCGAAAACGTAACGGATTGCAGTCATCAGGTATTCAAGTAGGCGACTGAGCATGAACGTTAAGCACGTTCTTCCTCTTGAACCCAGTGCAGAAAGTAGTCCAGGGGAATAATCCAGACAAATATCTTTAGCTTCTTGTCAATCCCAAGTTCGATGCGTTGACACGAGGGACAACCACCATGGATAATCCGGTACGTATTGATATATTGTCGAGAATCCGGGACACGAGGGGGTCGATAAAACTACACCCAACGTTACAAACGCTTTAACAATTATTTAATGAGTATTTGGAGGTCGTGGGATGCGGTCTGGTGTGACGAAGGTTTAGAAAAACATTTTATTTATTGTGCCAACGTTTCTATATTTATTGAGATCATCTTCACGGCACAAAGTGTTTGTTTTCTGTTTAGATGTGTCATTCTTGTGTGTCCTGTTGAGTGTGGCTAACGGTCCCTGAACACCACGCAATTATTTAACTATTTTATATGTGCAAATAGGACTTTAAGCCCCCTTAAATTTACGTATTCTAGAAATAATTTACTTTTATAAACATAAATAATAATAATTATAAAATATATTATGAAATATAAAAACAATAATGATAAAAATATATTCTTTAAAATATTAATTTTTATAATCCGAATGATAAAACTAAATTACGAAAGAATAGCAGAAAGAGAAAAAAGGTAAAAGGAAAGGGGAAAAGGAAAAGGAAGAGGGAAGAAAAGAAGATGATTCATGTCGTTTTTAAAAAATCATACGCCATGGACCTGAAAGAAGCCAGCGAGCAAGCAGAACGACCTTCTCGGAGCACATTCCCTTGACCATGTAGTTCTGAAGCAGAGACTAAAGTTTCAGGGGAGTGTAAAGACTTGGGATATGATTGGTTTTATAAATTAAAATTTAAAAAATTAATTTCATTTGATAATTAATTAATGCCGGAATAGAATGTCAGGGTTGCTGATGACGTTGAAGTAAGGAAAAATATAATCTGTGTTTTAAGATCATAACAGTACTTTATGCAGAAATTGCATGCCCAAGGAAAGCGACAAAATAGCACTACAGTAAGAGAATAAAATAATTAATTTAATAAGAACTTAAGTTTAGAAAAAGCCAAGGCGACGAAGAGCAGTCGTTTTTAATAATAGGGCACGGACATACCATGTATCCCTTTACAGATGTTGCTTGTAGGACACAGGTTTGTCTTCAGTATGTACACCGAAAAGAAAAAATTTAGCCACGTTCGTTCATTTTATACCCAACCTTTATTTTTTGTTTCCTGGAATTTTACGAAAAATATTACTTCGGAAAACAGTAATGAAAATTAATTAAAGTCTCTAGTTGGAATAAAACGTCATTGTCATGAACGGGATTTGAACCCCTTCGGCTTCTCGGCTACATATGTTTTTATCTCAACTAAAAACCTTAATTATTTGAAAGCTATTAATTGGTCAAGCGGATCACAAAACTAGTGAATTTAATAAGTTAAAATGAAGTATATCTTCACTAAAGTTCTGCGTTGCCAGTTCATTAGTCGCCGAGAATCCAGTGGATTACAGGACATTGAAAAATTGGCAAAAAGGAGAAAAAATTCAGAAGGTGTGGTTGAGATGTTATCTAGCCGAAGGTCATGGGTTCGAATCCCGCTGTTGACATGACTTTTTATCTCAACTAAAAACCTTAATTAATTAAAAAAATTTAATCGGTCAAGCGGATCACGAAACTCAAAAGTGTCCTAGACTTCCGTCGTTCACTGCTTGCTTTCGCCGTGGCATCAATTTGATGAGGTCTGTGTATTTTCATACTCTTCCAACCGCGCAACTTTTACCCATTTTGACATGACTTCAACAAGGTGTTCGAAGCTGAGAATACACGCTGGGCACTCCTAACATTGAAATGAAGCTCGTTCCAAGTAGTCATCCAGTATCCTAGGTTTATGGGGCCTTGCATAGGTCACGCACAAAAATGAAACCTTCCCCAATTAGTGGCATACAAAGAACAGCTTGATATGATAACATATATTCAATGTATCGCGTAGGTGGCAGAGAACCCTCGATGTACATCAACTTTGTTCGACCGTCAATAGAAATTCCTGCCCAAGCCAAAACACTAGCACCTCCTCGCTTCACCGGAGCGAAAATTTTGGGTTCACAACAGCAGAGGTTATATCAACCCTCGGGGTGCCGATGTTTTTGAAATTAAAGCCCATTTGTAAGTATGTCGGTAAGCGGCTGCATTCGAACCCGGGACCTTTACCTTACAGTGATGAGCCCCGTCTAAAACGTTGCGATCACTGACGCTCCATCCATTTCTCTTCTTTTTGAAACCATCACTCGGCCATCAGAAGGCTTCATACCCTTGACTCATTCAGATCATCAGAATCCAATCTAGCTCAGACCAATTGGTGTGATTTCTTGCAAAACTTAACCGAGCTGTTCTGTCCCTTGTCATATGTTCTGGATCAGTGGCAGGCCTTCTCACACTTAATCCAGCTTCTGAAAGACTTTACCTTACAGTGTGCCAGTTGGCAATGACATTTCTAACTTGTTGAAGTCATAGCATGGTCTCGACAAAGTTAAAACGTCGAAGAGGGAGTACATTGGAAACATTACAACGATCATTTATCTGAGATGTGACACGATGGCGTCCTGATCAAGCCGTCTTGAGTAACCTACAGTATCTTTATAGCGATGGAAGACACTTCGGACAGTTATTCTCGAAATGTTAACCGCACAGAGCACATACACTAGTCCATCTTCCAACAATTTTAAAATTCTAGCCGACTTTATCTCTTAAAGCCATGATTCAAACAAATTGTTGGTACAAATCGAAAAAAATCATCGGAAAATTAATACAGAAGATTGCAGAAAACACAATAATGAAAATTGACTATTCCAATATTAATTTACAAAATCCAATGTTCATAAATCTGAGATTTTATATACGTTTTATTTACCTTTAATACTTTAAAATGGACCAAATATTGTAAGATATCTCAATGGTGGATTGTCTAACAGTTAATTAAAAATATTAAAGGAAGCCGCCTTTTGGGCCTCTCAGTTACAATTGGGAGAAATTAAGGATTAATGGGAGATCATTTCAAAACATGGAAAATAGTATCCAAGAATAGAGCATTTATTGTGAAAAAAATTGTTTTAAATGTCTACTTAGAAGATTGTTGTATAAGAAAAATGCAATCTGATTTGATTAGTTTCACAATCCTTTCAAAAGATCCATCCAACCTATCTCACGAAATTGCTGTAAATTTAATTGTTTGTTCTAATAGTTTAGTTAATTTATTTGCCCTAATTTAATCTTAATTCGCCAAGTAAAAACTGTTTCTCACTCACAGACATCTAAAGGAGTCCCATGATCAGTTTTGTTCTATCTGCACGAATTTCAGGAAGGTTGAATTTAAACCATGAAGCGTCGATGGCCGAAATAGTTTTGGCGTTGACACGGCGCTTATAAGGTAAAGGTCCCGGGTTCGAATCAAGCGGGCCTGCATTCGAACCATATATACTTACAAATGGGATTTTTTCAAAAACACCGACACCCTGATCTCCTTTTTGCCATTTTTCAAAAAATTCAAATTCATTCAGAAAATTCAAAAAGTAGGGTTGAGGTGGGAAGTATTGTCCGAGTGGATCGAAGTCACGATAGCGGTAGAGTAGTAGCGTATCTAGCCGAAGGTCGTGGGTTCGAATCCCGTTCGTGTCATTGGCTTTTTTATTTCAGCTAAACACCTTAATTAATTGGTCAAGTGGACCACGAAAACTAGTGAATTATATTGTAAAATATACAATTTGCTACATTACGATTGATATTCTTGTTAAAACTCATAATTTTTCATAATAAAGTTCTGTTTTTTGTACATTATTTTAGTTGTCATGAGTAATATTTAGTTGCAATAAAACAATTATGTTACCAATACGAATTAAATCTGCCTGTTGGGTTATTTCTTTCCCCAGGAAACGCGTTTGTAGGGTGGTGACATCTGCCACACCCTTCGAAAAAATACTATACTGATCCAACTAGATCACACCCCCTTCGAAAATATATTAAATTAAGCAGTTTGTGTAACTTTCGCCAATCTTTAACAAGTTTTGAACAGATTAGTATACTTATGAAATTCTCCTAATTTTGTGGGTTTGTCCCAACGTCACGGCTATCAGATAAACTGAAAGTGTTCAGTAGATGACTCATTCTGAACAACGTTGATTTTGAATACGACTTCAATTTTAATTAAAAATTTAAAAAATATATAAAAACTTATGATGATTCAGTAAGATTGGTATTTTTGAGAGGAGTATCTCAAGGGATCAACTCTCCCAAAAAAGTGTTTCGAAATTTCAACCTCAATTTTGATGAAAAACTCCTTTTTTTGTATAACAAATCCGTTTTTTCCCAAAAGCAAAATTTAAAAATAGTGTTTTTTAAAAGGAGTAAGTTAAAACACGTGTTTGCGTTATTGTGAGCCAGTTATATTCTACTATCACCCATTTTTCATTTCAGCGAGCCATTCTGGTCACAAAGTTTAAAGGTGAACCAAGTTTAATACAACCTAAATTGAAGGAAAAAAGAAATTGACATCAAAACATCATTTTTTCGTTTCCTTACGAGCCATATTATAATCAGAATTAATGCATATAAAATTGAAGATCTAGGTTTATTGAAATCTATCAAAAGACAGTAAAAAAACAGAAATGAATTTTGTATAGTTGACATCGAAATCACGGATTGTAAACGTTTTGTTCAATGCGATAACAAACGGACGAAAACGGTTTTTTACTTTCTTTCAGACTTGGTCATCGCGTCGAAACTTATTATTTAGCTATAATTCCCGAAATCAGGACATGGCTATAGATAAAGGTCCAATGCAAAAAAGTGGATTTAGTATGTATAGAAAAGAGAAAGATTAGGCGGCCTTTTTTGCAGAAGAATTACAGCGTAAAGTTGCCCAGACCCTGTAATATTTAAAAAAATAATTTTCCAAGCTTTCGAATATCTGATAAGGTCGTTTAAATATAATTTTTCTATCGGGTGTCGTCTTCACTGTCGGCTCGGACCGTTAAAGAATTTTTGGAAAGTCTGGTTAAGGAAAGGAGATTCGTCCTGGCGTTCTCGTCCCCTTTACGTGATCTGGCATCGGTTAGAAGGAAAAAGAGAGAAAAAATGACTTTTCTTCATGACTTGTATCATTGTGTGGCTGCGCCTTTTAGATATGTCACTGAAGACCACAGCAATTGACAGTAGAATGCGGACGGCTCATTTTATCCACCGTCCCCCGCGAAAATTGATCGGTTTCGCTTTAAAATTTTCTTTCAAATCCTTTCTCTTCAAAATGAATACTTTCTTAATAGATATTTAGCAAGTACAATATAAAGATTAAACACTCCTCATTTGAACATGTATAATGTTGAATGTCATCTATTCATGCACGTATTTCCGATAACAGTTTATACACTTACTTCAGTTAAAAAACAGGTTGCAAAAACGAGAAATTGGTATATTTCAACTTGTTTGGCGATAGTTAGAAACTAGTTTGCCAACTGCGACAATTGTAATTACAAAGGAATTTTGTGGTCTACAGGAGAAAACGTCGATATACTTTCCTGTCTCACAAGTAAGAAGGAAATTCAAATAAAAACTGAACTAGAATTTTTGTTTGCCATCAATTGATTAATATTTTCATGATGTGAGGTGTAAAGATTGGGCTATAAAACACAAAAAAAGCTTGTTTTAACGTTTTTACAATATTGACGGAAAGCCTCAACAAGGTGGAACTAAATCTGTAATAGTCTAATCTTATGATCTGGGCGACATGTACCAACAATTTAGCCTTTAAAAAATAATAAAAACTTTTTTACACAGACGAGTGTCTGGAGTTTCGAACACAATATCAAACACTTAATCATAGAACTTGTGCCTCTAAAATAATATAAATGTAAAATGTATATGAATGTTCTCTAAACCGAAAGAACCAACAAATTGTACTGCTTCACGTAGGTCAATAAGACTGCTACTAATTTGGATGAGGTTTTAGAAAAACTGCTATTAAAAAGAGCCTTCTGATCCTAAATTCTTAAAATATTATCTCCACTATCAATTTGGTTTCCGCAAAGCTTGTTCCACTATCCAACCCTGCCATCATGTGGAAGACATTATCTCCTCCTTTCTTGCGTTTTTTTCTGTACATTTTTGAAGCACGGCTCCACCAAGGCTTACTATTTATGCTCGAGGACACAATCCACCTACAATCACATACTTCACAGTTATCTCACAGTCCGGTTTTTCTGAGTTATTGAAGACAATTCCCTCTCAGAATATTTCCCTGTCCTTGCTGGGGTTTTTCAGCAGAGTTCTCGCCTCCACACTAACCTGACATTCGAGCATATCCCCAAACCACTATCCTCTTATTTTCAGGTGATACAGCGTTCCTTCTAGTAACTCCGTTACTGCCATTTCCACTCGAAACCTTCAAACCTCACATTACTGGAGTCTTGATGAGAGAAGAAGAACGACTAAAACGTAAAGGAGCTATGAAACGATACAGGACTCTTGCACGACTTCTTGACAAACGTCTGAGACAAGGGCTGATTAAAGCACCACAGTAAGGAGATATGGGCTGACAGACTGGAAGTGTAGGGTTCATCCAAAAATTAATTCAAACTGCCCAGTCTTTAATCCTACGAAAATACCTTTGTGCTCCATTTTATGAATCGAACGTAAATACACAAACACACTTAAATATTCCATTCAAAATAAAATCCGCTTTTACTATCGAAAATTCCAAAAATGTTCCAACCATCAAAAATCAGCACATCCAAAACCTCGCATCCTTACAAATTCCCTCGAACCCTTCTCGCCCACTGAAAAACTATTGCCACAAGATCTCTTACACTGTGAGAGTAAAAGTGATATTTACACAACAATTAATTAAACAGCTAAATTTTACCATCATTGGAGTTCTTCCAATGGGTATTTTCTCCACTCATGCCTTTTATTTTGTATATTTTTTGCATTGTTAGATGTTACCGAATTGAACGTAGTTGTAACGTACAGAAACTTTAAAACATCTGAAATGAATTACGAAAAATGAAGATATAGATATCACTCAATTGTGTGCTGAGTTTTCAAATCATACTTAAGAATCATTTGCACTACGTCCATCAAGCTATGGTGTTGTGTCGGAGCACCTATCTAGCTTTAGGCTCTTTATAAGCTTCCACTGCCTTGATTGTTATGTCTTTCAATCAAAAAGTAATAAATACTGGTATTGCACACATAAACGCAGAGCAACTTTCAAAGGAACGCAGGACACAAAGGAACGAATAAAGTTCAATAAGGATTGAAGAAAGATATAACATGTCTCACTGAGCAACCCAAAACAAACTGTACTAGATAAGCAGAACAAGCACATTGAACAGTTTCAACCAAAACAACTGAAAAGAAAAACCGAAACTGTAAATAAATTTTTAAAATGAACTTTCAAGTATTTTATTCATAAGGACATAAACAATACCGACAATTTGTTTATTGGCAGAAATAATGCATTTTAAAAGTGCAAAATGAGAATTTAAATAAATTAAATAAAATGAAACTTGTTGTTATTGTTGTTTGTTTGTTTTTTTAAATTCCGTTCTGTTTATAAATTTATTAGCTGCGAGTGGTTTTTCCGCTATACGCTTCATTAGATCCTACCCAGACCGGTGTGGACTTCGTTTTCTTTTGTTTTCACGCCTCCTTGCTACCAGACATTTTTTCGCTGGGGGTCGTAGTGCGGTATTTTACTTTATTATTTAATTATATGGACTACAAGTGCGTTTGAACTATTGAATTTATTAAAACAAAACGAACTTGAAAGACATAAGTAATTTTTAAATTTAATTCCCTAATTTCGTGGTTCCCTTGACCAATTTAATCTAAATTAAATTAATTTTTTTTTTTATTTAAAAACGTTTTGTTGTAAAACCCAAGAGATCACTAGGAGGTTCTAATTTGTACTATTGATCTGTTGGATAGTGCTGTTCTTTATACAACAAAAAAATCGTTTAATTACTCTTAAAAAATCCAATTATAAACACTTAGAATTCCACGATTCCTTTGTTGTTTTATATTTATTTTTAAGAAGAAAAGCTCAAGGAGTAACTAGCAGGTTCTAACGACCATGTCCTGTTGGATAGTGCAGTTGGTTTTACAGCAAAAAGTACTTGTTGTAAAAAACGCAAACCTTAACCAAAATCAATGTCTCACTAGAAACCCGAAATTTCCTTTGTTATTTTTATATTTCTTTTGAAGGCTACTAAGACTTTTTCAGGAAAATTTCCACCCTGTATATTAATAATTCCCGTTGGGTAGTACCATCATATGCATGTGTATAAAAAATGCATTTATCTCCTTCTGGTACGCAAAACTAGTCCCAACAAGAAATGGACATTTTTTCTTTTGGAGGAAAATTTCCACCCTGCGTATTAATAATTCCCGTTGAATCGTACAATAAAAATTATTCTTAATTTTAATTGCCTATCTTAGAACTCGACGTTTGTTTTTTTTTTTTTTGTTATATTCTTTTAAAGAAAGAAAATTTTTTTTTGCCAATTAAATTATTGATTTCTGTTAAATTTGAAATTCAAAGCAGCAAATGAAATAGTAGGAATTAATATGGTTTATGTATAATGCATATTTACCTTTTGATTGCTCTATATTTGTAAATTTAAAATTAAGTGAAACCTTTTTTATTAAGCGCTAAAATTTATTTTAGTCTGACATAATAAAAATGTTGTCATTCTCCTAGTACTTGTTTTATTCTTATTGTTGTATGGTTACAATATTTCAAATTTTTGTATTTTAAATCAATGTGTGGTTTAAACAGACGAGACAATTTATTACAATAAATATTGGTAGTTTTAAAATTATTTGTAACACTTACTCATTTTCTTTAAAAATATCCTCCCTTCAGGTTTCGGAGGATCGTCGAATTTGACTTTGATGAGCACTCCACCGTCTTCTTCGATGGACTTAGGTTCGATTTTAATTTTCCCACCACCGAATCCCGCCTCGGGGAGCTGAAGATCGAGAGTGTGAGTCATCAAATAGTGTACACCTTTGTTGTAGAGGATATCGGTTATGCCGTCGACACTACGCGGCTCCAGGATGAGCTTCGGCCTTCGCTTCTCATGGAGAGCCTCCGAGTCTTCAACCGCGTTGACGAAAGCGGCGAAATCTTCCTCTTCATCGTAAACCGTGTTCGACTCGAACGAGTACTTGTTTTCGTTCTTGACGAAGTTGATAGAATCGGTGATGGCTATGTCGCCTTCAAGTGTGTCCTCGATCGTCTCCCTGAGGCCTTCCTGGACGCACGTGAAGCTCGCCCTCTTCCAGCACTTGGACAAGAGGCCGTCCCAGGTCGGGTTCCCGGTCGCGTTGATTCCCGACGACGACGTACCCACGGCGGATAACGCGAGGATCAAAATAGTGAAAGACATGCTCACAGCATGACAACACACAGCGGACTGGGTCGCCGGCGTAACTTCACTCTTCACTCTCCCACTTAAGAGACCACTGACCCATTTCTCCTCCCGCTTGCATCTCTTCTCCACCCCAAACTCCCTTTCAACCCGTTTCAGACAGTATTTAATCGATCCGCCTCCGTCCCAATTCCACCCTGAGATGGGGGCATTAGTAAAATCCTGGCCTACATTCAATACAAAATACACCACCCATTAAAGCTTTCCCTGATTGACGCAAATTGCATAATTTGAACGATTTCAACAAGTACCGAGCCAAATAATTGAATGGCAAAATAATTTTAACGACCTACATTCACTTAAATTAACTTTTTCAATCAGTACTTCAAAAAAATTCCAAACGAGGATAGATTCAAAAAGTACATAAAATATTTATGAAAATAATAAACACATAACAAATCATCAAACGTTTTCACTTGAAAAAAACATTTAGATGAAAACAAAACCTTTGAGTTGAACTTTTACATAAAAAGTCAATAACAAAGATAAGTCGTGCTTTAAAAAAAAACCTTCACACGTTCGAAGAAAATTGATTGGATCCGGGTGTTAGTCACTAGAATAGGCCAATCTCTTGCCACACTCTGCCACCTACTTTGACATGAGATTCGATTCTTAAAAAAAAGCTTTAAAAGAACTCTTTGAGAAACGAAAATAAAATTATTAATTGAACTTAAATCGGATATATGATCATCGTTATCAATGAAGATTAAAACATTTTCTATACCTAGTTACACTGTTGAAACTGACTTTTTCCAACAAAATTCTATTTTTCATTTATCAATTTAAACTTTTTTAAATCCGATTGTTGGTATGGTATAAGCACACGATACTAATTATAAAATCAGACACACATTTTCAGAAACGGGAAACGGGATCCTGGAAACACTCTTTACAACATAGCCTCAAAAGACTCAAAGGAGATGCAGAATTCGGAAGAAAATCAGGACAGAATACCCTGATGATATCCTGGGTACCAGGCCTCTTTTCGACCTGCGCACCGAGACCACTAGTCTGTGCATTGGGTACCAGGACGCAAAGGAATTTTGGGTACGAAAAGGTAGACTCACTGGCCGAAGGAGGATCTGCAAGAACGTACCTCCATCCTCCATCACAGAATAGGTCTAAAAAAGACAAAAGGACAACTGGATAAACTCAAACCCTCAAGTGCCCGTGTGC
The DNA here is from genome assembly GCA_039619505.1 of Cimex hemipterus. NCBI lineage: Eukaryota > Metazoa > Arthropoda > Insecta > Hemiptera > Cimicidae > Cimex > Cimex hemipterus. The sequence continues at coordinate 3,938,057 of CM077106.1, read as the reverse complement.
CGGTTCAACATGAGTTCGCCAACTCGCAGACCAAACCCCATCATCTACTACAAAGAAAACATGTTAAAACTACCTCACTAAAACTGGCAAACTCTACTTCAGCTTGGGGAGCTAAATTCGGAGGATTGGCAGGATTATATACCGATCTCTGGCATCTGAGAACACAGCTACTATTCAATGAGGAGGAAGAAACAGCCACCTATATCAAGCGCTGTATAGGGAAATATCGCGGGATAGCAAGAAAACGCAAGAAAATAAATTGTAGCAACGACAGTCAATGACCAAGTACATCATAAGAGAACGATCGAGTCGACTGCACTCTACTAAGGCACTAGGAAAATAGCGAAAAGGCTACATAGCCATCATCTCATCATCATCGTCAACCACTTAACTCAATGTTTAGTCCAATTTAGTTTCCAAAAATTTATTTGGTTTAAAAAAACATTTCGATACACTCAAATAACTTGTCAATACTACAAAAAGGCTCAGATAATCCATTCTTAATCAGCATATTTGAAATGTATAATATAAATTTATAAATATAATTATTTAGGTATTTTTTTATTTACGAGGGTTCGGAACAGCAGAGGTTTATCAACACTAGGAGGTGTCAGTGTTTTTTAAAAAAGCCCATTTTTAAGTACATTGGGTACATTAAGTACATTCGAACCTGGGACATTTACTTTAATCTTACAGTAATGAGCGCTGTGTCAACGCCTAAACCGTTGAAGCCACCGACGCCCCATATTTTAACCATTAAATTTATCAGAGAATGTTAAGCATTGCTTGTAACTCTCCCCCCCCCAAAAAAAAAAAAAAAAAATCAAATTCCAGACAATTGAGCGACATTCTACATTTTTAAGAGATGAATATTTTTACGGTATATTTCAACGTTCATATAAATTTTTATATTTGTTTGTAAAAATATAGATTTATTCTTTGAACACTAACAGTTCATATCTAGTCTCAAGATGTACAAAGGCAGTGGGAGTCTAATGAAGGTAAGACGTAAATATTTTTGATAAAGAATTAGAATATTTCTTCGATTTTAGCATAAGATGCAGAATCCCATATTTGAGCACCATAACAAACATAGTATTGGAACGTAGGATTGTTATCCGTTTAGAGGTATAACCAGCGAGCACGCGGTCCTTGCGTTTTTTTTTTTGTTTTTTTTTACGAGGGTTCGCAACAACAGAGGTCATATAAACCCTCAGGGTCTCTCAGCACGCGGTCCTTAAACGCTACCTATAGCCATTCAGCTTAGACTATTAGTGTCAATCTTTAATTATTACTAATTAAAGTAATTATATAATTAACTCCGCGTAAAATCCTGTTATTATATCAAATCAATACAACCGGGGTCTTTCGATTACGACCGAAGATAAAAACGTTCTTTGAAGTCGGTAATCTTTTTTTACAAGTAGTAATCACGACCGTTGTTGTTTCTATAGATTTTAAATATGAAACACTTGACATATATTTGTCGTCAATATTGAAAAGGCAGAAGAGGCTTTTCAAAAAACTATTTTGAATCAGGGTCGGGGTCATCAATCACAATTGGAAAAGTGACACGGCAAACAAAGACCTATTAACCCTTTTATGGATCCTTTGATTCCATCGATTATCGACTATTAATCTTATCGGATGATGGGCAGCGTACTAAGATTTGAACTGGAAACAAATTATTAATTATGTTTTAAAACCTAATCAAACATCTCGCTCTCTCTCTCTTTCTATTTCTTTTTTCTTCTCTTCTCTCTTTTCCTCTCATTCCCTCTCTTTTATATCTCTGCACGCTCATTCACAAACACACACACGCACTCTTTCTCTCTCTCCTCAATTGGGCCCATGGTTGTATGTAAGATGAGCGGATTTGAGCCTATGTATGTTGAAATATCTCTTAGGAAGAAATTAATGGAATAGATGATGACAAAATATTTTGGTACGATTCGTTAGTTAACAAATACATATAAGTGGGATGATATCATGAAATTATATCAACAAAAATTTGCATATATGCAAATAACTTCCTAGAAGATTTAAAACTAGAATTCAGACAGGGCCTCGTTTGGAGGAGAGAGCGTAAGCGTTTTCATTCAATCTACAAAGCTATCAACACTGAACCCGGGGAAAACACGTATTTAAAAGACAGTTCGCGAAGGTTTTTTATGCCTATAATAACGAAAACTAGGAGAGAAATTTTAAATTTAAATTGTTCATACACTAGAAGAGAAGACAGAGGGTGTTCTCTCCGCAATATGTTAGCGGACGAAATTGTCTTTCATTTTGTATGTATCTGACCAATTCCAGGAATTACACACAAAAATTTGTACATGAATTATATTGGAATACATTGATCGAATATTTGAGTACTGTATACAATATTTATGTATATATTAATAGTTGTTATGAATTATATAGGTTATAGAAATGTGTGGTGATTAGTGACCATTAGTCGAAGATTATTCAGAAATCGTGAGATGCGGTCTGGTGTGTTGTAGGTTTCAGAAAAGCATGTTCTTTATCGTGCCAACGTTTCGATCTTTATTGAGATCATCTTCAGGGTCTGGGCTTTACAAACATTCTTGTGCTTAGGCTACAAATCTTTTTTAAATAATATTTCAATAATCTGAAAATGTACTCATATTTTTTCGTGAAACGAGAACGAAATTTCGTTTTAGCACCTCTAGCGGCCCCTAATTGATATTTTTGTTTTAATTTAAATTTATTGATTTTTTGCTCTTAAAATGTTTCTGATTTTTCAGAATTCGTTATAGTCGGTAATTAGAAGTCGATTGAAAGGGGTATGAATGATTTAAAGGCGTCTGAAAGGATTTTTTTAATGGCTTACCAATATAACATATAAAATATTTCTATAAAAAATACTCAAAAGTGTAAAACTAATTGCCAGAAATTAACCTTTTTTTTTAAAATAAAATAATCGTCCGCTATCAATGTTTGATACCATCATGGAAATCATTTGAGGATATCATTAAAAATATAAACTACCAGGAAAATCGGTCCACTAGGTTTTGGGGAACATGATTTTACACCTGGCACTAGGAATGAGAGGCAGAAGAAGGTCGTCAACATTATCGATAAAAAATGATTTTACAGCGATATTCGAGAAAGTCGGTATCTAAGGGTTTTATAATGCAAGAATCATGAATCTTACAATGAGAACAAATTTCATTATTTTCTGACCTACTTTGCTTACAGAATGTTTGTTAAAATGTAGACAAAGTACTATTTTGTTGATTTATGTTTTGAAATCATACCAAATTACAATATTTTGCGTAATGGGCCATTTTTTCTATATTAAACAACAATTAACTTAACGACCAAAAATAATACTTTTGTGTTCAGATTAGTGACCGTTAATCGATAATTATTCAGTTATCGTGAGATTCGGTCTGGTGTGATGTAGGTTTCAGAAAAACATTTTCTCTATCGTGCCAACGTTTAGTTCTTTATTGAGATCATCTTAAGGGCTCAAAGTGTGACTTCCGTGTAATTGTGCCATTCTTGCGTGTCGTGTTAAGGGTGCCGACTTTCAACACGACACGCAAGAATGGCACAATTACACAGAAAATAAACATTTCGAGCCCTGAAGATGATCTCAATAAAAGATCGAAACGTTGGCACGATAAAGAAAATGTTTTTCTGAAACCTACATCACACCAGACCGCATCTCACGATAGCTGAATAATATTTTTCTAATCTCTAAATAATGATTTAAGGTAATTTAATTGCGACTATTATTCATTAAAAATTCTATACCTATCCGCATTTTTATGCCGCCCCATATCTATTTGCCACTACGACCCAGGAAGTTTACTTTGAAACTAATTTATGCAAATCGTTAGACAATGATAGATATAAATTCTAAGAAAAATATAAACTGAACGATATTTTGTCTATAATTTAAGTTGCAACAAATAAATGTAGAGCTGATAATTAGAATGACCTAATTATTCTTTACTTTCTAATTGTGAATAATTTCGTTAATCGATGATTGTTCGCTTTGGAATCGTTTTTGGACGATTATAAAGGCGAGAGAGGGCAATGGCGTATTAATAATTCCTGTCAGTTTTTTCCTCATCAGTGCAATAACCCGTTATTCTGTATCATTGTTAGCATTTGTTAATAGGGGGGTCAAATATTGCAACGCTTAGGAAGGAGTGCCATCGATATCCAGGTACGGGTTTTTTTTATTCGGTGACACGGCACAGAAACGTCACCTGGCTAAATTATGCCACCAGGATTTTATGCAGATCTTTTCAAAGGGCAGACCGCTTGGATACCGGAACTGAAGAAAAGGATTATAAAATTTAGCTTTGTTTATTGTTATGGGTTTATTTCTCCACTAAACTGCCTTATAAATTCACTAATTTCGTGGTATCCGCTTGGCCAACTAACATATTACAATTAATTAAGGTTTAATTAAGTTGAGATTAAAAATAAGTCAATGGCACTTGCTGGATTCGAACCCACGATGTTCGGCCAGATACGCCGCTGCTCTACCACTTAAGCTATGCACTCGGACACTAACTTCCCATCTCAACCCTACCTTTGAAATTTTCCCTCCTTTTTGCCGTTTTTCAAATGTCTTATAAATATTTTCATACATGTATTGCTAATAATGATAATTTACAATTCAATTAATTAATCTTCTTTTGTGTTCTTTTTGGTTGAAATGTAAAAGCTAGTGCCACGAGCGGGATTCGAACCCACGAACTTCGGCTACATACGCCGCTGCCCTACCACTTGAGCCATCGTGACTTCAATCTACTTAGACACCAACTCCCCATTTCAACCTACAACTTTTCGAATGTTCCCTCCTATTTTGCCATTTTTCAATTTGATTCAATTGTATCAAAGTCACGATAACTAAAATGGTACATCAGTGGGTTCGAGTCCCGCTCGTGACACTAGCCTTTACATTTCAGCCAAAAAACTTTACATGAAATGATTGATCAATTGAAAGAAGTCATTTAGCCAATAGATCACTAATTATAATAAATAATTTACCATATTAAAATGCTTTTTTCTTTAATGATTATGGCAGGTAAATGGAGAGTATCATGTTATAACCGAATAATGACTTACTGATGGCTGGCTGAAAATGTAAAAATTTGTTGTCCCATTTAGGAAAATCAACTCTAAAACCCTACGGTTCAAATTCTTTTCTTCAGAAACGTGTGGTTCTGGAGTGAAGTAAACGGCACGGCCTTAAAAACGCCTGTAGGCAAACGGTGATGATCTTTGAAAAAGGGCAGACAAATTCGGCCATTATATAATATGATTAGTGGGTCCTTTAAGTAGATAGTTTTATTAAGCTCTTCATGTCACTTTACGAGGGATGAGACGTTTTTGGTACGTCTCTTAAGCTGGTTGATTGCGAATTCCAGGTCATTTTGTGTCACCTTATACTTCGCTACGTGCTGAAGTCCATTTTTTAACATTTCATTATCAGAGTAATATAAACAAATTACACGAATTAAAACAAAAAATAAATAACACCGAGGTGATTTAGCCAAATAGAAAACCGGTTGGGAAATTTAGGCAAGGGCCAAAGAGTGACCGTTAGACTTTGAAATACTAGAATAGCCCTGGAGATACTAGCCTCCCACGGGAATTAATTAGATCCGCGTTTTAAATTTTGGGTCAGCCACGGTTCGGTGAAGGGCCAAACTAATATAGTTATTATCCAATGATGCACGACGTGTTGAATAGTTTAGACGAGGAAAACAAACATGATTTACAGCTGTGTTACAAACCTAAAAATTATGAGCTAAATAATATAGTGAGGCCTTGATTTTTGACCTTGTTTTGTTCTTTATAAGGTAAAGAGGAAATAAAAAGGATAAATGCAATCAAATAAAAGGAAATAAAAAGGAAACATGCACCATTTTAATTTTTTGTTTCACAAACGTCTTCAGGATAAAGATTCATGCTGATATAGGAAGGCCAGTACGATTTTTTTTGATATTTCAAATAATAATTGGAACTTAAATTAAAGGGTTATGAAAACAGTAATGTTATTTTTATTACTATTAACAATATCTCTTAAAAATTTAAAACTTTTTTAATTTTGAATTAATTTTATCAATTGATGTAATATAGTATTTTCTTATTTATTTATGCCTAAAATAATGTTAAGACGTTTGTAAGTGCGCGTATAAAAACCGTAAAATTTAGTAGGACAGACGGGAAGAAACAATAATAAGCAGCATATAAGCAGGAAATAAGTAGAAAGAGGTAGATATATAAAAGGATAGATAGATAGAAAATGTGTTAATTGAGCGAGAGAGTGAGAGAGAGGGGGAGAGAGAGTGGTGAGAGAGAGGG
>CM077106.1:3908549-3924999 GCA_039619505.1 Cimex hemipterus | reverse complement strand
CTCTCTCTCTCTCTCTCTCTCTCTCTCTCTCTCTCTCTCTCTCTCTCTCTTTCCTTCTTTGTATTTTTTACATAACACCTACCTTCTTACTTCTATTTTAATATCTTTCTTACTATAATTATCTACCTATCTTTTACACTTCACCCACCTTTTCTATCAACTTATTTGCACATCTCTAAAAGATAAACTCGGAATGAAAGATAGAGAAAGGTCTGGACCCGAACCCTTCTGTGGCATAGGAACCCACATTATCAATGAATATCTCAGACAGGAGAACAAAAAGAAAATAAGGGAACATTGGAATTCGCTCGGACACAGACAATCCAAGAATCTTCTTACCAATTTCGGAAAGAAAGAAATTACAGAATGTGTCAAAGGAGGCAGGAATAGACTGCGAATCCTAACAGGATTCCTAACAGGACACTGTAGATTAAATGGACATCTAAAGAAAATTGGAATAATCCAAGATGGCACGAGCAGATTCTGCAAAGAAGCAGAAGAAACACCAACACATCTACTAACAAACTGCGGAGCAATATTAGCTCGCAGGAGGAGGTGTTTTGGGATGTACAATGTGACCATAGAAGAGCTTCAACCAATAAAACCGGGCCTACTAATCAAGTTTCTTGATGAATTAGGACTCACCGATGTGCTCTAGGGGGATACAATAGCTCTCAAAGGGCGCAGTATACAACACCCCGAAATATCATCGTCATCATCAAGAGAGAGAAAGAATGTGTGTTGTGTGTGTCCGTGTTTGTGTCTGTCTCTCTGTCTGTCTATGAAATTGAGATAGAATTCAAATAAATTCCGATTTATTAAAAAATTTATTAAATAATTCTACAAATATAATATAAAAACATACAGCAGTAAAATGAGTGAAATTCCTCCTTAGTCCGGCAAAACTAAATAATTGAATGGAATAAGAAAAAATTATTTGTAAACAATTCTCCGTAAATAAATAGGAAACGGTTTTACAGTTGTAATTAAGGCAAGCAAATTCATTCAACAAAACATGAACCAATTTTGTTCGTGTACCTGTTGCCATCGCCCACGCAATATTTTCTAATTCCGTCCTCATGAAACTTGTATTTTTGTGCGATGAACTCTCCGATGTTCTCTGCAGTCTTTAAGGCAATAAAGTCTTCCCAATCAACACCAAAACCTTTCTCAAGCGAGGTGATAATTTTTTTCCGTGAAACTAATATGAAATTTATTTGGCAGTAGAGATCTCTAAATATAAATTTTTGTTTGGATTTCAATTTATCTGTTTTTTGATCTCTAAAATTTTCCGATTTTTGAGAGGTCCTAATCGATTAGTCGATCGTTGTAATTGAAAAACGGCAAAAAGGATTTTAACCTCAAACGGACTATTTAAATGAAGAGGAACTTAGCTTTTAACGACGAATGTACTGTTAAAATATATAAAATCTTTTAATAAGAAAATACACAAAATAGCAAAATTATTTTTCAGAAATTAACTCCGTCAGATTTGAGGAGCCCACCCCATCATAGCAAAGCCCGGCAAACCACGGCGTAATGGTTAGCCCGAGGCCTGGAAAAACCGGATATCTCACATAATCTTGATATTCTACGCAGAACTTTATCGAAGAGTGGTCGGTATTTAGTCACCATCGACACCTTCACCAAGCTTATTTCGAAGTCCTAACGATGGCAATAAATTTGACGGAAAGCTAGGCAAAGAATTGAGTGGTATAGGTTTGTAGACCTCGGCCTCATCCCCGATCTTATTTCAATCAAAATTAGAATTTGAAAAGGTAAATCACAAAATAACTACATGTTGAATTAATTAACTTGACAGTTCATTTTCAATTCGAGATATTTAATCATAAAGCCATAAAGACATTTATAAAAAATTCAAAAAGTTTAAAATAAGTCAGAACAGTTTGTAGCCTTTATTCGAAAGTAAACGGAGTGGATATTCATGGAAGATCGTCGATGATGGAATTATTCGCATAGGGGATAAAAAAAGAATGAAAGTATGTTTTGTCCACTGATCCCGGTTGATCCATTAGAAAAGGAAATCTTGACAAGACTGAAAATAAAGCGAAAGTGTGCACCTTTTATTAGCCGTATTTTATTTTGTACGGGAAGCCGGAGGTGGCCTGGCGTGTCGAGAGTTCGTCTTCCGATCCTAGAACTCGTTAGACAATTTTCGACCCACTTTCCTGAAAGGCGGGTCGCCTTAATTTTTGCACTCGTTAAAGTAAGTCCGGCCCAGTGTTTAAGCAAATCTCATTTCCAGTTTGCCAGTTTTTACTGTTAAGTTTAATTGCCGAAAGCCATTCGGCTCTAGGGTTTGCAAATCCGCCTCACTGGCAGGTCATTTATATACACGTGGACAGTTTGGTTGGCAGATCAAATTCTTTTAAAACCATTTCCACAATAAATAAATTTTAAAAAACTAGATGCCAAAATTTAAAAAAAAATTTCAAACCAATCTACATTGTTTATTAATTTGGTGAACTACCTTCTTCAAAACACATTGATTTCACAAATTTCCTGATAAATCGGATATAGACACCTCACTGAAGATGGCACAAAGCTGAAACGATTTGTTGCGACCCGGCTTAGCGCTGCCCAGCATACTCCTATTCTAGCATAAACTAAATCTAAACTTTAGAAATCAATCCCCTCACTATATACAACCCATTATCTCAATATCTCTTAAAAACCTAAAGTTTTTCCTTAAACTCGCTGCCATGCTCGAGCATTCTCATATAATCCGGCGGTATTCTATTTCGGTCATTAAACGGGTCAAGATCCGACACCTCTCCAACTCGTGCGCCACCGTGAGTCTATCATCTTGGCATGCTGGGCACCTAGGTCGACCCGCGCCAACCAACAGGTACCTATGAGTCGCACGTGTGTGACCGATCCGGAGGCGGGTCAGGACAACGCTTTCCCTTCGAGTTATTCCCTCCGGCTACACCGGTTGACCGTCGGCTTGACGGACACTTGCGAGTCAGTCGAGTCGGCCCAACGACGCTTCCACTTGTCACATATTTTTCTCTATACTATTAACGTCGTCATGCCGAATCGGAGTGAACCCCAAAATTAAAAGGAATTTTTCATTTCATATGATTTTATAGTAATTTTAATAATTATTGTAATTCATTTTTATATCGTTTAAGTGTCTAATTGTGTTATATTAAAAAAAATGCCAAATTGCATTATTTGTTTTTATATTTATTTATTTTTTATAATTTGAATTGTACTTTTCATATGGCCGTTTAAGAATCCAAAAAATAAATTCTCAAATATACAGGAATTTTACTTTACATGCTTATATTTCATTCCACTTCCTAATTTTTATTTACGCTTTAAATAAAGGTTAATTTGAAATTAAAATGAGTTAATTCATATCAAAAGGGTTAATTTTCAATTAAAAAAATTAATTTGAAGATTAAAGCAAGATCAGTATGAAATAAAAGAAGATTTATTTGTAAATTTAATAAAAAGATAATTGAAGGTTAAAAAGGGTTAACTTGAAATAAAAATAAAGGCTTACTTCAAGTTAAAAAATGGTTATTTGGAGATTAAAACTGTTAATGTGAAGTTTAAAAAGTTCATTTGAAGATTTAAAAAATTGATTAATTTAAAAAAGTTAATGTGAAGTTGAAAATCGTTTATTTCATGATAAAAAGGGTTAATTCGAAATGAAAGTTAGGTTAATTTGATGTTAAAAGGTTTTACTTGAAGTTTAAAAAAAAAGGCAATTTGAAGATTGTAAGGGTTAATTTGAAATTTTTATTTTTTTAATATTCAATTTTATTTTATTTGAATATTAAAGAAGTGATGATTTAAAGGTTTATTTTAAAAAATACTTCGTTTGAAAGAAAATAAAAGTTTTTTCATGATTAAAAATGAACCCAGTAAAGTTCATTTTTTAAGTTCAACCATAAAAAATCTATTTGTTAGATCTCCTGGAATTCAATTTTTTCATTTTCAGTTTATGTGAATTCCATGTCAAATTTTAGTAGCATTCAATTTAGGTAAATGGGCCAGAATATTTTTCACTTGAGAGTAATGGACACATGTTGGGATGTGGTTTCATTCGTTTTTATTGCCCATTTTTGGAATTATGGTTCTAATGAATGGTTAGGGATCATGCGGAAGTGGTGTTGGAAGATCCGAACTGTTAGTTGAGGATCAAGGTTTGCAGAGAGGATTGCCTTCTCGTCTCACCATCAAAGGTATGGGTAATTATGTTGATACACCAAAATAAGTAATGGCCATTGAATACTCCCTTGAAGAATACCTAAGAGATAGGATAGAGGTTAGAGGTATGTACAAAAAAGGAAGGATTTGAGTTTCAACAGTGAAACTGGTGTCAACCTGCCCAATTAATAATAAAGTGTAAACATATTTTCATCGTTTTATTTTAAAAATAAATACAGACTATGGTAACAATGTAAAAATACAACTAAAAAATTTAATACTGTTACTATTAATTAAGGCAACAAAAATCACATACTGTTATATTTTATCATATGAGTTTGATGTATAATTTTTTTAATGCTAAAAGTTTTAATTAACCTTTAACTTTTTCTGTAGGTCCTTTAGGATGTCCCAGAAGACTAGTACAAGCACTGTATGAGGACCAGTTCTTATGTAGAGAGGTACGACCCCTTTATAAAATGCATTTATTCCCTCGATGCGGTACATCTTTGTAACACAGTCAAAATAGCTCGAGTAGAGCAACCCTCGTCCATTCTTATCCACACCTGTAATCATTATATTAATAAAAAAAAGAAGTTTACAGCGGATTTTATGTCATTACCTTGGTTGTACAGCCTTGTCGATATCACATCTAGAGGATTCATGATGACAGTCACAGCAATGCCACCGATCATGCTTGACAGGAATGAATTCATGAAGCCCTTTTCTATTTGATATATCTATATTTTAAAAAAATATATTTATGTACATCACAGATTTTGTCATGTCATAACTTTAACCTACATTGTTTTCAGCAAAAAATTCTTTCAATAAGGTAAAACTGGTCAGTTGGGTTGCAGAACCAATGAAACGCCTTGGAAGGGATCCGCCAACACCACGCCACAGCCCTTTTACACCCTGGGTTTTAATTATTTTACGAATCTCTGAAAACGTTCCCTCTACATCATGCTGGGTTCCTACAGCAATAGATTTACTAGACTGGGCCTGCATCTGGACTTTAATCTATACACATTGATTAAAATAATATATCATGCTAAATCCCTTTATTTTTTCACATAGATTTTTAAATGTATTTAGCATATATTTTTTTACAATTATATTGAATGCTTTGAAAATCTGATAATAAAAGGTTATGATTTTCTTCTAAGGTTGCATTGGTTTAATTCAGTTTTTACAATAGTCATACCAGAAAAAAAGGACTTCCAGAGAAGGCAGTTACGACACCACCGACAGCTGCAACGAGTGCAGTCTTCGGTATAGAGACTTGACCATCTCCCTTGAGTGTAATCTTGTGGTCTTCTGCTAGCTGAAACATGCCAAGGCGTATGCCATTCATGAAGAGTTGATGCCAAAGCGCTGGAGCAAGCCCTTTTTGCAGACCTCGCAGCCCATCCGTCTTGCCGATTACGTACATGGCATGGAAGAAATTCCTGTAGTGCACGGCGTAATGACCCTTGGCTCTAAGCTCTCCTTGGAGTTGGAACCGAGTCTTTACTACCTCGAGCGGATTTGTTATTGTCGTGGCTGCCATTGCGGCTAAAGCTCCCACAGCAAATTGGTCCATTCTTAATGTAAAATATTATCAAGTCTTACAGTTTTGTACCTTTTTAAAGTCCTTATCACTGAAGATCACACATGATATTGAAAACAGCATTTAAACCTTCAGATTACATGGTTTGCCCTTGTTTTAAAAGATAGCACCACAAACCTATTTGACAGCACAAGAAGACAACAAAAAAGATTGCTCAATTTAACAAAAATTACAAAAGTATGTTATATTATTAGCACTAATAATAATTTTAAAAATAAAATTCAATGAAACAATAGTTCTTACAGAAGAAAGAATCTTGGTTCATGCTTTCTAAATGTACTTAAACTTAACTAGTGCTATTCAACATACAAACTGTTTTTTATGTTTTAATTCTAGAAATTTTAGGCTTTTTTATTAATTAATATATTTGCTAAATAATATTTTTTATGGTTTGTAATCAAAGATACGAAAAATAAAAAACTTAAATTGTGTAAATAACTGAAATGTGTTCACATAACCTTTGAACCAGATGTTTGAACAATCTTTTTTTTATTAATAAAAAAACGATTTTAAATCAATAATATTAAGTATTCTGCTATTTAAAAATTACAATCTGATTTTGATAAAAATTGAATCTTTATTCATACATTTGCTTCTGTTCTCATTGCACTGACATCAATTGTGGCAGATTTTATTCAATTATGGAAAAATTTAACACAAACTCAATTTATTTATCAGTTCAAAATTATATTAATTATTTTTTTACATTAGTTAAGGGTATTTAGGAGTAACAGTACTAAAAGAAACAGTAAATAACAATTTTATCCATCCAGACACTGAGGTTAAGTTCCAGATGTTAACAAACACTAGATCACTTCAGAATCAAACATTTTTACTAGATCCTAAATTCAAACCCACTCACATTCTCATCTCATTCCCTCTTAAATACATTATTTCCTAAATACCGCTCACTAATTACGGTAGCGGAATACTTGATATTCCTCCATCACCCTTTACACGTACTTTTTCATCAAGAGCTGAAGTTTAAAGTCTTCAATAAAAAATAGATCTATGAAGATGCTAGGTTTCATCGTCTGGAACACTTATGAATTTAAAAATCCTCTGTTTTCTCCATCTTTATAAAGCTTTTGTACAACCCATACTAGAATGAACCAGTTTAGAATCCATATTATCATTATCAAAAATTTCTTCAATCTGTACAAAAGAAATTTTTTTTTAAAACTTTCATACAAATTCAATGTTCCTCCCAACTCTGCCAACCCTGGAAACCGCTCTCAATTTAAACTTTTTTAACTGGCATTAAGAAGGGGATACTTTGATATTTAAACTGATTAAATTATGAAACCATCTCATTTATAGGCTTTTTCTACTCTCTCAACTACAGCTTCAAGTCGCTTCGCACTCTTTCAAAACCTACAAACTATTTTATGTTGAATTTCAAAACTCTAACTATATGTTCTCTTCTCCTCATAATGATCAAAAGTAACATCTTCAATAGCATTGACTTCTTTAATAGTTCTGTGCAATACGTGAAAAACCATATCCTATAACCCTGCTCTAGTAGAATTTTATCACTAATTTATTATTGTTTTAAAATACTTTTGTACTCATACTGTTAAAAGTCTATTACAATTTATTTCATTTGCTGGTTTACTTAAATCTTGCACCCTTGTCTTATTACATATCTATTAAGAGCATTATTTTCATTAATATTATAGATTCAATCGTCTTTCAGCTTTATTTTGTTTCCTTTGCCTTAATTTACTTAATAATATGTCTTTTTATTTTTGTTATTGTTCAATTTTTACTCTTTGAATTGTATTTAATTGTATTTTTATATTTATCATTTATATATACCATTTATAATATTACCATGTATATAAACCCTTTTCCAGAGAGAGAACCATAATTCCCTTAGTCTTTCAAACTTAAGATGGCTACTGAAAACCTGTTGCGAGGCCCTTAACTTGAACTCTGCACTTTGGTTGAAGGGCAAGGAGGGGTTATGTGCCCTTTGCAATTCTCAATCGGCGGAAACAACTCTGCATTTTATGGCCGAATGTACAATATTGGGTGAGATAAGATTGTTGCACTTGGGATCTGTTACCCTTTCTAGGAGCTCTCTGTTAAAGCTATTGGATGGCACAGATCCACGGGCGCTCACGCAGTATGTCCGCCACGCCTGGAAATATAGATTAGAACTAATTATGGAATTCAATTTCTGACCCTTCCAATTCATAACTCAATTTCCTTCATATAATATATGTCTTTATTATGTCCGATTTTTTGACCCTTTACCATTAAGACTTTTCCCCTCGGTTTGTTTTCTGTTAGAAGTAGTTTTACTATCATTTTAATCTTTTTTGATGGTGTACTAGCATGTAGCGAATAATGTTATATCCTCGCTTTAATTTTTATTATTTTTTTTCTTGTTTATACTTTTTCTCTTAACAACGAACTCTGGCAGATGGATTGTGATCCATGTCTGTATTATGCTGAACTAATAATCATTGTTTATATACGTAGAATAAAAAGCATATTAAAAAAAAAATTAAACCCTTTTCTTTGTGAGTGTATATAATTTTTATTTTTTATTATAAAATATTTTTTTTATATAGTATTTTGATCCGTAAATAAAATACTTTATAATTAAACTAGTTAAGGGTCAATGAGGTTCTAAATACATATACCTTTCATACATCAAGCTAATAAATACGCTCAAGCATGATTCTTATCTCGGATCGCATACCTACATACATACCCAAGGATTTACACCTTTCAATTAGGTAGTTTATATTAGGTTGTATATATTGTAGCAAATATAGTATCGGTAGTATCAAGCTACCTTCCTACCGTTGGATATATAAGTCGGTTTGTTCCAAAAATAAGTTTCTGTCTGTCAACCTATCATAGCCAAAACATTAAAAAAACATAAATACATATGTCTAATATACGTAATTATTAGTACATAAGATAATATATTTAGAATTTAATACTTCAACAGATGTATTTTTGTGGTGTGTTTTGGTTTTTGCGTTCGCCCATAGATTGTACTACCGATCATAGAGGGAAGTGCGATTGTCGAGATTGTGAATGATCGATGATCCGCCATGCTAATGAATGGTCCACTTAGCCACTTGGTAGCTATTAGTAGCTTATCATAAACGAGGATTATCCTTGTTGCAACACTGGCCACCCTTTAGTTCGGCAAAGCGAAAAACTTCATTACAACCTTCGAAAGATTTCGTTTCCACGTGACACGATCGTCTTATTTGCCGTGCCCGTCCTGTAAAGGACAGATGGAAAAAGGATAAAAAGGTCTACTGGCTCCCCAAAGCTTTTCCAATGGCTGTTTTAAATGTTTAATCGTTGAATACCGATGAGGGGCCATCATTCAGGCTTGATTATGTATTTATGGTAAACAAGCGAGAACCGTCAGCAGTTAGCTTCTTTTTTTGTCGTCTTTCTCCTTTTCCGTCTAGCATAATGTTGCCCTTGGGCATAAAATGCTGCATTACAATATTGCCTCAATAAGGCGAAATGCCATTCCGACTGAAAGTGAAGGACATTTTCATATATATATTTGCAATGGCACAAATGTGCTGAAATGATTTTTTTATATAAAAATGTATGTCAACTAGTAACGGACAAGGAAAAGTGCGTCTGGTAAAATCGATCAACGAGACTAGACGGACCGAGGACAATCAAGCTGTGGGCAAATATAATAATATTTCACTTAGAAATTGTCACCCAACAGCCTCATGACTAACAAATGCGTCTACCAGCATCTGTCTTTCATTCCTTAATTTATTGACTTGGAACTATTTGAGTCCTTTACTAATATTAAAAAACAATCACAATAAAACCTTTCTATTTTACAATTACAACTATAAATCCTTTAAGACTACCGTAATAAATACGCTCAGTATATTTTTAAGACAATTTTTTTTTTTTTGGGGGGGGGGTCGAGGATTGCATATTCTGTCACCCACCATGGCCCTCCCAAATTAAAACAATTTTATTCTATCTTTTAAATAAAATAGATTGTTTTAATTTTTGTTACTTAATCAAAATATTCTGCCTATAAACAATTGATTATTTAGATTAAATAACTAAAAACTAAAAAAGTCCCTTCAAAAAACCGTAACTCGACAATAAAATTGAAATTTCAATATTTTCGTATAATAAGTTATGTTTACGCAAATTCCATCAACGCCATTTTGCAGTAGGAGACTGCGCCAGTGGAAAGGGGTGAATTGCGCAGATCCGAGGGTGGTTTCCTACCGGGGTGACCCTCAGCATCCGCATCCCGAAAAATGGCGTTTTCGACTACCCCGATCGAACTCTCCCTCCATCCACGCAAATTAAATAATCTCCCGTTAAAAGTCATTTGTGTCATTTCCATTCACCCGGCCACCCCCGGGCCGACGATTTTCTTTTGCATAAATGAAAAACAACCCGAGCCTTATCGTGAAGAAAATCAGACGTCACGCAGTTCAAATGCGACACGCTATTGCATTTTCAGACGGATTTTCATTCTCCCACCACAACGCTATTTCACCCAATAACGTTATACCTCTGTGTTGCATATTGATGTGTAATTTTCTAATTACAATTTTTATTTATTAGATTATAGTACACATCTATAGAGTTACTATCTGGCACATAACATGCTGCGTGCAGGCAGAAAGGTAATTTAACAGCTTTTTTTTTTAACGTTTGTTATAATTTATGTAGCAAATAAGAATAAATTATTATAATAAGCATTGATTTTTTCCCCGATAATATATCATATAATCTCAGATACGTAATGTATGTTATGTTACATTCACATATTACATAATTTACATAAACTGCTCAAAAATGAACAGGGATATTGCCAATTTTGTGGTATTAATATTTCCTAGAATTTTTATTTTATTTTTATTGTAAATTGAATTAAAATATATAAGAAATTATTAGGCTTTACCGAAGGAAAATTTAATTAAAGGATTTTGAAAAATAACAAAATAATAGGTTTTAATTTTGGTTTTGTGCACAGTAATTTTTTTACTACAATTAATACCATGTATAATGTTCTCTGTTAACTAAAACCTTTTACACCCGTTAGGCATGCTGTTAATAAGGTTGTCACCAATTTCATAAGGAATTTGGCTCCATAGATATTGTACATTGTAGTTGTTGTAGGTCAACTGGCTGCGGATGGTGATCGAAAAGCATTCTCTGCGATGCATCCCACAGGTGCTGAATGGGCGACAATGGAGGAAGGGCCAGATGGGGAATTCACAGGTATTCTGAACATTGACGAACAACTCTGCCTGTATGAGATCTGGCAATTCGAAAATCCCCGCCAATGAGGTCACTGGTTTGAGGACCGTATTCGTCGATAATCTCTTGGGTATAACGGACTGCGGGAGGTTGCCTTCAACATATGGAGTCCAGTTGTACTCCAGTATAAATCCCTGTACAGACAATTACACGGCCTCCACCGAAATGCACTGAAGAGAGAACAAACTGGGGCATTGTATGTATCCCATGTGGTACTTCGGCGCCTGTTATCACTCTACTGACAGAAACGCGATTCATCAGCAAACGTAACAGCATTGGTGTTCTCTTCTAGGTGCTGGTGGCGGGCTGTTGCTGCAGGTCGCTTCAAAGGGGCACCCGATGTGAGGCCAATTTCCCTACAAACGATTATAATGATAAATACCTTGTCAAAATATCTTATAATTTTTTAAGGATCTGGCGGGCACTATGGAAATGTGTTCTGTGCTGCAGGAATGACAATATTTCTGTCCTCTATTAGCGTCGCCATTCGTTGAAATCCACCTGCCTTTTTTGGCACTTCCAGTCCCTCTGAATCGAGCTAAAGCCCCTTAGACCACGTTCTGAGATACGCCAACTGCGGCACCACTTGCCGGTGACCTCGATGACTCATTCTTACAATATTTTGAGAACTTCTGGTTCAAAAAAGGCTTTTCATGGTTTAAGAGAATACAACTGGGTTAAAATGGAAAAAACGAGAAAAAGTGTATGTTTACAAAATGAACAATCTTCATGTCTACTAATCTTAAGTAAATCCGTTATTAAAAAAGACGATTAATATTTGGTTCTTTTTGGTTTGTATTTTCAAATTGGTTTTATCCAACTGACAAGAATATATCAGTTAATTTAATTACAATTAATAGAACAGGAATGGAAAAGGTGAAGTTGGGAGTTATGACGGAAGAAATATTTTATCTATATTTTTATGTGATGTAATAAAAAAAGGAAGGTGCTTGTACCTTGAGATTTAGAAATGGTGAATAGGGAAGAACATGGGGCTCATTTTGGAGACTGCTTGGAAAACACCGAAAAGAGAGAGTCATAGTTTTCAGTTTACGATGGTGAAGTACATCGAGGTCATGTACGTATCAATCCTGCGACCAGTGATATTTCTGCTTTAAATGCGGATGGTCGTCTTCAAGTCATATCTACTCTAGTCAGCCTACGGGTAGGACAGTATCAAGGATTTATCGAGGAACCTCAAGACAAAGGTTCACAAAGTAGAGGGTTATAATGAATTGACCCGACTCAAAGGTCATAACATATTCAAAATTCATCCATTCGCTCTGCATCATGGATATTCGGATATCAAACCCTTTTTACATCAAGTACATAGTAAGACTTTACTCCTCACGTTTACAGGCCACACCAGTCAACATTTCAAAAGACTTCGCTGCGAAATATTACACCTACTATCTCTAGACAATCCTAATCTATACTACGTCATACAGCAATATATCTATCCCCATATTATGCTCTCCTGAATTGGAGCACTTGCGCTATGTCATTATATGCGACTAAACTCATCCTGTTTTCTTGCTTGGTCACTAGTAGTCTACTATCACATCCATTCAAAAATAATTATCCCAGTCGATGGGTTTAGGACTTTAAGTTTAAGACAAATGAAGAATCAGTTGGAACTCTTCGCCTTCATCGGGCAAGACTCATTCTTAGCAACTTGGATGGATGAACAGGGAATATTTTTGTCTCATTACAAAAAAAAAAAAATAAAATTCCATTAGTATATTAAAAAATGACGTTATTCCCTTTTACATTTTTTTTGTTTTCAGCCAGGACATACTTCACCAAAGCAGTGTATCGCGTTCATATTTCATTAAAATTAAAATTAAAACCGGACTATCAACGTTTATTTTGTTGAACAAACAATTATTATTTATATATAATCAATCATTCATTATTATACCATCATTCTTAATTAATAGTTAATTATTGTTATAAATTATTTGAATTCTCAAATTTTAGTGTTTGAAACTGAGCAACGTGGAAACCGGTCTTTATACTCTTTTATTTTTCAGAAAGGTATCTCTGTGTTGAAACGTCATAATTTTTGTTTGTTATATTCTTTTACCAACTTCTGCAAAAGAAAATGGGTTATAAATTGTAAAAATGAAAATGTATGAACAGCGGGAGAAATGGACAGATGCTGTCATTTGGAAATGTATTAAGTTTCATATTTAAACGATGAAAAAAGCAATTTGATTATATGGCATTCCTCGATAAATGCGTTTAGTGTGAAACCTGCTACGACTCTTCAAATAAGAAAAATCATGGATCATCTCAATTGATGTCTGTTTTCGAACCAGTTTTCCTCCCTTTCATCGAAAGCCGATTTTATTTTCACTAATCGTTAACTAGCATTGTTAATTTCAAACGTTACGATCCAAGGAGATATTTTATTAATTTTTTTTCTTTTATTGGCCAAGAAAAGAATGTATAATGAACCAGTTTGTCTGCCTCTGTACTCCCTCCTTCTTTCCATCAGAACGATCTTATATAAGTTCGCCCTTCCATTGTCCATCCTTGAATGGAACGAATCAAACCGTTTAGAAATAAAACGATTGATGAAATTGTGCGAATGAAGTTACAAGGTGTAAATTAACTAAAATACTTACATTGTTATGTGGAATTGCTAATATTGTACTATTTTTTTAATAGGAAGTAATGCATTTCTGCACAAATTTATCTAAAGTCAACCACAGTATGTTTTATTGCTTTAAACTAATTATTTATTTATTTACCGTTGACTATGGTAAAAGCTCCAAATGAAAGGCACAAATAAACCAGATGTCCAACATTGTATTTGTTGTTTCGCTCCTTCTGAGGGATGGCCATTTAAAACGAACTTTTTTACCAACTACAAAGTTTAGTTTTGACCACCAAGCGATTCAATCAACTTCAAATTTCTTTTGAACGAGTTCATGAGAAACCGATGTACTTTGGAATTAACGCCACTTTTTATGATTTTCGACGATTTTATCTGAAATAATTCAAATTTCAAGTAGTTACTGGGTCGTTAAAGAAAAATTACTTCAAATTTATGCATCGAGCAATTCGCAGTCAACATCAGACTCCACTGAGAACATAATCGTCCACACTGAAGTCTTCCCTTTAACTTCCCTATGATAACAGCATAAACATCAAACAAAAGTTGCAAATATTGTGGTTTACTATTTGAAATTTATTAAAGCATAAACTGCTTATAAATTCTCTTCTTGAAATACCGTACGGGTTGTAAAATTGAACAAGACTGAAGAATTATTTTTGAATAATAATTTATTTGAAGGCTGTACATATAAATACAAACGAATAAACAACTTCTACTGAACAATAAAAAAATTCACTTGACTCTACCAACGGTTCGGTACTTCATAGGAATTAGAAAAGATTTCTTATTTATTTGGTTCACGCAAGAGTCGTTCATATGTCATTAACATGCTACAGATTTCTGTCCTAAACGTTTTCGTTGTTCAAGCCAGTTAAGTTATGACTCTTTTTTTGTTCCTTTTGTTCACCTCTTTTTGTCTTTTTCGCTGCTATTAGTCTTAGTTTTTAACTATCTGACTTAAAGATGTCAATAGCTTCTTGTTATTAGTGTAGAGAAGAGGGCAAGACAGAGGAATTCCACAATAAAATTGGGAAGAAATCCTTTCGATTTCAGATTGTATGACCAGATTTGTAAATAAAAATCTCAAATGAAAACTATAGATAAAATGACATGTTTCAAATTGCCATTACGTTTATTGGCAAGCTAAAGTTGAACGGTTTTTCAATTTTCCCATTATTCTTCGTGTTCTATTGCATAAAGGTGTTATTGGATATAAAATGCTTTTCTGCTTCCCCTTTTGTTTGGCAGGGATGTGAAAACAACGGCTATTTAGAATTCAGCCTAGAGCAGCGCCTCCTTACTTTGCCAATGGCTTATCCTGGCATTTGTCCGACTCGGATCTCTTGTTTAATCCCTACAAAAAAAAAAAACCAAACACAATGTTAATTCTGATTTATTGAAGGATGGGATTTCAAGGGTTTATAAACAAAACTCTTGGCCTGTAGTAGTAAGGAGATCATTTCTGAGTGAGATCAAAGTCCATAAACACGGAAAAGATTTTGTTTTTGTTATATTATTACGTTTTGTCCTATCACATTAAATGCCCATTATTTTTTTATGTGTTCACGCACTCCGATTATTGCTGAACATAAATGATCACAAATCATATCTTCAGCCATCCAATACAGCAATTTGTAATCAGCCAAAAAAAAAAAAATTACAAATACTTACTGTAAAAAATACAAAAACAAGTAAATTCAAACTTAACGTATATTTTTTATAATTATCGAATAATCCATAAATCAATCAAATTTATCGGTTTAGACGTCTTTCATCAATTATGGCAGGTTTTTGTCTGTTCGTCGGTCGTTATAAAATAAATATATAAATGGCAAAAATGTTGATATATTAAAGCGAAGAACGGGTAATAAATTACATTATAAATGAGCTAGCTGATGTTTTCAATCGCCTATGTCAGTCAAAATTATTGATCATTAACTTGACCGTAAAATCCAGCCAGGTGATTCCTTTTTCCATTCGGTAATGATTATTTTCATGCCGGGAGTAAATTTTATCACAATCAATCAAATTCCGTTGACCACAACAGATCTCGCCAGTGGTATTTTTTTAATTGCTGGTTTATTGCATGAAAATAGGCTGAAAAAATAACTTGAAAAACATTATACAAAACCTCCTATATTTTAAATTATTATTGCCTACTAAATAATGTTAAAGTATAAGCAAAAGCTTGTACAAGCTACAATCCATAAAAGTAAAATATCTATTAATAGAAATTGTTATAAATATTAGATTATCAATAAAAATAAAATCTCTTTTTATTTTAATGAACTATTGATTATACTTATTTGGCTATCGTTATAGAATATTTGTAAAAATTCGAAAATAAACAAAGTACTGAGGACCGATTGAAAATGACCTTTCTATTAACTGAAATCTTTAATAAACAGAAAAAATTCCTATTTAGGTTTAAGCTATAGAAAACTACAACATTATTTTATACTAGCTAAGATTACCATTTCTTACATTAAATAGGTAAACGATGGTCACTTAAATGATTTGTGATTATTAACTAAAGAGCATTCGAAAAAATAAAAAAACGCCTAAGACTCAGGAGCCATGGTTGACGATGATTATTTTATTTGCGAGGAAATTATATATTTAAAGGGAACAAGCATTAACTAATTCATTAGTACGGTAACATTTCATTAAATTTCATTTCTGATTTACATAGTAAATTTGTTTGGGGAATAGCATTATAACTAGAAACAGTAGGCAATAAATAC
>CM077106.1:3856595-3888549 GCA_039619505.1 Cimex hemipterus | reverse complement strand
CTCTCTCTCTCTCTCTCTATCTATCTATCTATCTATCTATCTATCTACCTATCTCTCTCTCTCTCTCTCTCTATATATATATATATATATATATATATTTCACTTTTGAATATACTTATTTGAAATAGGTAAGTTCTAATGATTACCCAGCTTATTAAGCTGTAAACCCATTTGTATTGTTGTGATATCGTGCTTTTGCGAGTTTTATATAAGTGCAGGATTTGCTTGTTATCAGTGAACAAAACCTTGTTCTATGCTTGTAAAAGACTTTGTACAGCTGCTGATGGTTTTTTATTGCCTTCATCAAAACAAAAAGGGTCATTTATATCGGATTGTTGATGATAGGCCTAGCTTTACTTCAAATCTAGTAATATTTCATTTAGAAACGGTGAGCGTAAATGGTATTTCCCGAAGTCAAAATAAGCCAGTTGGACAATCGCCCTCATTGTGTTTATAGTTTTCCCACACGAAATATCAACGTGCTCACGCACAAAACGTAAATTATTGCGATCGTAAAGCGGAAAAATGGGGGAAACAGGAAATTACAAGCCGCCTCAATAAAAAAGCCTCAGGGCGTATGGATTTTCGACTTTTCTTTCGTTTTGGGGTTGTTGACTGCAAGCGCAAACCTGTTTTTGCCTCGAAGCCGGGTCGTAAATTCACTCCTTTGATAGGTATTGTTTTCCGGCGTGGGCGGCAACTATCGATTGATACAAGCCCTCGGTTAACAAGTCCGTGCTTAATTCAATTTATCAGAAATTTCAACATCTGGCCGTATCCCAATTTGACGAACGAAAAGTTTAAACAAGCTGACGAATTGTATAGATTTTATTGAAATCTTTTTTCAACTAATTGAAGCAGAATAAATAGTATAGTGTAACTTGCTTTCTGAAAGTGTATAATTATATAAAAAGTGTTTTGGCCAATCAAATTTATAAAAAAAAATTAAATGACCGCACAAGGTTTTGTCGGTGACGCGGCAAAAATTGCTGCGACCTCACCGTATTATTTAACCACGTCCGGCAACGTTGTAATTTATTTGTTTTCTTCCTCGTCAACTTTGGTAATTTCGTTAGTGTCCAGCAAAAAATTTGCAATTTGCACACCAAAAGTCCATTGGATCGTAATGAAAGTACACACTTCCCGGAAAGCTAATATGAATTTTAAGCCGGTTTACAAAAATCATCACATGGGATCGTCTACCGGGGCTTTAAATTTCGTTGAAGCGGAAAAGACCGTTGGATACAAGTAGAATTTGACCATATTAGACTGACATAAGAAAGTCAGATAACGTGTTGCATCAAACGATAAATAATTCAAGAAACGCAATTAAAAAACCCAAACAATGCTCAAAAACCCTAAAGGGCAATGCCACTAATAAAACGTTGCGCTTGACAGCATTACGTTCCATCCTTAAATCGGCACAACATATATATTTAACTTAAAAAAATACGGCCTTGTTTTTCAGTGATGCAATCAACTGGAATATTATTACATAAATTTAAAGAAATTGAACTAATTCAGTGAATAAAATAGTACGTCAAATATACAATAGCTAGACTTAGTCTCACCACATTTCCAGGACATAAAAGCTTAATTTGTTTTGTTTTTATATTATTTATAACAAGCTCTTACGTAAATCAGGATGAAGACATATTTTAATTGACTTAATAAATCTGGAAAATTTATGAAAATTCACACCTAGCGGCGAACATGGTCG
This sequence comes from Cimex hemipterus, assembly GCA_039619505.1. Lineage (NCBI taxonomy): Eukaryota > Metazoa > Arthropoda > Insecta > Hemiptera > Cimicidae > Cimex > Cimex hemipterus. Next base: position 3,886,829 of record CM077106.1, on the reverse strand, counting down.
ACGCTTTTTCGCACATTATTTCTTAATTTCTCTTTCTAAGGTCTTTGTTGAGTATAAAAGTCAGTGTCACAAGCGGGATTCGAACCCACGGCCTTCGGTTAAAAATGCCGCTGTTCTACTTGACTTCAATCCTCTCGGACACCAACTCGCCATCTCAACCTACAACCGTTTGAATTTTCCCTCTTTTTGCCATTTTTAAATCTCTTTTTATCAATACAAGACCTTGGAAAGAATAAATAATTGATTGAAAGAAGTATCTTGGTCAATTGATTACCAAAACGTAAATGAATTATTATTTTAATTTTAGTTTTGTAACCAAACACCTTTTTATTTAAAGAAAAAGAGCGAATATTTTTCGTAGATTTCTTCGGATTCTTAGGATTTTATTAAACTTTTGTCAGTTGAATGAAATCTGACGTCAAAACCTTTGAGTTTCTTAGTTCGCCAAGTCAACTTTTTTCGTTCTAGTCATAAGTCATTCCTTTACGTGTGACCATCTCAGTTGAGTGTTTCTGTCCAACTTTACTCTGCCCCTTGTTTTGAGAGAAAATACTTTTCCTCGTATAGTGGAAAAAAATGGAAGTTTAAATGATTTACTATTGCAAAATTAAGATGTTTGCTTTTTTCCTGTATTGTCTTCTTTGGAACAAAAGGTTGCAGACATGTATGATTTGTGTACGCCGCAAGTTAATAGCTACGCGACTTGATAAATATAACTAAATATGCGAGAAAAAATTAGCTAAGTTCTACCCTGAAAGAACGGAAATTTCCTGATTTACTATGGTTGATACAAAAAACCCAGGGGTTGCCCATCATACGGAGGTAACGCTGCAAGAACTGTTGTACATCTGCATCTTTAAATCAACGAATATAACTATTTCAAATATAACAAAACTAACAACTTTCCATTTTGTACAAGACAAAATTTATTGTAAGATGTTAACTGTTGTTACGTTAAATACAGTGTGTAGAGACAGGTTTTTTGCAGGGCTACGCAAATTTTGTTTAGATACCGACACAGCAAAAACTACTGCTGCACGTTAATTCAACATAAAAATATAGACAATGTAATTAGTTAAAATCGCTTTGCGCTAGACAAAATTTATTGTATGTTGTTATCACATAATCAGGAAATTAGCCATCATTGCAATGATTAAGTAAAAATGATTGGCGCCGCAAAGATGACTAAACTTTGTTGCACCATAATTAGTCATAGAAATTAGGATTCGTAATAGATATATTTCCTTAAAGCCATTTTGTGCTTGACAATAATAATAATAATAATAATGTTTTCTCAAATTTATTGGAATTTATAATGAGATTTAGGCCTTTTCCCAAATTATTTTTCCACTGAATGCTTGCTAATGTCTGCATAAGAGTTGTGCGCACATGATTTCTTTTTTCAGAAGTTTTCGAGGCTGCCGGAACGGAAAAATAAAATGGAAGACAATACAAATTGCGGGGTAATGCACTGCAATGCCCAATATCGCATTTTAAATAAGAAAAATAGCTCTTTCTCTTTCCCTACATGTTGGAAATTTTCTTCCATCAGGATGCTCCCAAAGCCTAAAAAACCAAATCACCTCCCCTAGCTCCTACCGACCAATCAGTCTTTTGCCCATTATTGGCAAAATACTGGAAAAGCTCCTTCTGAACCTCTTGTTCAAGGAAATTCCTACAAATACAATTCCCCATCACCAATTCGGCTTTCGGATTTGCCACTCAACTGTACAACAAGCACATCGCATAATCGACGTTATTTCCACATCACTTGAGTTAAACAGTATTGCCCGGGTGTGTTCTTAGACATACACCAAGCTTTTGACCGAGTATGGCACCCAGGGCTGCTGTGGAAGCTCAAGAACATCCTACCAGCAACCTATTACCTTATCCTAAAATCCTATCTTAACGATCGCTACTTCCAAGTATCTCACAAAAATTCATTGTCATCTATCAATCTTATTCTTGCAGGTGTCCCACAGGGCAGCGTGCTCGCTCCTTTCCTATATTCAATTTATACATCCGACCTACCTACACGGCCAAACACTATTTACCTTCACCTTTGCCGATGATACCGCAATCCTTTCTCCTGATAAAGATCCTGTCACTGCTTCTCGTAATCTTCAAAATCACCTAAACACCCTAGATCCTGGCTCCGTCGGTGGAGAATCAAGATCAACGAAACCAAATCAACGAACATAATATTTACACTAAACAAGAAAACACTCGCAGTATACCTCAACAACATTCCCATCCCTATTGCGAACCGTGTACGATACCTCGGACTCTACCTAGACAAACGACTGACGTGGAACCCCCATACACGACTTAAACGCACAGACTGTAATACACGATTTTTCATGCTTAAACGACTAATGGACAGACGATCGTTCTAACCTCAATCAAATCCATTCCCTTCAATCTAAAATCCTCCGAACAATAGTACAAGCCCCTTTCTATGTATCCAATCACACCATCCATACTGACTTATACGTCCCTTTTGTTACCGAGCTAGCCCAACATCGCTACAAAACGTTTCACTCCAAACTACTCCATCATCCGAACCCTTTCGTAAAAACCTGTCATCCACCACATTACCTAATAATCCCAATAGAAGACTGAAGCGTCGGTGGCCCCGCGACAACCTTAGCGATTGACATCGACGAAGGAATACATCTCACTCATCGTATGAAGTACTAACGGCTACCATCACTGGATGGTAATTGTTCAGGCTTTCACGCCACCTTTAATAAGTTTACATGTAAATACTATCTGTTTTACTTGTTGCATCAAAGAATGCAGTTGTAAAACACAAATAAAAAGTTTAAAAAAAAATTTAATGTAATTTGGCCTTCCGAATTAAGAATTTGAAAAAGAAAATCAAAGCTTGGATGGCAATAGGATAAATTAGATTACGAGTGAATGTTTGGAGTCAGAGCTTTATAGCACTCAGAAGAGATATAGCTAACCGAAAATAGAATGTTTGGATGTTAGGCCGTGAAATGACCTTAGCCGTTAAAACGTCTTTAAAAATTAATAATAATAATAATGTAAACAATGTTTGTAAGACCTCCCCCCTAAAGATGATAACAATAAAGATCGAAACGTTGACACGATAAAGAAAATGTTTTTTGAAACCTACATCACACCAGACCGCATCTCGCAATTTCTGAATAATTATTTATAATAACAATAATAAACTGTTTTATAAATAGAAATGCTTTTGTAGGGCTACTTTGTTGTACTATAATTCGTCATCAAAATTAGGACAATATATTTATTTAAAAATGTTTTGTACTTGGCACAATTTACCGCAATTAATTACTACTATACTATATATATACTAAAGATGTAATATATTACTAATATACTAAACATTAGTAAAACATTTCCAAGATACGAAAATTAATATAATTAAAAATTAGACATTTTTAGTTGTATCTAAACAGGTTTGTTGTAGAACTAGCCAAAATTCATGTTTCATTGGTGACGAAGCACAACCTACTTTAACTTGCTGCAACGTAATTTGTTATAAAAATCCAGGCAATATAATTATATGAAATCGTATTGTTGCCATGATTAGATTTAAAATAAAACTATTGTAATAGCGCAGTAAAAACGGCGATACTTCATCAGCCACAATTCGTCATAAAATTAGGACTATTTACACATAAATCCTTTTGCTGTAAAGAAAATTTATGATAATTGTTTAGCAAATAACGCTTTCAATTAACTAATTTTATTTAAAAATTTTTAATTAAAATAAAATTAAAATCATTTTAGTGAATAGAAACAGGATTTTTGCAGGCTTTGATAAATTTCCTGTTTCGTTCGTGACGCAGCAGAAAGTGCTGAATTTTGCTGCACCACAATTCGAACCAATCAACCAAATAATATATCATGATTTAATTTATTTAATTACCATAATATTTTAACAGATTTTTGAACAACAGAACTGATTTTTATCAAACACCAGAAAGAACAGACGGACTTTGCTGACATGTATACGTAAAAAAATTGTATTATTATATACAATATTTAAACTCAAATAATCCTATATACAGATTTATATACGGAATGTGTCTTGCCAATAATTTATTTATGGATTATGAATGTTTTCCCTATTTATTGTTAATCGACAACCACAACCCCCAAATTGTAAAAGTGGCAAGATATACGTCGTTAAAACGTCAAGCAATTACGGCGGGGTAATTTTTTCTTTGCCCAGGCTTCGTGTTTGGGCCGGTACTGGGCAAAGTTGAAATTAAAAGTCCCTTAATCCTCGGCCAGTGGTAAAATGGGTGCTGCCTAATGCTGCTGCAAGAAGCACGGCACGAACCCGAGATAAGCGGCTATTATGTCTTCGTCGGCACACACGCACACACCGGCGACCCAGTTTTGTTCTGGGCATTTGCATTTTCAATTCGGAGGCGGGAAACGCTCGATAAAACTGCAAGGGCCAAATTTACGTCTCGTTTTGTAAATTCAAGTGAAGAGAATATTGACGACAATTGTCGCAATGTTGCGACAAAAAAATACTCTAATACTTTAATCCCGTGAATAGCTTGATATTCTAAATAATCTGTTAGTTGTCGTATTACTACTGTCAATTGTCAATACCTTTCTTGATTTACTATGCATTTCAAATAAATTTTAATTATTCCATTAAAATAATAAGAAATTTTGTTCCAGTCAAATTTCGTACAGAAGAGTTGAATTATCTTTTATTTTAAAGTACCGAAACAATTCTTTCGATAGTAGTTCGATACTAAATCCATAAAGATATCAATTCTGAACTTAGTTAAGCTATTTATTTTCATTTTTATTAATGTTATGTTCTTCTGAAAATCTTACAAACTACATGAATACCTTGTTCTTATTTTAATTAGTACAAAAATAAAGTCGTGTTTTATTACAATTTTTTTTATTATTATTCAGATATCGTGAGATGCGGTCTGGTGTGATGTAGGTATCAGAAAGACATTTTCTTTATCGTGCCAGCGTTTCGATCTTTTATTGAGATCATCTTCAGGGATCAAAGTGTTTGTCTTCTGTGTGATTGTGCCATTCTTGCGTGTCGTGATTTGATTTGAACCCTGAAGATGATCTCAATAAAAGATCGAAACGTTGGCACGATAAAGAAACTGTCTTTCTGATACCTACACCACACCAGACCGCATCTCACGATGTCTGAATAATTGTCGATTAACATTTTTTATTATGTTTTATTATTATTTAAAAAATAAATGTTAATATACAACTTGTATGTTTTTCATGTCACTCACTCATTTAGATACAACCTGCAATATTTGGCGGGCGGGTGCTTCCCGCCCACGATTTGAAAATATAAAAAGTGTGATTTTTACGTATTTAAAGTAAAAATTGACATTCACCGCGACGTAGACTTTGGATACCTTGTCCGTAGGAGGAAATTCTGTGATTATTTGACATCGATTGGGACTGGAATTTGTGAACGACTGAGACTTCAGAAAGAGAGAATTTTTCAATTAATACCTTTAGAATGATTATAAATACAGTCCTATTTTATTTCAATTCCAATGCTTTATTGTTACTTATTTATTCGTATTATTATTTATAACAAGTTTTTTAACGTCAATTAGAATGACGACATATTCTAATTGAGTGAATAAACCCGCCAAGGAAGAACAATTCTCGCCGAGCGGCGAACACGGTTAACGGTTTTTCACACATTATTTAGTGATTATTCTTTCTAAGGTCTTGGTTGAGATAAAAAATGAGTGTCTCGAACGAGATTCGAACCCAGGACCTTCGGTTAAATACGCCGCTGTTCTACCACTTGAGCTATCGTGACTTCAGTCCTCTCGAAGACAAACTCTCCATCTCAACTTTTTATCAAGTAGGAAATTCTGGGTTTATCTGACATCGTTTATGACAGGAATTTGTTAGCGTCGTACAATTCAGAAAAACAGAATTATTATAATTAGTACCATTAAAATAATCAGCAATAAAATCCTACTTTAATACAATTACAGTCTTTGATTATTATTTAAAAAATAAATGTTAATGAATAACGTGTTTAGTTTTCAGGTCGTCCGTTCAACCTTTAATATTTGGCAGTCGGTGCTTCTCGCCCACTTTTTGAGAAAAATTTACAATTCTAAACTAAAAGTTTCATTTTTTACGTATAAATTGACATTCACACGCGGATTTGAATGTGATAAACTTTCGAAAATTGCACCACGTTGACTTTCGATACGTTCCGTTTTGAAGGAGGAAATTCGATCCTGTGTTTGACATAGTTCGGGACCGGAATCTGTGAACGTCCGCGAGTTCAGAAACTAGCCGGGAATCGACTCGCTAAACCCCTTTGGGCCAGGGAGAGGGCGTTTGCCGTTAGCGTATCCGACTCTGGAAGAAGTATCGCCTCAGGCTGATCCGGCTAAATATAGGTGCGGAGGGTGGCGTTAAGGACGGGCTGAGGTATCACTCGGTCAGAGCTTCTCGTGGGCAGAAGCCAGATGGGAAGGCCGTTCAACTCGATTTTCCCCCCATTCACAGCCGAGACCAAACTTGAACTAGTTAAACACGTAACACTCCTGCTTCCGTGGGCAAAACGGAGGAAGCTGAGAAGGGCAAGACGCTTCTTTTACCAAGACGTCAAGTCATATGTTTTAATTAATTTTTTAACCATTTGTTACATTCTGACAATAAATCGATGAGCCTGTCGTTCCAACTTTATTACTCTGGCTAGACTGGAAAAACTAAATTTAATGAAAGGTTATTTAAGTGCATTAAAAAAATCACACAACTAGGAACAAACACTAAGCTAACTAATAAGCTTAAAAATAGCCTATTCCATTAAAATTTTCATATTTATAGTATAAGTAATTATATACAAGTTGATCTCCAGGGATATCTAAATTTTCTATAGGCATCCAAATGAAAATTTATTTAAATAATTATCTCTATACGTACAGAACAAACAAACAATATGTTCAAATAATAGGTTACCCGAGACAATATTTAAAAATTAAATCCTACTTTGAAAAATAATAACTTTATAATCTCTTTTAAATGTTAAAAAATTCCTCCATTAAAAACTATACTACATGAAAAGATGTACAATTTAAAAATCCAATATAAAAAAAAAACTCTTTCATTAACAAAAGGATAAATCTCCAACATTAAAAACAACTGCTCCAAATAAATTCATACGCTAAAAAATCCCTACTTTGAAAATAGCTGGCATTTAAAAATTATTATCTTCTAGAAAATAAAAAACTCCCATATGAACAAAAAGCTAATAAAAACATACATTAAAAACTAATTTATACAAAATTTGTGCATTAAAAAAAAGCTTTATATTTAACTTGACTTTTATCGTGCCAAAATTTCGCAATCAAAAACTCCTACTTTGAAAAATGCTTGCCTTTTAAAAAATCGTCAATTTTAAAGAAATCTCCTTTCTTCGAATCTCGCTCGTGCCATTGGCTTTTTTATCTCTACTATAAACCTTAATTAATTGTAAGCCTATTTTAAATGTAAAATGTTTTTCATGGAGGATTTCTAATGTATATGTTTAATGCAGGAATGTTTTGATGTATATGTTTTAATGTTTATGTTGTTAATTTTCTTCCTAGGGGGCGTCGGTGGCCGCGAGGTTTCGTGCTTGACTCGGCGCTCATCACTGTAAGGTCCCGGGTTCGAATCCAGCGGCCCTGCATTCGAACCCGGCGTACTTACAAATGGGCTTTTTTTCAAAAGCACCGGCACACTGAGGGTTTATATGACGTCTGCGATTGCGAACCCTCGTAAAAAAAATCTCCTATCCAAAATACCTCATACATTAAAAAACATATACATCAAAAAATGCCTGCATTTAAAAATCCTACATGAAAAAATTTTTCATTTAAAATAGGCTTACAATTAATTAAGGTTTTTAGTAGAGATAAAAAAGCCAATGGCACGAGCGAGATTCGAACCCACGATCTTCAGCTAGATACGTAGCTGCTCTTCTAGCACTTCAGCTATCGTGACATCGTGATATTACTTGGTCAAGCGGACCAGGAAACTAGTGACTTTAAAATAATGTAATTCAATTATCGTAATAAAATTTCTTATATAGAAAAACATATATTAAAAAGCTCTTATTTTATAGCAAGACCTACATTAACAATTCTTACATTCAAAAATCTTTGCCCTAAAAAACTTTTAGAAAAAATATTGCATTTAAAAAACGTAAAGAATTTTTTTTAAAGGAACAGTTTGTGGCACATTGAACATCTTTCAGAGAGCTGCATGGATACAGGCTGGTATTATTTCTCGCGTTGAATAAAAACTGAAGAATCTTGCATGTTAGCTTCCAAATTAAATTTCTTTATTTTTACTTTTTGAATAACTAGTTTAACTTTTTTCTACAACATGAAAATGTGGTTATGTTTCTGCCTTTCTTAACTTGGTCAGATTATAAAGGCTGTATTTGATTAAAAAGTACACACACACACACACACTCATTCCCGCTCACTCTCTCTCTCTCTCTCTCTCTCTCCCTCACATGAGAGTGCGCCCACACACACACGCGCGCGCACGCGCCCGCCCACAATATACGCAAACACACGTTTAAGTGTCAAAAGCTCAACTTTAAAAAATCCCACCACTTAAAAAAATATATTATCATTTAAAAAATTTCTTGAAACTTATTGTTTCCCATGTTATAAGGGTGTATAAGAGATTACTGGTGTTTATAATAATTGCATAAAATATTGTTTTACAAATTTAATTTTTTAATGTGAAATAAAATAATTATTTAAAATAAATTTGTCTTCCACTGCCAGTAGCCATATTCCAGCCAGTTGTTTGATACCACGCTGGAACCATTTCTTCAGATGGCTGTCGAATCTTGCATTGCAATTTCAACTTATAGCAAAATATTCTTTCTAATGATGGCAAAAACTTCTAGCAGAGGCGTTAAATTTTTACATTTTTTTTCACTTTTGTATGCAACATGACATAAATCATTGGGTTTATAATTATGAGTTTATTACCATGGCGATTAGAAACCTGTATTGTACAAAAAGTAATTCACATTAGACAAATTTAAGAAATGTCAAAATAATCAGCTAAAAATCTTAAAATAACGGTCCAATATGTATCATTTTAAATTATCCATATTATTATTTGGAATGTTGTATTATTAAGGGTTTATAAAAACATTGACCGTTTTCCCCCTCATTTGACTTCAATTAACTTTCACGTCAATATTTTATAAGCTTGAAATTATACATTAAATTTATTATTCAGTTCTAATTTGATATTAGCATTTATGAATATATAATTGAAAAGCGTATGTAGGTATAAGCAATATTTGCCTAACGTTTACTTTCATGTAGACAATGTAAAATTCACAAATTACTTAACACATATTTTACATAATAATTTATAAAGCAAACAAATATTTAAAAAATGGATGAACAATTTTAAAGGTAAACGAGTAAAAATCAAACAATAACTCATTATTGTATTACGCCGTCCGATTTTTATTTTTTAATTCATTTTCTTCCCTACGTTACTGCCGTTATCTTTATAATTTTCAATGAGAATTTGAATTTTTAAATATTTTCAATCAAAAATAGCTCCACCTTGTCAACAACTGCCTACACAGGCCTCGCGAATGGCAGTAACTACTTGACATTTCATCTAGCTTTCTTTTATAATGTAGTGCTTTTTTATGATAAACAGGAATTTTAAGCACAATTGAAAGCAAAGAATGTTTAAAACGAACCTTGCAAATTAGTTATGAAATTGCAGGGAAGTGAATATTTGAATTGATAAACATTTTTATGTTTGAACATTTTTTGATTGTTTTTTATACTATTTTTGTGATCTTGAGCTTTTGAGTTCCAATATTGTGTCTCTGTCAAGAACGCATCCGGCTCATGAGCGTACGCTGAGCTTTAAGCTTGTGACAAAGAAACCCATTCTTCAACAAAAGTCTCTTTACTGGAAGGACTAATGTTACCACTACTCGCAGCCATGTATTAACATTTAAAATGGGGCGACTGGGGCAGCTTTTACATGATCTTCCTTAACTTAGTACAGTCAAAGATCCATTCTTTATGGTTATCAGCTCGTACGGGCATGGACGTTGATTCGACCCCACATCATGACTGCCTTTGAAAACGTCACCACGCATGGCACATGGAGCAAAGCGTCGTCCTCGTCTTCTCTACACATGGACTCGATCATCAGAATGCTATAAACAAACAGTCACTATTTATGCTAAAAGAACCTCCTTTGTTCAAGCTTCCAAGCGAGATGCTGATTAATTTATAGCCGCCATTGGATTCCTCTCCAGTAGTAGAGAACCTGATGTGGGGCTGTTCTCATGAAGCCTCCCGATGACTGTACAGTTCACCCTTACATTTGGGACCATTTGGTGTTGACCTATCAAGGAAGCATGGTTTAAATGACCGTTCCATAGGTCTCTAGCCGTCGCACAATGCGGCCGACCACTGCCTCCTCTTCGACCGAGACTTCCGGTACCCTAAACCGCTGTATACAATCTTTGATGGTAGAATGCGGCACACTCGGAACTTGGGCTCTGTAACGGATGCTACTCCGAAGTCGGACAAAGCATTTGCCCGGGAATAATCTTCTCGACTTTAAAACCACGCTATTAAGAAAAAATGATAATTTTTCATTCAAAATTGCTGTTCGATAAGCAAAATAAGCCAGAACATGCGAAAACTTCAAAAAACCGTTTTTTGATAATTCTGGCCAAAAGAAGTAGAATAAAAAAAAGTCGAAAGTGAAAAAAGCTAAAAGAAGAATTATCCCTTAAATAGAATCCGATGAAAGTGTTGAAGGGAAACTCGAAACGAGCAAAATATAAGGATCATCATTAATCGTGAAAATATTGTCCCCAACGGTCCTTCACGTGTGCAAACGCCGGTGCCAGCGTGAGAGAACCTGCAAGGTAACACCTGCCAGATATTCATTCCAATTAACACCGTCTCTTGAACTTTAATTTCAGAATGTACGACGTGAACTCGTATCAAGAGGTAAATGAAACGCAAACGTTTTAATTTATTCGGAGTCAAGGGAGGTGGGAAAAAAACAACGCATTGCTAGATGGAAATTAAACGGATCGATAAGCTTATGAGGCTTTGTTTTAAAACGGCACAGGATTAACTGGATAAAAGCAACAAAAAACTTTTGAACTGTGTATACTTTTCAATCCACCTTGACAATTAGAATTTAAGACAATATTTAACTAGGAAACAGTAAAAATTTTATCTTCCCCATTTCACAGTTCGAAAAGGTCTGAATTCTTCTTTTCGTTTGATAAATGAAGGGAAAATAAGCCGGTGACAAGCGTTTCAGTTCAGACCAACAGCGAGAACAGACGCACCAAGTTTGTAACTAAATAAATATCTAATCACTCTTCCTACAGCAGATAGGATTCAATTCCAAACTAACTTAATAGTGCTATCCAGTATATTGAAATGAATTTTTTATGAATGAATATTTTTATTTTAACCAGGTTTGATTAATATATGAAAATGTGAAAATCACAAATTTGGTGAAGCCGTACTCTGAAAAAACAATCCAGTTTCTTTTCCCGGCCGGCTAGCAACACGCGCTATTGCCAATCCTCACGTTTTTTCTATCACGCATTTCTTTTGGTGCATAACCCTTCCACACGTAATTAAAATATTTTAAGTAAACTGTAATACACATCTATGCTATTTAAAATATGATCTAACCTAAAATACGATAAATTTACAGGACCAAGAGTTTTCGATGTACTGCTCAGACCCCATCCTTACAACTACACTAAAATTACAGCCTAAACGTTGGGAGAACTACATCGTGATTTTCACAATGACGCTTTTCCTTCTTTCACGCCAGTAAGTAGATGCACACAGTAAAATCACACGTTTACTAATCTAGGCGAAGCTAAGTGGTTCGTGTCCATATATTCACGCAAATAAATACATTCAGACAATTGGACAGTCATCAAGGTTATTTACATTGCGTCAGTGACTAGCACCTATCCAATTACATAAACCTATGCAACCTAGTCTACGTTGGTGTGTTTTTGTGTATTCAATATTTCATCACACACCCCAACACTAACGTTCACGCTAATAAATACTTTCTCTCAAATTGAAGATATTTTTTAACCTACGTATGAAAGGGCTCACTGTAAGCAACTATATAGACATACGTGTTTCAAATAGCGACTCAATATCTTACTGTAATCACTACTAGGCGTTAGAAGTTGCTTAAACTCTGCAGGTAGACCGCACCTTATTCTCCGCAGAGCTAATTAGCTATGCAATTCCATGATGGTACCTCGGCGATTCTGGTTGTTTTCTATTATTTATTTATTTTTTTTTTTTTTTCATTTTACTATATGTAACTTTTTTCAACAAGGAAATGGCTTATGTCGATTCCAACCATTTTACCGATTATTAGGTATATTTCCTCCTATGAAAAAACAGGCTGACCCTGGGTTTATCCGCTGTCCACACGTTGTTCAAAATTAAAACAGTACTTACAACTGAGAAGAAACATATTTTGAATGTTTTATAAAAAAAAAAAAAAAAAAAAAGTGTCCCTATGCAGGCTCTGCATGAAATCTGCGTCAAAAATAAAAGTAAGTAAAAACAAAAATATTTTCCTTACCTAAAAATAAAAATTCAGTATGAACTACAGAGACTACGTTCAGAGAGATTCTTAAATCCAGGATCTACATCTTGCATAAAGATCCAATGTCGGGTAATTTATAGAACATTTATGTCAAGTGACTATATTTGTAATTTTGAACACAAATCAAATCAATCACATTCGATAATTAAGCAGATTTTAAATTTTAATGCTGGATGCCCCAGGTACAATGAAACGCCCAGGTTCACTAATTTTGTTAATTGTTTGAGTATCCTTCCTTTTTTACAGAAACTGTCGTTAATATTAGATTATAATGCACGAAAATGATTTTTTTCATAGGCTGTCAAGTATTGGGGGCGGGGCTAATTTCATGGTAATTTTATTTTACTTAATTTTGATAGAAATATTGTAATAAATTGGCAGAAAATGGTTTCTTTCTGGAAAGGGTAACTTTCATCGGAACACTAACGTTTTCAAATTTGTTTGATTTAAAAAAAAATTACAATGTGAATATCTTTATAGTTTATTCAGTCATAAATTTTCCATAAATTACCAGAAATTGGATCTATATAATATGCATATTATGAAGGAGGATATGGAAAGAGTTCAGCAGAAAATTTCCTCTTTTTTAAAATATATTTTTTAATAAACTACTATAAATGCTTCTAATTATTATAAATACTCTCTATCTTTCTATATTGTAAAACTCATTTTACTTTACTTACTTGAATTTTGATGTCTATAATTTTTTTTTTTTTTTGTTACCTAAAATAACTGAAATAGTATTCTCAATTTTAATTCTAATTTTAATTTTGGGCAATGTGTTGATTGCAGCTTGAAGCCACGTTAAAAAAAAAATGATAATAATAATTTATAGATAATTAGATTTGTACATAGAATATCCCGTATAATGTAACGTCACCACTGTTTGCCAATTTTTTTCAAAAATATAAGAAGAATAAATAGATTGTATTTTCTTCAGATATTTTTTAAAATGCCAAAATAAATGATCAACAATGACATTTTAATACAGTGCCCATCCACGTTTTATTAAGTTAAAAAAACAAATCCGCGGTTATCAACTTTCATGTTTTTTTGTACTCATAAAACACACAAATAAATGACCAAAAATTACATTTTTATACAGGTTGACGCATATTATGAATGTACATTTATCGTACATAAGGTAATTGATATGACCACTTTCATGGAATTGAGTTTAATTTTTTACATTAATATTTGGATTTAAAGACAATAATATATTTCTATTCTAGATTTTCTATGGATTCTATGTTTACGGTGGTTGTGGCTGCGAATCGCCCTCGTGACAATGATTTTTGATCTCAGGCTTCTCTACAATATGTTAAAAACCAGTTTATATAAGACATTTAATTATTAATAATAATTTTAATTCATCCAAAAAATAGGGAAATTTCGAACTGTTGTAGGTTAATATGAGTTGGTGTCCGAGAGATTGAAGTCACGATAGATCAAGTGGCACAGTAGCGGCGTAACCGAAGGTCATGGGTTCGAATCCCGCTATATAAAGAATAATTAATAAATAATAATGTGTAAAAAACCGTCAAACATGTTCGCCTAGGCCTACCTTCGGCTAAACGGTCGTGGGTTCGAATCCCGCTCGTGACACTGACTTTTTTTTATCTCAACCAAGACTTACATAGAAAGAATAATTAATTGAAATAATTTTAATGTTTGTATAAAAAGTAATTCATCGGTAGATGTCGTGGCTAAAGTACAACTTTTCAATCCACTCAATAGTAAAATGAATTGTTGTTTCGGATACGAAAATTAGAAATTAAAATCCGTACGTTGATCAACATATCTGTTATAAAATTTCAAAATCAGAACTGGTATTTATTTCTTTTTTTTCAAAGTTTAACTAACTTTTCCATAATTTCCATTATCGAAACCTGTATTTTTGAACATGGGACTTAAGATAAGACCTCTTTGGTTTCTTTTTTTTTTTAGGAGATTAAATGAGGAAAAACGTAAAGTAAAATAGACTTTTATTTACAATTTACAATTAGACTTAGAACTTTTTTTTTGGCTGGCTTTGCCTCAATGCATCGGCCAAACTTGTTTTCTATTCTGGTATTTCAGAATGCAAACTCAAAATTGGAACGGAAATTCTTACAGGATGCCCTAATCCATTTTTCTCTAACGTCTCTCGACAGTATTATTTATTAGGATAATATTTATTTGTGCGGTAATTAATGTTTTAGCACTTTCAAAATTGAGCGGTATTAAAAACCAGCTTCCCATTAGAAAGTCGCGTTGGCGGTGGATCAATTGGAGAATACTGTTTTTACCACTTTCAATCTGATGATGAGCGTTTAATGCTTGAAATCTTGATAGTTGTAAATAACAAATATGTGAGCAGAACCATCATTTACAAAAACTGGATCTACTTGCTCACCCCATTTTGCTTTTTGTGGATGTCCTAATTATCGTGAGTCAACTGGTATAATGGTTTTTCTTTCGTGTATAAACTTAGGACAGATATTTCCATGCCGATGTACTTTAATTAATTTGAATTTGGATGTATGTCATATTCAAATAAATATTCAGACGAATTGCCAAGAATAACTGATTAGAAAACTTGGTATAATTAAAAACTCATTTTTGGAAAAAAATCATATAGAACTTTTTTTACAATACCCTGTATGTTTTAGTTATTTTGCACATTTGCTTTATAACATTATTCTACGATAAATTTAGAACCAACCTTTATTTTTCAAAGATTGGTAACAATTGTACAAACATTTAATTTACATGGTTTTACTAATCACCACATCATCATTCCATCGAAACTCTGTTATAATCTTGTTGGACAACAGGAGAAGATATGATTATCAGCGAGGCGTTTATTTTGATATGACTCATTATTGATAGATTTTAACGGTATTAAAAGAATTTATGCCAACCAGACCTTTCACATTACCCATGTTCGCCATTCTAATTAAATCACACCCTTCATTTATTTTATTTCAACAAATCAGAGAAATTCTTTTAATTAATATTTGAAAGTAGTAGCAATCTGCGGTGGGGGCTTCTGGCTTTTGCCACCCTAGCGGTGCTAATACTTGCATAGTCCGTATAATTTTAATTAAGAATAATATGAAAAAAGTATCGTATGGTGGTATTGACCTTTCATCCGAGTCATCCAACGTCGTCATAGTTTACTTAAAATTTTCACGTTTTCTCAAAATGGGTCATTTTTAACGATAGTACGTGTGATTAAAACATTGTTAGTTTACCTATGAAATAGCACAAGGTAACATAATTGTTCACTCGATTGGCGAGATTTTTCCTTCTGCGTTTGTAAATATTTAATCCGCATGGCGGATATAGATAAACAGGAGGGAAAGAGAAGAGTAAATGAATTCAAGAGCGACGTTGAATGAGCCGAATGCAAATTGACGCTTGTTTTAGCTGTGTTACAAACGGCGTATTTATAAATATCAAAGAAACTGAAAACATTCCAGGCCGAGAGGGGCCCTTATCAAAAGGAAGTAGCATTTCCTTCTTATTTCTACATTTTTTGGTTCAAATTCGTCTATTTTCATATTTTCTATTCAGTTAAGATTTTGTTTGCTTAATAAGTACGTTTCATTCGTGAAAACAACTGTAATAAATGATTATTTCTAGATCGTGAGATGCAGTCTGGTGGGATGAAGGTTTTAGAAAAATATTTTCTTTATCGTTGCCAACGTGCTAGAAATTCACTTTTTTCACATCGTACATGTCTTTGTATAGTTTAAACAATGTTTATAAATCCCAGGCTCTGAAGATGATCTGTGTAGAGATCGAAACGTTGAAACGATAAAGAAAATATTTTTGTAAAACCTGCACCACACCAGACTGCATCTTTCGATCTACAAATAATCAGTAACTAACGGTCACTAAACACAACACAATTGTGATAAATTATTTTATATACTTATCGTTTCCCACGCGGCCTTAACTATTATTAGGCATTGTGTGCGTACCAGCAAGTCTACACCGTTCTTTATTTGGACTGAAACCATAATTAAATCCAAATACCTTCAGAAAACTTAAAAATTAGGTAAAACTTGTTATTTGCAGTTTAAATACATTTCATTTAGTCATTAATAACTGGATTTGAAAAATCGACAAAAGTACACTAGAGACGTAGACAGGGTCATTTTCAATGAGATGTATTTCTTTTAAATTCCAACACAACGGACACCGAGAAAGTGTTCGGCCTGGAAAGGACAGACAGCTATGGCCGTTGTGTCCTAATCGAATTAATTGAGGATGGAAGGGGTTAAAGTCGGTATTTCCTCGATGGGGGCGCGACTCGCTCCTGAACACGTGTGTCTGTCTGCTCGACGTGAGAAAGTCTGTTTCACATGTGGCCAGGCTCGTAGGAACATGTGCGGGATACCTCGCAGGATGGCCTCATGTGTTTGGTATATCTCAGGGCGAAACCTGTGGAAACTCCTTGGGGAGTGGAAACGGAAAAATTAAGGAGGCTTCAGTATTTCTTTACTATAAAATAAAAATCCCCTAGGGGAATGTATCGGCCCCAGAAAACAACGTTTTACCCCAACAGTACTTGGGGTTACTAACAAAGAACAGAAAATTCATTCATGCTAAACGTTTTTTAAAAAAATCTAAAATTAATTTTTGTACTATGTTTGATCTAATAACGTTTTCAGAGCTGTTTTAAACAAACCACGTTTTAGGTCTTTTTCAAGTAGTGTCCATAAAATTTAACAGAATCTATAGAAGCTTAATATCCTCTGTAGATTCTCTGATAGTTGATTCCAGTAACTACCAAACCGTCAAGTGATTATTTTTGTAGTCATGAACTACTATAGGATGTGATAACCACATCAGATCTGATTCAAACAGACCACCTTTTAGGTCATTTTAAAGTTTCATTTTAATTTCCAGTAACCACGAAATGGTCAAATATTTACTTAATCCCCTAGATAAATGAATTTCAAAAGCGTTCATTTTAAAATAGAACTTTTTACTATTAGGAAATAAAATTAAAAAATTATTTTTGCATTCATGATTTATTGTATGATGTGATAACCATATAAACTCTGATTCAAAAAGACCAATTTTTAGCTCCTTTTAAAGTTGTGTAAAATATTAAACAAATTTAAAACAATACATAAAAGTTCAACATTTCCTTTAGATTCACTGATAGCATATTTCAGTAAATACCAAGGCGTCTAATATTTGGTCAATCCCCTAAATGAAATTAAAGTCAATATTTTCCACGTTCAAATATAACAAAAATCCTTTTCAAGTCCAACGATATTTTAAATATTAAAAATAAACTTTACATAAATAATGCAATACTGAACTAACGAATTGACATTGAAATTGGTCTAATTTTTCATAAACAGTAAAATACTATTTAGAAAATCACATAAACACTACATTCATTTTTTAGAGCTGTTATTTGAATAATTTACTTTAATTCTTTTGAACACCAACATTTTAAACATACCAAAATATCTTTAAAAAATGTACTTTATTCCAAGATTTGGTGGTGTCTTTTGTTTTTAAATTAAGTTTCACACTAACAATCATTTTGCTCGGTAATTCATAAAGCATGTCCTATTTACAACATAGATCTAATTTATTTAATATCGTTGTTATTTAATAATTTGTATAGTGCATTATGTTATTCGAGGATGTATATTCTTATTTACAAATACGTAGATATTAATGACTGTTAATCGATAATTATTAAGATATCGCGAGAGGCGGTCTCACGAAAGATCGAAACGTTAGCACGATAAAGAAAATGTTTCTCTGAAACCTACATAACACCAGACCGCAGCTCACGATATCTGAATACTTTTTGAATTAACAAATTTTGAAATTGTGTCACTATATATATATACTTTATAATTAAATTGAAAAAAATAAACCAGAATGATAAAAATAGGAAATTCAGAATAATAGGTTTTTTCCTTTGTTAGGTATTTATGAAACGTCTGGGAGAGGATGCATAACTGAAAGGCTTCGTAAAGTCAAAATGGCAATTTCGTTTTGTAAATGCATTCTAAAAAATTATCCTAACCATTTGAGGGCGCAATGTTGGCCAATATAGTCAAATTGTGCGATAATCCGTCCTAACAATTGTAGCAAATCATTTTCATGTGCTTTCATCTACGAAGGCCAAAGTACAAGACGATTTTTCCCTTATCGTTTCCAGCTCGGCCTTAACTAGGCGTCCTAACAATGCCTATCCACACGTCTAGACAGATCTTTATTTAGAATCCGTTGATAGACAAAATCTTTGTATTTGTCGAATTCTCTAAACACAGCTTTCCCTTCGGATTTACAAACTTGGCCAACCCGTCGAACGACTCGGACCAGATTAATGGAGGGTCAACTGGAAATAGTACAAATACTTATCTTGAAACATTCAATAACCCAATTATCTGGTTTTATCAGAGAAAATAATAGTTCCATCACGGAAGAAAAAAAATGTTTTAACCCCTGTAGATTTTTGTTTTGTCATTGATTTTAATTTGGTCGACCAATTAAAAAAATGTTGATTTAATATTAAATATTTTTCTATTCTCTATCGAGATATCTTTTCGAAGATAACCCCGGTTTGGGTATTTTGTTGACCTCAGGGTCAAGGGAAGGGTTATCTTCAGACGCATTTAGAACCACGTGCGTAATAATATTTAATCAAGAAAAAATTCAAAAAATAGATTATCTCAAATCAATGATCGTATTAAATAAATCCTTTGTAATAATGACAATATGAACTAAACCCTGGCAGACTGTTTGTTGTTATATAATTTATTTTGATTAAAACAACCAACAAGCATATTCTACCTATTTCAATTAGTAATAATTCCAGCGTTCCATAAAGCTAACACATTAAACATTCTTTGCAGGATACGCCAGGAAGTACTCCCACGGGAACTTAAGCCGGGAATGCTTACATAATCTATTTACGAACTTGTACTGACTCTGCTGTTTCTGTCATCATGACTTTTTTCCTCTCTAAATCTCTCGCTGAAGGTTTTACACCTATCGGGTGATCAATTTGAGGACTCGTTTTATTGCTGATACGACAGGTTTTTAATAGAGACATCATTTGACCGTTTAGACGGTGTGAAATGTAGGAATGTAATAATTTGTATATTAGCTCTTGAGTACATAAACAAATAGACATAACATACCCCTGGGTGTATTTATTGTATAAAAACGGTTTAATTTTTCGCCGAAACTTCGCAAGAACTTCAAGAAAGAAAGATCAACAAGGCCTCAATTCTCATCGAAGCTGCAGGTCACTGGACCTAAAATGCAAAATTTATGCCTGTACTGAGCATTTCTTTCTTTTTATACATCTGTGGTCTATCTGTTTAGTACTTATATGCTTAATTGCATAGGTGTAAAAATTAGTCGGACTTTTAAGGAAATTAAAATTTTCCGTTCTTTCCCTATTTCATATTGAGCTTATTGTGTTTATCTCTATGTCTCTTCCTCACCCTCTAAGCATCACTTATTGCTGCTATCAATACTGAAATATATCAACTTTTCAAAATCAGTAATTGAACAGTTTCCTTCATATTTAGTCCGAATCCTTTGAAACACAACAGGAAATCTCAGTGGCGTTTTGACAGAGGAGTTCCATAATCCTCGACTCCATCTGCTCTTGTTTTAACTGTAGTATGAATATATTATAATACTAGTTTATATATAATACTATTTGTATAAAGTGATCAAAAATAAATAGGTATATTTGTAATTTCTTCTTATGCTATTAATTTTAAGTAAATTAATCGTTACGCTCTTGTTAGTAAAATAAGACAAAACAGAAAGTACAAACCAAAAACAAATTTGTTTACCCTCAATTTTAATAACGGATTTACTTAAGAATAGTAAGAATGAAGAATATTCATTTTGTCAACGAACACCTTTTCTCCTTCTTAATCCAGTTGTATTGTCAACCATGGAAAGACACAATCTTGAACCAGAAGTTCACAATAATATTGTAAGAATGGGTCATGGAGGGCACCGACAAGTGGATATCGGAGAGGCATTTGGTGTTTCTCAGATGTGGCCTCCAGGGATTCAGCCCATTCCGTGAGACTGGACAAGCAAATAGGAGTCTTGGATCTCAGCGCATTAAGACGTTAAGGGAGGTCAGAAATTTTGTCATTGCTGCAAGAAGGAACCCTTTCCATAGTGCCCGCCAGATCCTGAATGTAGTACAAGATGTTTTGGCAGGACTTTATCAATACAAACGATTCGTAATTGTTAATGGGAAGTTGGCCGAACATCATATGCATCTTGGAGACGACGTGCAGTAACAGTGCGCCACTAGCAACGAGGAAGAATATGGTGCAGCGAGCACGTGGAAAAAGATATCACTTGGAATGCTGTTTGTTTACTGAGTAGTCTGTATAGTGATAAAAGGCGCCGAAGATTCTACCGAGAACGTGGTACCATGTCCCAGGTTCTTTCTTTAGTGCAGTTGTAGGAGACGGTGTAATGATCAGGGCTGGGTTTGACACTGGAGGTCTAACTGGACTCCATATGTTTGGAGGTAACATCACCGCAATCCGTTATGCCCATAAGATTATCGAGGAATGCATCACATTCGCAATGATTTTCGAGTCTGGATGTCAACCTCATAGAGGCAGAGTTGTTCATCAAAGTTTAGAAAACATGTGAATTTCCCATTTGCCCCTTCCTCCATTGTCTCCAAACCTCGATCGCATTGAGCACCTGTGGGATACGTTGCAGAGAAAGCTGTTCAAACAGAATTCCGTAGCTAGTTGACCTGCAACAACTACATGTATCTTGCAACATTTACAGAGTGAAATTCCTTATGAAATTGGTGACAGCCTTATTTGCAATGTCTTACAGTAGACACTACTCTACTTATTTATACAAAAAGTAGAGTATACAATATCAACAGTAACATAGCCAAACTCAATGAAGATCTAAAAAAACTTTTCCATCTCGAGTACGCTATATGGTTTGAAAATGAAGCTCTCAAATGTGTAAATATATTTAAATTCGTTATTTTACATTTTCACATGATCTTATCAGTATAATCTTATTATTTATCAATTTTTATTGAAATATAATATTACCGCAAATTACACCATTATTGTATTGTTCATATAAATATTATCATAAAATTCACCATTATTATATTCATCATTATTGTTTCTATGTGTAGCAGATATGTTCTGAAACTCAAACAGTTGTATATATATAACATGTTTTCGCAACCTAAATTTCTAAAAATTAAAGGTTTACTCGATTACAATCTACAATGTAAATTTTTCAAAATTTAAAAAGTTCAAAAACCAAAATATCTACAGGTAAAATTTAAGTATATGTTCCAGATACATGACATACTAGATTTGCAATCTACCGTCTGCGTGTCGAGCACAAAACCAAAATTTTTAATAGGTCATTCTCAGTAAAAGGTGCAATAACGGTTTCGAGAATCTCTACACACATAAAATGATCTCAAAATATCAAAGATTTCCGGAGTAGTCTAAAAACCATCTATTATCTAGTTATGATTATTGTCTTAAATTTAACTGCTTTTGTTATTTTGTCTTGTTTTATATATTTCTATTTACTGAGTGATTTATAATTCATGATCTGTACTGCGTTGAACTGATAAAATATTTTCCCCGCATATACTTCATTTTTTTAATTGCTACATAGTTTTTAATTGGTCGATTATATATAAATTAGAATATTTATTTCTATAGCAATTTTAAATAAATACATACGTATTTCAATGTAAAACGAATAACATATTGACCATAAAAATAAGGTTATTCGAAATAATTGATTGTTTTATAAATTAGAAGTAGAATAAACTTAGTAACAATTGTATTTCACATGTAAGAATAGTCCTTGAAATCAAACCCTGTGTGATTGATAAATAAAGCGTTCATCATCAATGTACCTTTCTCCATTAGTCAATTTATCTATCTATATACACCTTCCTATCTATCACTACCTCACTCTATCCTTATCTCTCTATGTTGCACATTTCTCCTTCTTTCCATCAATCCAACTATTTATGTTTCTATGTATCGATCTCTCTCTCACTTCTCTCTGACACACACACACACACACACACAACTCACTCACTCACCTACCTCTTCTATAGATAGATAGATCAATCTCTAGAATCTACTATCTACCTTCCTCTCACTCGCGTTTTCACTTTTGTGTCGAGCATAACAAACTCATTTATTGTTGGTGGAAAAAATTCGAATATATAATTACAATTAATTAAATTTACTCCTCATATTATAAACGTTAACGGGCACGGATGTACTTTATTTTAAAAGTAATTTATTTAAGAGAAATGAGATTACTTTCATAAAAATTGGACGTCAGAGTAGTTAGTTATATAGTAAGTAAGTATTATAAAAAGATGTGTTATAAAAAGTTCGTACAATTATAGTGCTGGTTTTTTTTCATAAAGGTAAATAACCGGGATCATGTAGGTTCACATTTAATTTAAAATCACAAGCTCTTTGGCAGTAGCCGTCGTTATTCCCTGATCCTCGAACTATTAGAACACAATTTTTAGGTGAGATGGACTATTACATCTGTAGTACAATCTGTCTGGGTCTTGCCTTGTATAAGAACCGGCCCTATAAGCTGCTTAAGCATCATTCACGAATTATCGCCTGATATCTGGTTGGAATATGATAACATTTTCGAATAGCGTTTTTCCTTCAAACGAAACAAAACTATGAAAATTTTCTTGTCATCAAAAGGGCCTTAAAATTCTTTCAACAATTATCCAGGGCTCGGTTGTTCTGGCCGAAAAAATGTTGGAGAATATAAATCTCCTGCAGGTTCGTATAGTGGATGGCGTTAGAACTTCTATCTCGTCCTGTCAGGATATATTTTTAAAAACCAAACATCAAAACTACTGAAGAGTAGCCCCTGTCTTGTACAGTTTTTCGACAAAACTCTGCGCCACACTGAACACAATCGTGACTTTCCGAATTCGCTGTCTTGTCCCGTGTTGTAAATTGACATCGCAGCGTCGCGATGTGGGAGCGAGGGTGGCGATGAGGGCTGCATTCAGTATCAGTTGAACGCCCGCATCAGAGTTGATTAATAGATCCAGTGCTACTCTAATTGTACGCATTATAAGGGCCGCCTGAAATGCCATTACGAGAGATTACCCTAATTGCCTCACAATGTCCAACTCGTCGCAAAGGGACTGTTAAACGGCGAAGATTTCAATAGCGTCTACTAATTGATAGATGATACATTTTGAAATTTCTTAAATAATACAATAAAAATATAATTAGTCACTTTTTTTGTCGTTATAGTCTATTCGGTTTACAAACGGCGTACGTTCAAAGGATACCATGAATTATTGAATCCTGTGATCTTCGACCTAGTGGCGCAATTCCAGCTTCCTTCAAACCAAAAGAGTCTACTAAAACACTTCTGCTATAAACTATATACACATAAACATAATGAGAAGAACAAACCGTACAGCAAAGGTCACAGACAATGGTACAAGAAGATTATTGAGGGTTGAAAGGTTGGAGTGTACTTCAAATGTCGGTTTTTTTCAAGGCCGAGGATGAAATTTAGTCAGTTTCTGGTGAAAGATAATTTAGATTGAGTAGTCTATAGAGTAGTCGGTAACGTCGTTCTAGTGTTATGTCACTCTTCTGTCCAGAAGATAAGTGGGATAAAATGATAGTGCCTAAGACACCTCCTTGGGGGTTTCCATCATACAAGAAAAACGGAAGAGATATCATTGCCATCATCACTTAAAACATCTGGTAGGAAAATAGGCAGTAAAGAAGGATGCCCCTGCACATTAGGAACATCAAATTATATTGGCCACTTAACAATTAGCTTTTGTGGTAATATATCCGAGACAAGGTTTTTTCAGTATTTATAAAATCTTCGTAGTTCAAAAAATTAGAGGATAATAATAATTATAACACCAATAGTAACAAAAAATTTATTGGATACTTGCAGCTGGTAAATGTACATGGCGTATTTTATGTCTTACCAGACATGGCTTGCCCATTTAGAATGAATGTATTATTAGCGTGAATATTAGAATGATTGAGGGCGTGTGGAGGAAACCTAGTACCCCACAGAACCACCGAATTAGACCACTTTTTTAAAGAAGGTTTTCTTTTTTGAGAGAGACAATTCCCCAAATTTTATCGGTACAGTATATGAATGTATTTATTAGAGAGAGTATTTATGTATAAAACAAAATACCTCACTGACATACCAACCTAGGTTAGCTTTATATGTACATACACAGAATGTATTAACTGCCATAGTCAATCTATTTAATTCGGAAACGATTAACTTTAGCAAAAAATGGTCTTATGAAAAAATCAAATTAATTTTGGCTAGGAATCGCGTGGTGTAACAGAACTTTGTTATTTTAAATCGAAAACCCCCGTATTTTTATTGTATACTTCAATTCTAGATTTTATTTTATGCCTCTTTTAGTGAAAGGGAAATTTAGATAGGATTGACCATTTCTGAGTCATGCCCAATTTTTCTTCCTTTTGCAAGCAAAAAAATTCTTAATTGTTTTCCCCGAGTTATAGTATTATCTTCCATTTTGTTTTAGCTTTCATATCTAATTGCAAATATGTTTTGATGTATTGTTGTATTGTTTTTGTTATTTCCTGAAGTTAATCCTCTTGAAATTATTTCGATTCTATCGCACTGTAATGTACTCGTGGGGATTCATCCATGTTTTATTTTTCAACAAAAAGTATGCGATCGCCTAGGAGAAAGATATGCTTGTTGCTTTTGTTGACGCTGGGCAGAGAGGAAAGTCTGCAGGTTGTTGCGATTTCTTCATGGTTTCCGTATTCTGTGAATGCACGTAATTATTTTCTTCAACTTTTTCAGAGTTGCTGCGTTTATACCAGACATTATCTATGTTAAGTCCAACTGAGCACGTCCGGTAGCAACGTACGAAAATGAAATAGGTCGGTGTTGTTTTCCGTTCAGAAGTCAAAGAAAGTCTCACCTCTCGATGAGAGAGATCATCGATTCACGGTATATCGGCTCAGTCGGTCCTGCAAATATTGAAATTTTTCATATTTTTCCTTATGGTGCTCATCTCTCACAAGACATTCGCGAGGGAGATCCAACGAGATTGATTTCACGAACCCTCACGAAATGGGCATGGAACCGGACCTGCTGAGCCGAATATTGTAGACCGCCTAATCCAAATTCTCAAATAACGGTAATGTGAATAAGCACTGTGGGAAGTTGGATAGAAAATTCTCATTGGAATATTCAAACGCGTTATCGAACACTCAATTTGATTAATATTTGGTGCAGATTTCTCGGCAACCAGCTTATTGAACCACATTTTTTAGCGGAACCTTCCAAGGGGAGAGGTATCATTCTTTTATAGAAAATACCCTCTAATGGAGAGAATTCCGCTATAAACCAGGCGAAGTATGTGGTTCCAACATGGCGTTTGCCCTGCTCACAACGGTCGCGTCATAACCAATTACCCGGACATGAACCATACAAGGAGATGGATTGGCACACAAGGTTACGAGCCTTCCGAGACCGCCAGATTTGACCCCCATGGATTATTTCATTTCGGGGGCATTGAAGAATCCAGTGTATGCCGATCCATCTTCAGAAATGACTGTCCAAAAATTGGATTGTTGTGGCTTGCAGAGAATTCGCCCAGATATAATAGAAAAGGCCACAAGCGAAGAATTCCTCAACCAGGCAAAGCTCTACGTATCAAATGTAGGGAGCATATTGAGCATTTATTATAAGCAAAAATTTTAATAAATTATCAAATGTGCAACCATACATAATAACAGCTGACAGTCATTTAATTTTTTTTAAATGGACTCGATGATGATTTTCTTTTTCGAGGGTCGGGTAAACTCAAAAATGGTCGATCTCATAAAAAAATTTTCCTTTCAATACAAATGGCATGAAATAAGCTCTAGAATCGAACTGTGCAATAAAAATGAGGGATTCCCATTTAAAATAACAAAGGTAGTGACATTTCCCAGCTGGATGGCAAAGTCTGTTCCCACCACGTGATTCCTAACCAAAATTAACATGGGTGGAGTTTACAAGTTGATACACCCTGTATATAAATATATCTCATTGCCCATATGGTACAAAAGTTTCTACTTTGTGTGAACGTATTTATTAGCGTAAATGATGACGAATTCTTTGCAAAATATCCAGTATTCTGAGACTTGACCAAGATTCGTGTGACATTAATTTCATAACCTTCTAAGAAGAATAAGAAGAATGATAATAGAATTCCAGAAGTTTTGTAAAAAAGAAGATTCTTCTGGAGAGGGAAATGTCATAAATCAAAAATATCGAAGCGGAGAAAACGTAAGATGCCGACAATAGCCAAGGCAGTTACCCGTCCTAAAAAAAGTAAAATAACTGTAAAACAACGATAGTAACAATTTACAACGTTTCCCTGATAGTCTTCATCTAGTGCCTAATTTTAAATCGTTCCTCTAAAGAATTAGCATTTAGGACGTACGGTACATGGACCAATTAATTATACGATCCAACCACAGACCGTCTAGGCAGGATAGGCAGACAAGGAAGATTTAAAAAATGCGGTATTAAAAGTGTTTAAATAATCCAAATAAAAAAAAGTTTATTTATAAAAACTCCATGGAAGGTTATTTGAGATATTTTGGTCGATTATTCATCTCTCGAGTAGTGTCCGAGTGTGAGAACATATCGGCTATATCACAGATGATCTTTTACAATCTTCTTTAGTAAATCTTCTTCTTTTTTACAATCCCCTCAGTCTGAAAGATCACTGATTGGTATGCCGAAGAGAGTGATGATTCGTCAAGCCCGAAACGAGCCTGACCGAAGCCGAAGAGCGATAAGAGACCGACCCAGGGAACAAACGGCGCTTGAATTGTTCACGTTAGCGTCGTGTTATTAAGCTCGTCGATACTGTTCGAATGAAGCTTTATCTAGATGGGCCAGTACAGCTCAATTGGCCCCACTCGCAGCATGCAACGTATTCTTTCAATTCATTTTTATCCATATATCAACATATTCAAGAGATTTAATGCAAAAGATATCGTACCAATTTTAATTTTCTTTAAATACTCAAAACCATATTTGTATTACTTGCACTAGTTATAAAGTTATTTCTAAAATTAGAAGTATTTCCATGGAACATGTATGAAACCGTTCAACCATGATTATCTAGGTTGTAATATTTATTCAATACTCAGTCATATAACATGCAAATCGTAAACATTGTCAGAAATAAAAAGATTTTCACAATTACTATTTTGTGGTGTTTAGTGACCGTTAATCAATTGTGAGATACGATCTAGCTTTTAGAAAAACATCGTACCAACGTTTCGATCATTATTGAGATCATCTTCAGGGCCTAGGATTTATAAACATTGTTTCAATTTTACGAAGACATGTAGGATGTGAAAAAATGAATTTATACAATATTAGAAATTTTACATTAAAAAATGAATTTATACAGTACTAAAAAATTGTAGATATTTTAGATTTTAAAAAATGAATTTATACAATGCTAGAAAATTTTACTTCCAATCAAAGTATTTTCTAGCATTATATAAATTCAATTTTTTAACCTAAAATTTTACTAGTTTTGTATAAATTCATTTTTTTAATCTAAAAAAATTTAAAATTCTCTAGCATTGTATAAATTCGTGTTTTTGCAATCTATAATTTTCTATCATTATAAATTCATGTTTTTTTAATCGACAATTTTCTAGCATTGTATAAATTCATTTTTTTACATCCTACATGTATTTGTAAAATTGAAACAATGTTTATAAATCCCGGGCCCTGAAGAGGATCTCAATAAAGATCGAAACGTTGGCATGAGAAAGAAGATTTCTAATTCCTACGTCACACCAGACGCCCCTCGCGATCTCTAAATAATCACAATTACTATTGTTTAAACAAAATAACACGTAGTATTTACATATTTTTTAAAGAAAAATTATAAACAATTATTTTTTAATAGATAGATCTTTATATTTCAACATAAGTAGAGGATTAAACTAGTTAATATTTTTATTTTAAAGATTACTTTTGAAATATAAATTACTTAAAGGATCAAAACGATTTAGTTTGTTGTAAGGTTTGCCCGTACGTCTGCCGGGTGATGAACCTGGCGCGATGGCGAAATGCCGAAAAGCGTCTGACAGAACAGCCCAGCGAGGAAATTTATGTAAAATTCCTAAATTGTTTGTTCATCAGTTTTGTTTTTAGGTACTCAGGTGTTTAATGAAACTTGGCGTCAGTTGCACCGTTATTCTAATAAAATATCCCACAAATTGGCTAATAGTTTCAGTTTGTGTTCATCTTTTCTAATGTATACAACAAAATTAAAATATAAATTTTAACAATTTTTCGTTTGTTGATATATATGCTGTTAGAATTTCGTTGAATTAAAATTCAAAAGGAAATTGTCCCTTCTATTTATTAAATATTGTAATTGCTACTGGAAAGACGTCATCAATTTCACTGTGTTGTAACAAAACATATAATTAAAAAATGTGTGGATTTTTATTTGTTATTGATTATTAAATTAATAAATAAGAAAAAACATATAAGACAAAATAAGAAGGTTCAATCTTACTGACTAAGGATATTATGCGATGTGTGGTGATAACAGGCCTATATCACCACATTACATTCCACACATCAAATATTTTTCACATAGTCTAGTTTTTCAACAATTTACCTTTCCTTTTTCCTATTTATCCCTTTGTATATAATCCTGAAAGGATAATTTGGCTGAACCATTACCAACACATTTCTTCCATTCATCGGCTTTTTTGACCTTAAAGAAGCCGACGTCTAATAGAAAAAAGTCTCAACACGACACGTAAAAATGGCACAATTACACAGAAGACAAATACGTCCAGTGAGTAGATATACTTTGATTCAATATATTAAAAAAAATTTTTTTTTTGGATAGTATAACTTTTCCACAACCAAAATGTAAACAATATTTGTAAATCCCAGGGCCTAAAGATGATCTCAATAAAGATCGAAACGTTGGTACAATAAAGAAAATGTTTTTCTGAAACCTACATCACACTAGAACGCATCTCACAATCACTAAATGCCAAATACTAGGCACTGTTTAAGGAAAGAAAAAACAAAAAGGAAATGGAAATGAAATTAATGAAACAGACAACGATATCAATTATTTTTCCATTGTGAATTCCTTTTGTATAAAGTATTAACATTTAAACAAAAGAACAACCTACTTAAGAGACAGCCAACATATTTAGATTGACTTTATATATAACAAAATATTTCAAAGACTCTTACATGTTGAAAAACAAAAATATATAAATTTATATGTACATATATATTTCATTGTTTATTTAACTTATTTACGTTATACTTAATATTCACTTTACACTATATGTGTATTTACCTAATTCCATATTAGCCTACTGTCCTACTCTCTCTCTCTCTCTCTCTCTCACTCTCTCTCTCTCTCTCTCTCTCTCTCTCTCTCTCTCTCTCTCT
>CM077106.1:3845431-3856195 GCA_039619505.1 Cimex hemipterus | reverse complement strand
CTCTCTCTCTCTCACTCTCTCTCTCTCTCTCTCTCTCTCTCTCTCTCTCTCTCTCTCTCTCTCTCTCTCCTTTCCCTCTCCAGTTAAATAGGTAAATGAAAAAAAAGGTACAAGAGACTTAACTTTGCGTGATTAAATAAAACCGACAATCAATTCTTCGTTCGTTCTTCTTCCCTTACTTTGCTATCTATCTCTTTGTAAAAGGATGTACATTTTAAGTAAAATATATAATAATATATTAATTAGCTACTTTTTTAATTATTTAGGATTCGAAATGTTGATTTTAAGGAAAAACGTTCATGAAAACAAAATTTTAATTTAAGAGAACTTTTCATTAAAGATTCTCTGGCGGTTCTGAGTTACTTTCAGTTTCCTATATTCAATTATGAAGTTTATGTTAGTAGTTGTTAATTTAATATGAAATTATTTTTCTTTAAACTGAAAGGCTGTTTCGTTGGTGGTTTATTGCTGCAAAAGTTATTTGGTTGTTTGCTTTATCAACCCTCAGTTTTGGATTAAATTATTCTTTAATGATATATTATTAATATTTTATTAACATCAAGATTTTGTTACTTACACCTCCTAGTCTCAAGAGTACCTATCTGCCTTAAAAACATTCATAAGACCTTTTTAAAACTTATTCAATTTGCCCAGCTTGAAATAAAGTAACAAGAGATGAGTTAAGTCGAGCGATACTGAAACCATACAACTATTGTAAAAAAAGTATAGCTTTAGTCATGGAAGTAATGTTACCCTTCTGTCGATTCTGAATTTCAAGACGGCTCCAAACCATTAGAATTTGTATTTAAGCTTGAAAAGTTTTAGGCGTTGACACGGCCATCATCAAGGTAGGTGGTTCGAGGTTCGAATCCAGCTGGCTAACCTTCATACCCGACTTACTTCAAATGGGCTTTTTTTGGCCGGCAACCCGAGAGTTCATATAACCTCGTAGCTGAAATATAATCGAATGTGAAGCAACCGTTCAATGGAGAAAAACTATTTTGGTGATTAAAGAAATGTGGCGTAGAAACGTCTTTCTTTAAAAATAGGGATTTTTTTTCTTTGCATAATATATACTTAAATATATATTTGAAGCGTTTTGTACAGCTTTTCTGGCAGATTTTAAGCAGGAGAGATTTTTTAAAAAATCGGGGCCTGACCAACTATGTTTGTTTGTAGACCTTGCTCCTTCAGTATAAAGCCGTAAACGCAACAATAATAGTGTGAAAGGCGTTTTACGGGAGATTGGTAAGTACTGCTCACCAACAAACTCACTGCAGACAGCTGAAAACTGAAAATCACTTCCAAAAATTAAATGTTATAGGTTCATCTAAAATTAAGGGAGAGATCTTGTTTTTAAGTTAACCTTATGAAAAATTTTGAGAAATGATTATGTGTAATGTTTAACAGTAAAAAAATCTGATATCAAATAATTGTTTGGAAATTTCTCGAAAATGTTTTTTTAACTTGGGCGAAGGATACGATTTTCGAAGTAGGCGGTGTCTAAATATATATAAATATTCCTTAGTCTAAGAGCGTGGGGAAGCCACGTTGTAATGTGAACCTGCCGACGTACCCAACACTCGTAAATTTTCCCACTATCATTATTTTTGGCCAATTTTATGGCCCCTTGGAAATAATTTTCTGTTGTATTCAAATTAGCTACGGGACGAGGATTGACGAGGTTTAATTATTTATCAGAGGTTTGTATGAAAAAATTGAGCTGTTTTCAGACCGGTGACTAGAAGGCCGAAAATAAAATGGATTGGTCTAGGTAACAGCGAAGACAAGCGGAACAAAGTTGATTATGAACAAAATTAGTCCATTATAAAAACATAAACATCCTAAAAGAGAAGCATTTTTCAAAAGAGTCATTTTCACTTTTCCCCCTAACATTTTTCTAAAATACATGTTGTAAAAATTTTATTATTAACTAATATCGCCACACTGTTGGATACGACAGTAACGAAAAAACTGCAGGCTATATAAAATTTGAAAAATAAATTTCACATGTGTTCTTGAACTGAGATTATTCCGGTGGTCAGTTTTGAAATGAATCCAGCGTGGTTTGCCAGGTTTCGATTCATTAACGAAAGAATAATAAGCAATGGCGGCACTTTTTAATTAGTAATATTAATACAAACCTAAAAAATTGTACGTTTTATATTGACAAATTATATAAACTGTGTGATAAATACACACTCAAAGGGAAAAAACGGACACTTGTATTTATTTGTTTATTTTCATTGGTAACTAGGTATAAAGACTTAAAACATAAACACAACGTTAATAACTTGTTGTTCACCTTTATAGAGTGTTACTAATCCTTTTACCCTCTTTAGATTAAAAATTGAAAAATTCTGAGTTAACAGAAAGAAAGAACATTCTTCAATAAATATGAAGAAAAATTAATTATTAATTCCTTTCTTAAAAGTATGGTTTTAAGAGATCTCACTCGGGCAGATGCGTCAGCTAACGACAGACGTAGAATCCGTTATTCCAAAACTTATCCAATACTTGGATGTGCCGCGTTCTACCATCCACGATGGTGTGCAGCAGTTTAAGACCATCGTAAGTCTCGATCGAAGGGGACGTCGGATGTACAATGGCTAGAGACAATCTTTTTGTGCTGTTACCGCACTACGGAACCGTCAGTTAACGTGCTTCCTTGATCGGTAGTCAATTCCGAATCGTCCGAACTGTAAGGGTGAACTCTACAAACAGCCATCAGATGGCTGAGAACACCATAGCTTCTAGATGACCTGCATCAGGTTCTCTACTACTGGAGAGGAATCCAGTAGAATGACGGCAAATAATAATATCTCACTTGGAAACTTGAACAAAAGTTCTTTTCACGAAATAGTGACGGTTTGTTTACCCCTGATGATCGTGCGACTCGAACTAGTCATCATAAGGCTCCGTGAGAATACGTCCCGCATCATGTTTTCTATCGCTGTAGAGGATTCGAGCAGAACCGCGAATTATTCGCATATCAGCATCTCTTCACTAATTATGGCTGGTTTGTTTGTGGCAATCAGTTGACTAGGACCGTGCACGGAGAAGAAGGAAAAACGCGTTGCTTCATGTGCCTTTTGAAAGAGAGTTAAGGTCTGGGGTGGAATCATGCCGGAACCCAACTGATTTCATACAGACAGGACTTTTTACTGCACTAAGATACGTTCAGGAAGTTCTTCTCAATGCTGTGGTCCCATTTGCTCCAATCATTGTGTAAACTTCGTGGTAATGCATGTTAATGCTCGATGTATGACTACAGCAATGAATTGACAAGCATGTTCTCCTGACCTGGATCCTACAGAAAACTTATGAAGAATGTGTAAGAAGTGAACATCATTCGCTGCCTCCAACAAGCATGGATCAGCTTCAGACCACTCCCATTGAAAAATTTGATTTTGTCTTACCAGGTGAAATCCGATCACTTAGTCGGTGCATAGGAGCGGTTTTACAAGCAAGACCAGGGAATAAAACTGTTACATTTTAATCTGTCACTAAATGGTTTTCCGGTGATTTGGTGAAATTTGTTTCAAACTATTAGAAACCATCAATTTATTATCTCGTTTGTTAGATAGCTGAAAAGCTGAAAAAAACTAAAGCTAAAGAAACATTCACAAACAGCAATACAAGTGCTAGAAACTGCTTTGTTTCCTTCCACAAATGCTTATCATGGTCTCATGGTCAAAACAGCGTTCAAGGCTAGAACCCTATTAGGTGTAATATTCACTCACTATTAGCTTCCTTTCTTCATAATAAAAAAAAACTTTAAAAGTATGAAAACCTATTTTAAAAAGTTGTAAAAATTCCGGCATTAATACCATAAGTTCAGGGCCAAGAGAGCAGCATTTGACTAAAGTAAGTACATTTTAAAAGTTTAGCACAAACATCTAAATGACTCAAGGATTTTAAAGCAAAATCCTGGCCCAGAGCTTAAGTTCAAGCATAACACTTTTTTAGGATTTTTCGTCGTGAAAGAATTTAAATCTAATCTAAACGTTCAACAAACGCTTTAGCAATATTATCTAAAGTCGTTAGGGAGTAATATACTTCGGAAAATTTTACGCACGGTTTCATATGAATAAATGCATTTTAAAAGTTTGATAAAAAAAAACCTTAGCAAAAATACTTAAAAAGTCAAGAATTAAAAAATACAACCTCTTGGCTTAACGTTTTTCGTCAAGTTAAAGTTAAAAATTTTTCTTAGAACAAGATGTAATATGAAATATTTACATACCGTTTCTTATGAATAAATACAATTTTAAAAGCTTGAGAAAAACATCAGCAAAAATATTGAATTTAAAAATACAATTTCTTGGCGCAAAACATTACACACGCTTTAGGGATAAAAGTCTTACTAATTTTTTTCAGGGAAAAACGTACAAGTTAAAAAGATATACTTTAAAAATTTTACATACCATTTTGTAGAATAAATAAAATTTGAAAATCGACAAAAACTTATCAAGCCTGTACATCATAGATTAAAAACATCTTTTATTGGTCCAAATCTTAAGTGTTAACATAAAATGCTCTCGGATTTTTCTTCGGCTTAAAAAACCCTCAAAAGTTAAACCAAACGTGTAGTTAGGGGACGAAATACTTTGAATAATTTATGTATAATTTCATTAAAATAAATAAAAAATTTATATCGACACAAACCTTAGCAAAAAGTCAAAGAATTCAAGGACTAAAAAAATACCATTTCTTGGCCCAAGTCTTAAGTGTTAACATAAAATGCTCTCGGATTTTTCTTCAGCTTAAAAAACCCTCAAAAGTTAAACCAAACGTGTAATTAGGGAAAGATATACTTTAGTAAATTTACGTATCATTTCTTTACAATAAATACAATTTTAAAATCGACTAAGACCTTAGCGAACATGACCAAGTAAGCCATGGATTTTAAAAAATCCAATTTCTTGGCAAAAATCTTAAGTTTAACTCAAAAATGCTTTCTGATTTTTCTACAGGTTAAACAGTTATTACAAGTTATAAAGCGTACAGTTAGAGAGAAATATCATTTGGGAAATTAAAATAAAACCTACAGTTTCTTTAAAATAAATCTATCAGTGAAATTACACAAAAACCTTAGCAAAAATCCTTAAATAAATCAAAGTTTAAAAATACTATACCTTGGCCCAAAAGTTAAGTTTAAATATAAAATTTTCTTCAATTGTTTTTTATGTTAAGCAAAACATAAAAGTCAAAAACCTAGGAGCTAAGACAAGATAAAAACTAAAAATATGAACGTACCGTTTCATTAGAATAACTACATTCTAAAACTTCGATAAAACCTATCATGAAAACTATCTATCCAAATAAGTTACATAAACTATTTTCCGGGTCCGGAGTTATTTTTCTTCAGATTAAAACTTAGAAAACACACAGTATATAGAAGATATTTTTCCACTTTTTTAAGCATGCATGACATAGAATTAACAGCATGTTAAAATTCAGAAACACAAAACATTGAAACATTTTCATGAAAGATTCAACTTTATGATAGTAATAATAAGAATCATCGATTGGTCATACTGTCAAACAATTTACCAACTGTTATTTTGGCATATTTTGAGGGGAAATGATCCATTAATGACAGAACATCTCCAATAATAATCACTCCTCTTTTTTTGAAAATTTGTTAATTAACAAACTAAATGGTTAATTGAATTTCTCCGGGCCCTTGAAATTGCTGTTAAGCCGTGGTTGCGTGACACGAAAGCTAGCCGATCCGTGTATTTGAATCTAGATGCTAAATTGGTCCTAGAACCTCGGACCTATTATTAAATTTATATTTAAACAAAATCAAATATTTTAATTCGCAAAATGTATATAAAAATCAATAATAAAATAAGTCTAACATTAAAAAGTTTCCGATGGAAATAACTCAAAAGTATTAGATAATATTTGGATCATTTGCCCTGAGAAACAGAAATAGTTCTCTTAAAAATACACTTTCGTACGACATTTAATAAAGATAATATTAGTCTAACGTGGTAATGGTCATTGCCTTTTGAAAATCTTCAGTATCGATGAATTCTATTTTTATCTGGTCAACTGACAACGAAAATGTATTCTTTTAAATATACAAAAACCGGATTGCGTTCAATTAAAGCGTTTGCACTTCGATTTATTTTACTAACGCCAAATAAAGCAGATTTGTGTGTACTTCCTCATTCTTTCCAATTGGTCAATATTTTTCTAGTGTTTCTTAATTAGTTTTTGATATTGTAAAATGGCTTAAAGTTAAAACGTTTTTTTCGGCCAAACTTCTTAATTCCTTCAACTGAATTATTCTTTTTATTATTACATTTTTCTATACTTTTCCTGGCAAATTTAGTGTTGTTCTTTCTGAAGTTTACTTATAAATAATTCATTTTATTGTATAATTTAAATCAACATATCGACGTAGCCACCATTTTGCTTATAGCTTGTTTCTAATTAGTCTAATACTTCTTTTTTCGTTATAATGAAATGGTGTTCTTTTTTTCTCATAAATAGTATATTAAAACCTTTATCACAAACGCTGATTTTTTGTCATCCAGAATCGGCATTGGGTCCGTTAGTCTTCGCTCGGTGTTTGTTGAATTACTGAAACGCGTTTCGGCAATGCGCCATCTTCAGTGAGGAACTTAGTGTATAGTGTTCGTTTTACATATATATCTTTTTCAGTAACGTAGCCTGCCTGGCTATGTCGGAGTTGATACTAGGGTATCCTCACTTAATATTTAACTTTCTCTCTTCTTAGTGTTTTTATTTTCTTAGTGATATTGTTGACATTTTTATTTATAATAAAAGAATGTTTTACAAACCGTTTTCCTTTGAAATGGACACAAGCACTATAAAAAAAACCTATTCTCATTGTTATGTCTGATTTGAACCAGATCTTATGTGTTGTAACTAAGTGTAAGTAATTTTGTGGGGTTTTTTTTTTTTTTTTTAGCAGAACGGCCTGTAGAATCGTGGCGACAGGACTCATTTGACGTTGACCGGCCAGCTAGACAACCAGTACACTGTTTAAGACGACGCCAGGAGCCATTGAAGTTGAAAATATCCTCATTACTCATGCTCCAGATCAGTTAAATTCATTGCAGTTAAATCCGGTTTAATAACAGTAAAAACGGTCTAACAATAGATCGCGTGTTGGAACGATAGCCTAATAGCCCGGTGTTCGATTACAAAGCACGAATTTCTCGGCCGGGGAAATAATAATACAAAAAGGGACAGATAGGAGAGATGTGAAAAAGATAAGCCGGCTTCTAGACTTCGGGAGGAGTTTTATTGGGATATCTGCCCGGTCCTCAATTATGCCGGGGCGTGCCGACGTAGACAGCTGCTATACGGAGTTAATATTTCTAAAAATCAACTATCGCACCTCATTATATTTAAACATTCGGTAAGGTCGGGCCAAATGATTGCCGTCTTGAGTTAAGAAAACTAATTGATAAGGACATAGGACTTACAATCTATGGATTGGATGAGAGAGAGAGAGAGAGAGAGAGAGAGAGTATGTGTGCGCGCAGGTATTGGTGCATTTTATTCCAGTTGAATTTCATATTCACAAAAGTAATGATAATTCTCCATGTTTTACACATATAACTGTTTAAAAAAATGATTAATGTATACCTACAACTTTCGATTTTTAAGAAAGTTGAAGTTACAATAGCTCAAGTGGTTAGAGCTTTTAGTGATGATACACATAATTTTATTTAATAAATTTATCAGAACTTCATTATTTGGATTGGAACTTCATTAATTAATCTTTATGTAAGCTATCAGTCCAGAAAAAAAAACAGTGACACGAGCGCCATTTCATTTCTCGCCGAGAATGGAATCGTGATTACACGGCATTTGAAAAATGGCAAAAAGGAGGGACAATTCGAAAGGTTGGTGTTGAGTGGATCGAATACACGATATCTCAAGTGGTAGAGCAGCAGCGTATTGAACAGAAGGTCATGGGTTCGAATCCTGAACTAGGCACTAGCTGTTTCATCTTAACCAAAACCTTAGATAAAAAGTATAATAATTTTAAATAATTAATATGGTCAATTAAGACTACTAACTCCATACGTGGATCAAAATTATGATACTCTTGGTGCATATGTTAGAGTATTGGTAATTGCACACTCGGTCAGTAACCACATTGTTCGTTATATGGGAACAATAAACCGAACAGCAGTTATTTCTTGTCTTGTTTGTCGTTCCCAACTTAGCTTCGTTTTATAACACTTTGTGATTGGTTGTGTTAATTACCATTCTCATAATTGCAACATGACGCCTTAAGGCAGTACAAAGTCACGTTGTACTACTACTATAAATAAATTTTAGAATATTTCTTTGTAGATAACCACAGAACTCTTTCCTAGTAAGACGTTGGGATTTCGTAATTAAGACGTTAATAATTTTTGTGTAGAGATTAGTGACCGTTAACGGATAATTATTCAGATATCGTGAGATGCGGTCTGGTGTGATGTAGGTAGGTATCAGAAAAACATTTTCTTTGTCGTGCCGACGTTTCGATCTTTTATTGAGATCATCTTCAGGGCCATTTACAAATTCAGTTTTCCAAATTCTATATGTATTTTTTAAATGTAAACTATGTTTGTAAATCCCAGGCCCTGAAGATGATCTCAATAAAAGATCGAAACGTCGGCACGACAAAGAAAATGTTTTTATTATACCTACATCACGCCAGACCGCATCTCACGATATCTGAATAAAAGCAAAAATACTTTTATTTTACTTAAACGCTTAATTATAGTACCAACGTTCTATCTTTTATTGAGATCATCTTCAGAGATCAAAGTATTGAGAGCACTCTTAACACGACACGCAAGAATCCACAATTACACAAAGACAAACACTTTGAGCCCTGAAGATGATCTCAATAAAAGTTCGAAACGTTGGCACGATAAAGAAAATATTTTTATGATACCTACATCACACCAGACCGCATCTCACGATATTTGAAAAATTATCTAATAACGGTCACTAATCTTTACACATTTAAACACTTAATTTTTTAGAAATCCATGAACTTCAAGGAATAAAAGGAAATTATGATAATGATTTTCATATAATTCTGCATAGTTTGATCGAATAGCTTTCCAAATTTATCGATCGTTGTTCATGCCATACATGAGGGCTTAACGTCCAAGCATATGTTGGTCGCGGATGAAGTATCTAATTATCAATATTTTTCTGAAAACATTGAGCTCAATTATGGTGCCATGGCGGAATAAAAAACTGCAACATGCACTTGCTATTTTCTTCTCTCTATCAATTTTTTTCTTGATTCGGTGAAACTCTAATAAGTTATCATAAATTTAAAATTTAACAAATGTGCAAATTTCATCATTTAAAGTTATATATTAATGCGATGTGACGTTAGGTAATTTTGTCTTGTTTACATTTATTGATTGTCATATGATTGTCATTGTCGCCAATGTTAAACATTTATGAAAACGCCCGGCAACCGGCCTTCTTCTTATTTATGCAATAGACTATAAGTTGTCCGTTAAAAGTAAAAAAAAAAAAAAACCCACTAAATTATGAACGAATAATCTACCAAACAAATCGTTATACACACATGAACAAGAATTTATACTATTAATAGTACACCTGGAAAATATAATTAAAAATTAATTAATTTTACACCCAAAAGAGATTGAAGAGTAATTACATACCTCATAAAAGATTCATTTCAGTGCTATTTGAAAATCATTTTCTTTTTAATAAACAACTAAGATTTATGAATTCACAGACACTCTGAGAATGTCGAAATGCCGATATGGTGGTGGAACGAGTATAGAGAGACCACGATGAACTTTAATGACCAAATTTAAGTTATAATCCCGCAGACCATCCTTTAAAAAATAACTTTATAATACACATAAATCAATTTTACTTTTCCATTCCGAATTTAATTACTAAAAACTGTTAACTAATTGTAATTACTAAACTATTTTCATCATTAAATTTATCAGTGTATCTTAAGCGCTATTTGCAATTCCCCCCAAAATATGAGATTCTAGACAATTGAGCTATCATCCGATATTTTTTAAGCATTGAACAATTTTACGGTATATTCCAACTTTCATGTGAATAAATTATGTGTGGTGATTGGTGACCGTTAGTCGATGATTATTCGGAGATCTTGAGATGCGGTCTGATGTGACGTAGGTTTTAGAAAAACTTTTCTTTATCGGGCCAACGTTTCGATCTTTTATTGAGATCATCTGCGTTTGTTTTCTGCGTAATTGTGCCATTTTTGTATATCGTGGCACTCTCAGCCCTCATCGAGAAGGTTTGCAAAGTCATTTAAGAATAGGACAAATGACAGTGGACTGAACAGAGATCAATGTGTATTTATTTATTTATTTGACTTATAACAACGCAATTGCTATTTAAATATTGTAAAAACTTGATTTTATAGAAATTGGCTAAAGTTTTGAGAAGTCTGTTTTAGAAACTTTTCGTCTGTCTCACTCTCTCTCTCTCTATCTATCTATCTCATTTAAAGAAGAGGTCGTAGGTGCTGCAGATTTCCCAGATTTTTGAACAAAACTAAATTCCTTCAGTGTCTCCCTCTCTATATTTCTATTTCCCTGTCTCAATTTCAATCTCCGTTTAACTCTCTCCACTCTCTCTTCCTCTTATCTCCCTTCTTCTCACTTTCTTTCTCTTGTCTCTCACTTTTTCGTTGTCCATATCTTTTCTCTCTCTCTCTCTCTCTCTCTCTCTCTCTCTCTCTCTCTC
>CM077106.1:3812299-3832513 GCA_039619505.1 Cimex hemipterus | reverse complement strand
CTCTCTCTCTCTCTCTCTCTCTCTCTCTCTCTCTCTTTCTCTCTCTCCCCCAATCTCTATCTATCTATATACATTTAACTTTTTCTTCTCTTTTCTTGTCATTTATTTCTTTACACTTACTCCCATTGACGTTTCTCCGCCACATTTTGTGTTTCTATTCTTCGCATTCTTGTCCTTTTTCTTTTTATCTCTCTGTCTATCTATCTCTTTATCTTTCCCCCACTTCTTTCTCACAGTCACACAAACGCAAATTAATTTTTAGTAATGTAATAACAATGTTTTTAAAAAGAAAATCCTACTGGTAGAAAAGTATAATTCACCCTATATGATAATTCATTGATTCCTAATATTTTTTTTTAATGTTTGTTCATGATGATAGGTTAAGTGTTTACACAGTTGGGTGTGTAGTCAGTCACTCGGTTCAATTAAAAACCGTACAGAGATCTCGGCAAAGATTTTTTTGTTTCTTTTTTTAGGCTAGATGAAATTGTTTTTGTTTCGAAAAATTCGGCCAAAGTTTTAAGGAAGTAGAAGTACAATTAATGGATTCTTTGACCCTTAAACGCGTGCAATTTAATTGGGGGTCTATTACGGTAATAGTAACGAGAAGAGAGAGAGAAAATCTTTCTGGCATAGTTTAGCGTCATCAGCATGGAAATCGATTAGTCATTCTCAATTACCACTTGGAATATTAAACCTTTTAACTGCCGTGATGGATTATTGGATTATATTGACACGGCCTTTTATCGAATCTAATGCATTTTTATCCAGAACGATACGTATAACTTATCAGAAAATTTTCTAAAGTTTTTAACAGTAACGTTTAAAAAAAGGAACTATAAAAAAAAACCACCTCGCGTGTATTTTTAAAACCGAGACTTTGTTCACTTAACGCTGAGGACGAACACACCGAGTTATAAGTCGGTCCAGATATGATCAGTAATAGTAAAACCTCTGGCAACAGTTCAACCCGCTCGCCACAGAGAAAAGCATTACAAATAAAACTTATACATTCATCTGTTTTCTCGAAAAAAAAGACACAAACAGTCGCATCTTTTATCTATCCGCTCAAGTAAACATTTCTTTTTTTTTAAATAATTCTAATAAGAAATATACATAAAGCAGCTAGGTTTTAAGAGTTCTTTTGGTATTTTTCTTGTCCATTATTTCTTACATTCACCATTCCTTGCTTTGTAAAAATTGTTTAAATATTTTCAGTTTTATTCTAGCTATTCAGTCCGAGTGACGTAAAATTTAAAAAACATGACTATTGTACATATAGAAACGAACGCAAATATTTAAATATGTATATGATTAACTTGATTTTAGACAAGAAATAACAGGATAAGATAAAAATAACTTTAATTTATCTAGTTACTCTATATTAATTCATTCGACATGTGATGAATCCTTCTTTTCAAAATGAAAATTTAAAATTTACACATAATGTAATATTGTAATAGATATAATGAAAAGCATGAAAGTATGGGATTTTTGTGTCACATCTGACCCATGAACGAAGTAAGGGGGAGAGAGAAAGAGAGTGTAAGTGAGAAATAGAAGATGAAACAGAGAGAGAGAGAGAGAGAGAGATTGTAGAAGAGATAGATTGATAGATAAATAGATAGATTGATAGATAAATAGATAGATTGAGAGAGTACAAATAATGTGTGAATATATTTATCAAGTTTATCCAGAGATAACCGAACAATTTAATTTCTAAATAAAGATTTGTAACTCTTTATGCTGTGTTCACTTATTTTCACACAGAACGTATCCTAAATACTTTATGATATACTACTAAATAACTATATGATAAAATTAAGTAAAAATCCGACTGGAATCCCAATAGAGGATTTTTATCAATGAAACATCAACATATGTTATGTTTAATGCAAACATCGATAAGAATGAAGTGCCCATTGGTACATTGGTTTTGTTTTAAATGATAAGAAATTGAAAATTGATAGATTTGCAATTTTCATTGAATCCGTTCCTGTTTGTGTCTGGAAGACTTTGCTCCGATAGACTTGATTTCTTTTTAAATTGGAAAATCAAGGAATTCCGAGAATATTTTAGAAAATTAAATAATCTTCATATATCGCCTAAAAGATTTAAAAATTACAACGGAACGATGTTGTTATGCTTCGTCTTCTACGGCGGATTACTTCGGCCAATACACCTGTTACACGGGTGGGCACCTGAAGGGATGAAAATAAAAACCGGCCCTTTCTTCGGCTACTCGTCGATTATTAACAAAGTCAACGATCGATTCGGTGGCACTATCAAATCGGAAATAAAATAAAATGATAGCATAAATCATTGCTTATAATGGTTCTATTTTGTCCCGGGCGACTATAGCCAATCAAAAATAATGCAACTCTTTACGAAATCGAAAATGTTAAAGAAACAATTTTTATACAAAATAAATTATATGTTTGGTATATTTTGTTGAAAAGGTAAAAGACTTACTTGCTTGGTTTGAGAAGTGGGTAATTTTTGTTTAAACGGTATCAAGTTATAATGATGATGATTGTGCACAATAAAAAAAGGCTGTTTCATGCCCAGAGTCACTGAACACATCACGATGATCACTCC
Source organism: Cimex hemipterus (assembly GCA_039619505.1). NCBI lineage: Eukaryota > Metazoa > Arthropoda > Insecta > Hemiptera > Cimicidae > Cimex > Cimex hemipterus. The sequence goes on along the minus strand of CM077106.1, from coordinate 3,829,915 downwards.
GTTGCGGACCGTGCTGGACTGGCGATGGTAGCCGCCAACGGGGCCGAGAGGGGGTGGCGGCGGAGCGCGGAGGCATGGGCGCATGTCGGGGGCGCGCCCCCTCCCAGCCGGTCGCGATATCAACGACCCCCTTCGACGAGGGGGACGTCGAACGGCCGAAGAAATGGACGGGTGAGAAGCGAAGACGAGCGGACCCAGACGATGGCCATTACCAAGGCGGTAACTCAAACTCAAATCCTTTCGTTACACAAATTGTTTTTTTTTAACCGAAGAGGCATAAAGGCATAATCATAGATAGAAATTAACTATGCACTTTAAGTATAGCCTTGTTTTTCTTTCGATCGAAATACGCTCCAACGAAAATATACACTGACAGGCAAAAATTTCACCCTTTTAATTTTTTTTATTTTCTCGATCAAAGAAAATTCTGTCCTTAATTTGTCATATTATTTTTATAAATAAATATTTGTTTATGCTATATTTTAAATTGGGAATATCAATTAGAGGTAAAAACACTTAAATTTAATCCAAAACAAGAATAAAGGATTTTTCAATGTTAAATTTTATGGAATTTAAAATGTTTACTCAGTCTCATTTGAATTCTGAATAATAAATAATTAACTGTTTAGTTTTCATCTTTGTTTTCTTAATTTCTATTTTTAAACATAAAAATGCCACTTAGAAATGAGGATGCTTGAAGGTGTAGCACTTATTGATGATGGACGTTTGGCTATTGCCATCGGAGTTCGGTTCGAAACAGTGCGACACGCCGTTGGACGTTTTCGATAAACTGGGTCCTACCATAGAAGGCCCGGTTCTGGACGCCCTAGACTACAGAATGACCGGTTTTTGAACTAGGGAACTTTACGAAACAGGTACTTTGCTGTAGTTCAAGCGATTCACCAGCTCCAGGAAGGTTTCCAAATTTCTGAACGCACTGTTCGAAGAAGATTAAATCAGTATGGACTGACGGCTTTTCGCCCCGTAAGAGAACCAGAATTGACTAGACCATACAGAGAATTGGTTCGCATTTGCAAGAGAACACAGCCATTGGTCTTTGAACGTATAGTCAAGTGTAGGTTTGCTCTACGATCTCCAGATGGGCGTGAAAGAGTGTGAAAAAGGCGAAATAAAAAACCAAGCCTGTAATTTTTCCCAGAGCCAACCTCTTGCAGCAGTGCGGTGTGGGCCGGACATTCAATGGAGAATCGCGCAGCTGGTTGTCGTTCGTGGAGGGTCTTTGGATGACATTTTGGAACATCATGCGTTCTCCCTCTCCTCCATGAAATCAGTGGCAATCGTATTCTTAATCTCAGTTCAGAAGTCGCGCATAGTACAAACGTACCTTCAACAGCATAACATTCAGGCTTGAACCCCATCGAACATTTATGTGATAACCTTAAAATACGCCCTTCACTTACTGATATACTCCACGATCTTGAAAGGACTCTTCGTGAAGAATGGACTAAGCTCCAGAAAAGAGACATTTCCAGAGACTGATAGAAAATATGCCGAGGCCTCTTCGAGATGTAATTAAGGCAAGAGGAGGAAATACGCGATATTGAAATGTTAATTTTACGGTGCCAAGGTGTTGGGCACACGAATTTTACTGCCGATATCAACACCCGTGCGTTAAATGTGCAACATGAATCCGAAGCTTGAAAAGAACAGAAAATAGTGATATGCGCAAAACTACGGAGGTGATCATCCAGCGAATTACACAAGATGCAAAGACTTTAAAGAACTACAACGTACAGTAATGAACACAGAATTAGCAGCATGAAAGGAAGAACCCGAGTACAACAAGGAAACCACCCCAACTACATGGCACCAATTTTCCGCCTTTCTCATAAGAGAGCGAATCCCTACGCCTCCAACGGGTGAAATTTCATACAAGAAAGAATTACGGAGAATCAACGGGCTGAGGAAGCTACCTACACCACAAAATCTACTGGTTTGCCGCCTGGACACAGCATTTTTTTAACCGAATCGAACGCATTTATACATAATATTAATCAACAGCGGGGTGCCAATAACCAAGCAGCTATTGAAGCACTAACTTGTAAAAACCTCCATCAAAATTACTCAGCAAATAAATGCATCTAAAATATCCGAAAGTTGGGGAAACTCAACTACCTGTTGATGCCGTGGATACCAGGGCACAAAAAAAATTGGGTAGCCAAAAAGCAGACTTGTTGGCCATAGATCTGCAAGATCATATATAGGTCGTCAATCCATTTGACTGATTACCAACCTCCTTCACAGAATGGATAAAAAAAGACAGAAGGAGAAGTGGATGATATCTGAGAAAGCATCTTCATAACCTAGACATGAAACATCTTCTGCCTTTTATTTTGGTTGTTATTGAATTTATTATGCAATGGGATATTGATTTTATTTCACAACCACTTTCTTCGTTTTACTTTTTATTGCCATACGCAATTCGGCACCAATTACGGTATTCCTTTTCAAAGCTTGTTACATATTCCTATAGCATGAGCCGAGCTAACTAAGCCATAAAAAGGGGCACAGGCAGGTTCAGATGTGTATAAACAATAAAAAGTAAAACGAAGAAAGTAGTTCAATGAACCCCCCACATATGATAGCATAGGTATATTAAATGATGACCCCATTTGTAGTTTATGCGATGGAGAGGAAGACACAGCCACCCATGTCATCATCGATTGCTAAGCAGTCGCTTAATGGAGACATAAGAGGTACACAGAAAACCCAGGAAAAGAAATTGTAGCAACGACAGCTATAAATTACAGCTGAAATTACGGAGGAGACAAATGACCGCCCTGAGGAACACGTGATGTAACACTAATAAAGTGAGATTGTATATTAACAACTTTTACTACATGATTTCTGTTAGTCAGATAGATCTTGATTCAAGTTCCATAGCCTCAATTTATTTTATTAATAGGGATAAATTAACTTTACGGAACGATTTAGTAAAGTCAGTGTATAAATTCAATCTGGCCCTATGAGTAAACGCAACTAATAAATCATATTGAAATTCATGTAAATTTTAGAAGTTGACATGTTTTGATAAACTGTGGTGGTTAATATCATAACAGAATGATTTTATTAGAGCCCATTTTTTCCAAGTTTATAGGAATGATCAAGATTGTAGAGATAGGTGTGCACGGGTGATAAAAGTTTTTAATGATGTATTACACGAAGAAAAAACGGGTTGATAATATAATAGTAAGAATTACAGGAAGTCGCGATAGCTCAAATGGTTAGAGCAGCGGCGTATTGTGCCGAAAGTCGTGGGTTCGAGTCCTGCCCGTAACATTAGCTTTTTCATTTCAACCAAGACCTTGTATAAAAAGAATAATTAATTGAAAGGATTAATTTAGTCAATTTGACCACTAAACATAATGTATTTAAAAGTAACAATATTAATTTGTATTGTTCCGATATACTGAAAATAGAAAAGTAGAAAATAAAATAGAAAAACAGCACGCAAACAACAGTCAATCTCGTACATTTACATACCTAAACTAAATAAAACACGAAACAAAATAGTAAATACCAAACACTATGAAATAAAAAATAATAATAACAAAATAGAAAATCTTTTACAATCCCTTCTGTCTAATTTATGGCATGACTTTTTTTTTTTTTTTTGCCTTGTTATAATTTGTTCACATATTTGTTATGAATTTTTCGTAAACTTGTTCTAAATATGAGCGTATTGTATACAATTTTGATTTAAACATATCAGCAATAAGGTCAATTTAACATAGGAAAAAAATATTTCGATCCTTCGCCAACTTTTCTAGGAATATATCTTCTTCATTAAGAGTTAAAATAATTATCTACAATAATCTACAAAGCCATGTAAAATGAACATCTATTTTCTGTACTAAAACAGTAACAAAAATACTGAATTTCTGGACCAAATGTCGAACGCAGGAAGATAGCCAGCCAAAAATACTAACGACTAAATTATAGGTTCATCCGGCAAACTCCACAGAAAAATCGCTATATACGGCAGTTATTCTAGTCAATCCAAAGGAATTGATGAAACATAATTTGAAAGAGAAGGTTATGTTATATCAGTCGAAGCATAAACGTGTATATTAGAAGGTTAATGAAACAAGGTGAAAAAATTTTTAAAAAATAAGAAAAACCTTTACAAAACCCTTTATCCCTATCCAAGTAGATCAAGAATGGATCTATACTTTTAGCAAAAAACTACCTTTGTAATTAACAAAAAAATTAAAGAAATCCTAAACATTTCTTTTTGCTACAAATTTGGGTAGAATATCGTCTAACGGTCAATATTGAAACAAGTTCGTTAACCGTATAAACAAAATTCTTTCATTATCACATTCGTGGATTTTTTAATTTTTAGATATGAGTTAGGTTAATAAAAATGTTAAAGAAGAAACCTAAGTATCATATGTTCCATTAATGGTGGAACATCGGTTTCAAAATAGTTCTGCACTTTATAGAACAGAAATAAACACATCAAACAAAAATAAATAAATAAAGGAGTGTCTTAATTTATTTTAAAGACCCACGTTTATGGGCCTTAAAAGTTTCTTTTCTATCAACCGTTTAAGTGTTATTGAATTATTAGCTATGTTTAATAACTAAACTAAGAAAAATGTACTATATAATTTCGCAAAGAATTTAACGAGTTACAGTCAAAACAGTAACAACAAACACGAGCCAGTTAATATACGTTGAAAAAAAAAACGGACTACGGTGAATTGAACGCAATACAATGTTAATAGGTAATAAATCTCAGACCAATCAATTTCTGGATAGAAGATAGTAAAAGAAACCTGTCAAATTTCTTGAACAAAATGATAAAGTTAAGCTACTAAAAGAGTTTTAATTTTTTTATGGAGTTCATCATGTTTGTGAAACTCCTTAATAAGATTATAGTAAAGGCTATTTATTTCCAACTCATCATCTTAAAAGAGGTCTTGTCTTCACCGTGGCCAAACAAACAACGAAAAGCTATAAAAGGCTACTTTGGTTTAAACACAACAAGTTAACAATGAACCAAGACAAGTTCAAAGTGAACAGTTCAAACACGCTGAAAAAGAAAAGTTGTTTTGCTGTTGTATTTAATTAAACTAATAAGTGTAAAAAAAACTATACAGAAATAAATAGCATTAATCGATAATAAACGATACATTTCAAATTTTAACTCATAAACCCGGCTAATAACGCATGAAAACATGAAAATCTTATGCATTAACCAATCTTTAATCTGGTTTAGATAGACACACCTAACTTAAAAGAACCTAAAACTATTCAAGAATTAGAAAAAAATGACTATACCTATCTAGCAACTATCAAGTGCACTGTCGATAAGTAGACCTCGGAGTTCAATTCGTCGAATAACCTCACCAAATCAAAGACTAGTGGAAAATTGAAAAACCACACATTTATGAAGATCCTGCTAACGAAAAATAGCAAGTGGCACATTAAACTTATAAATGTACAATAGCTTTTTTTATATTTTTATTTTTATTAAAATTAATTAGGTTAAGTAGAAAATCATTTTATTAAATAAATAGTTTCCCTGACAGAAATGGCAACACACAAACCAATGTAGTTTTATACATTTTATTTTTAAAAAAGCGAATATTCCGAATATTATTCCCATTCAGCACGATATGATGAAACAAAGTACAAAGTTGTTTTTTGTTACTTTTTGAAGGTTCCAATTTTTAGTACACAAAAACAAATAGAAATTAATGTTCTACGTAATAATAGCTGAAAAAGCGTAATAATCGAAAAAAAGTTTTAAAAACTCTGTCAGGTAAAGGTTATGCTTTTGTTGAACAACTTTTGAATTCAGGGAATGAACTATTTTGATGCGACATGCAATCAATGGCCAACTTTATGAAATAGTTAACAAATCGACTTTAATTATTAACTTGTTGTTAAAGATTTTATTGCTAATTATAAGCATATTCAGGTAATATTTAAAAAATTAACAGTAAAATCTATATAAATAATCATTCAAAGGAAATTTCGTTTTTCCAAGAGCCTCGCTCAATGAATATTCGTTTAATATCTATTGTTTTTAACATATTTCAAGAACCATATTGTGATAAGGGAACTAATAAAATATTTTAAAAATCCATTTAACTATCACGTCAAACAGAAAAATACAGACCCCTTCGGCTTAGCATCTGACGTTTAGGGCACTTTCAATCTTTTATTAGTTCGAAGATCTATAGTAACAAACTATCTTTAAGCAAATAGGTAAACAAAGTGTTCACATGTCAAGCTAAATAATCAAGCCCCTTTGGATCGACTTTTATATCCTTTATGTACTATTTACGCTCTAAACCATAATACTCTTAATGTCTGTCCTTTTTATCGTCTCTTTTTATATTTAGCGCCTATAAAGAGAATTTAGTGGTAATATAAAAACAAAGGAATGAAATAAACTATCATTAACGTGTTTGTGTAAGATATCCTCTTTGGATTGAATCTTATAAGGTTTCAACCTTCTAAATTATCAAACTTATCAACGTTTTATATATGGCATCATGACAATAAATATTAAAATAAAATATGGATAGTAAGTAAAAAAAATGTTATTTTCTCACGTTGTCCTTTTGTGATTTATCTGGTTTGTAATTCGTTCTACTCAATTATAAACAATTAATTTCGTGATTACAATTTTTGTTTTTTAAATGTATTTGTTTAAATTTGGCATAAAATTCTGTTTGGGATACTCTCGAGTTAATCCACCCCCCGCCAATATGAAAAAGGGGTGCGCCCTCGACATGCGCTCGTGGTTGATGTGTCCACCCCTCTCTTCTTCGAGCTGAAGGGTACCATCGCAAAGCCGTCTTTCATCACAACCCGATGTACTCGGATAAATTTTTGCTTCGCTAAAACAGGTGTGAGTAAAATAAGCTTTAGAAGGTGAAGTTCTAATTTTAAGTCCTGGCTAGTTTGGACGTCTTTCGGTTCATTCAGTACATTTAAATTTGTTTTTTAATATATCAATCTTCAATCATTGAATCTGTGTTTTTTCCCTTATTGTGCGAAATTCCTATCACCCTCGCAACCAAAATAACGAGGGAAAAAAAGCATAAATCGTCGATGGAAGATATCTCCCCGCAAGCATAATTACATAGTAAATCTTGATTCAAGCCCTTATAAATTAATACGAGATTAATGTTTTTTTCTTATATCGGTCATAAGTAAGGCTGATTTCGCCGTTTTGAAGTACTGAGTAATATCAAAACCAATGGCGAAATTATCTTTTTTTCTTCTTGACATTCCATTCTAAGTATACAGGGACCAGAGACAAACCAGGCATGACAAAAAGGGAATAAATGTCCACAACTGGTTGTTATGAACTTGGTTTACTGAAGAAGGAACTTTTACAAAAAAAAAAAAAAAAAAGAAAAGAAAAAAAAGACAGTTGATAAATTTATAATTTCTTGCCGGAAACTGAAACTTCTCTTAAAGTTTGATTCTTATTTTCTCCAGAACCACCCACCCTCGTCAAATTTGACGTTCAAAACCAAATCTTTAATAATTAAGTTTATGCGGATTTTGGACCGATTGCCTTCTATGTTTTTACTTATTTAAATAATCGCTAAACAACTGTAGCTTAACGCTTTATCATCTCCTGTCATTTATTGATTTTTTTTAAATTCCCATGGACAAGTGGCGTCTGTGGTAATCATATGTCTTTTTGATGAAAATAAACAGGCAGTTGTTCCAATGAAAACTCCAAGAGCAAATGGAATCGAACCCACTACCTTGAAAATAACAGTTAAATAAAGATTTTACGATATTTACGCGTTACCATACACCATAATTAATAAACAGATATAAAATACATAAGTCTTCCTATTAACAGGTATAAAAAATTAGATTCTGCCAGCAATTCCCCAGCTACTTTTGATTATTTTACCTTTTGATTTTATTAATAAAAAAATATTATAAAGCGTTTTTTTGCCGTTATCCTCTAGAGTGAAAAGAAAGCAGGAATCAGCTGGCAAATACAGAGCTTTGTTCTTTCAGTGCAACTTAATTAATTATGATCTTGGTCATAAATAATGGATAACACGTCCTTCGAACGCTTCCATTTTTCTCCCCGCTTTTCTATAATGTTTTCCGTTCAATATTAAATGTGCGTAATGCCATCAAAGCAGAAAATCATTGCATAAGCGTGTTAATCATCCGAGATAGCAATTTGCACTTAAAATATATTTTAAAAAACACTACATGTACAGAGAAAGTATTTGTAATCGAGAAAATACTACTCCGAGTGAGATAAGGCTCAAGTACGAGCCACTTTTGAAATCTTGTATCAGTAGTTTTAACAGTAAAATAAACCCATATTCGTTTGTTAATATACTGACATTTTCTATTCCTAAATTTAGACATAATCTCCCTTATCCGACGACCCGTTGGGATTATTACAGCACATTGATCCCTACTTGTCCTTTATCCCAACTCATCTTATCAATAGATGAAAAAAGGTTGTATACATTTTGACCCCTGATACTATTATCAGTAGGAATATGATCTTGATGGCCTCCAGCCAGAGAAGGGAAGGGGAGAGTTTAAAAAATATAAATCGAAGTATTTTACGACCTGAAACAACACAATCATAAAGGATTTTCCCATTTGAAATTGGATTTATAGCAGCTTATATAAAATTTTCACCCCTTCAAATAACCGTAGTTTTTAAGAAATAAATTGGCAATGACAATTTGTCAACAAAAATTAAGTAAAATTTTATCCCCTGGACAAAATATTTAGGCGGTTTGTTTTGAAATGCAAGGCTAAAAGTAATTTCATTTCAACACCTATTAAAAGGTTTTATAGAGTTTAATTAGCATTTTTCTAAAATTCGAGATATTCTTTACATATTAACATCCTAAAGTGGCGATTCGCGGATATTTACACGATTTTTAAGTTGTTAATCTTTAATGGTTAATAGAACAGTTGGAGATTATGGAAAATTTTCTATCATTATTTTGACTTTTTAAAGGCCTCCTCCAGTAATATATTAAATGACAAGCAATATGATTTGGATCAGCATTTCTTGATATAAACCGTAACACATGAAACGGCACTTTGTCAAATTTTACTCACCTTTTATTCCACTCTCTTTCTAATTCTTGAAACATGTTGAATTAGGAGGAGGAAGAGGAGGAAAGAGAGAGCGCGCGCGCGCGCGCGCGTGTGTGTGTGTGAGAGAGAGAGAGAGAGAGAGAGAGAGAGAGAGAGAGAGAGAAGACCGTGTGATCGTAAATGTACAAAACGAGGTAGAATGAATGGCATAGAGAAATAGATAAGCATACTAAGAATTTAGAACTTGTACAATGAATTGTACAAATAAGAAATTTAGTAAATAATAATATAACAAATTAAAATAGAGATAGACAGAGTGATAGATTTGATTGTTATTTTTTGATCTCACTCGTTCTCTCTCTCTCTCTCTCTCTCTCTCTCTCTCTCTCTCTCTCTCTCTCTCCCATACACACGCGCGCGCGGGCGTACACATACACACACACACGCACACACGCAAACAAAAAATGTCTTTCGATGTAAAGATATATTGTTAGAACGGTTTTGCTCCGATTAATAATTATGTAGGGTTTTATTTGAAGTAATTCACTTATTTTTTTCTTCATTTATTGCATTCTTGTTTTATTGCAAAAGTATTTCCAATCCCACTTCTGTGTCTTAAGTGTTACAAACTAACCTAGTAGTCTAACTTACCAGTTAAAATATAACATTTTGGAAGTTTCTTAAATGTAACGAAATGGTGCAACAACTCGGCACAAAATTTATTTGTAATAAAACGAATCCAGAAAAATAAATCCAATTTCTTTTACTAAAACCAGGCATAATTATACAGATAGAATGAGAATTGTTTTTCGTTTAGTTTTAGAAGAATGTTCCACATGGAATTATAAATTGCTTATGTAGGTTGTTTAAATATAGAACAAAAATATTCAATTATTTTGACATAAACCGGAAATGTATTGAGTTGATGGCGAATTGACTACATTTAATTTCTTCATATTCTTTTTCATCGCATCACCTGTACAGGGCCTCGGAGAAATTTCAAAGTCCCGACCACCGCACTATCAGAAAGTCTCCATACTAAAAAAATAAGAGTAAAAGAAACGAAGCCGGCTTAAATAAAAATGTCGTCGAACTGGTTACAACAGGGAATAACGCCCCTTTGGGCTACCTCCAAGTGTACCCTAAGAAAAAAATGCCCACGTGCGGTTCATCTCTAATCACTAAAAGAGTTCGCTACTTTTAAAAAGAGTCATATAAATTTCGGACAATCTTCCAGAAGTCGTGTTATTTACAAATTATTCAGAAAAATAACGGCTGTTACGTAATTCCGATAGAAAAGTTCTTCGTGGTTTGTCGAAATTTGATACGGCGCGGCTGTTGCGTTTTTACCACAACGCCCACAACGGATTTTTTCTCTTAATCTTTTTTCTAATGTTTTAATTAGAAATAAGTGAAAGACTTACAGAAAATTCCAACTGATATCTTCTCTCAAACGTACGCACAAGAACGAGCACACATATGGCACTGAGTGGACGAAGAGGTTCTCGTTTGTAGCATGGGACGAGTGGGGGATCCGAACGCCACCGCACCCTTCCCTCCCCACCAAAAAAGAAAATAAAAAAGGAAAAAGTCAAACGGACAGACGCCAGATAACCCTCGGCTATCTCTTCAGATAGTCGACTCAGCTCCCCTGATAAAAGTTGAGAAACAGTTATATAAGTTACACGGATTTTTTCCTACTTTTCTAGAACCGTTCTTGGCGCTGTATGGACGTATAAACGACACAACGCCTACTTAACTTAGGACATGGTAAAAAGAAAAAAACAAAAAAGCATCTCGAACAAAAAGCACATTATCTACTTTCAAGTTCATCTAGGCTATTCCATGTTTATAAATACTTTTCTTCCTTCAGCATATTAAAACATATCAAGCCTAAGAGAGTAAACCAGGTAAATACCTACAACATGTATACATATCACATACAACAATGTTATTGTTATTTCAATTTTATTTCTAAATATGCTTTACTCCTTCACCTCACACAACAATCTGCCTTGTTTGCTAAGTTTGAAATATTGTTTCAATTTTTGTCCTAAATATTTTGAAGTGTCCAAAGTAGAGGGAATTTCTGGACCACAGCAATACGATTTAAGAAAGTTATCTCCTCTACCTTATACAAACTTTAAGCCAAAAAACAATAAAACAAGTTCTAGACTTATCAATAATTTGAAAAAAGTAATTTTCTCCTATTCTTGAAAAAAACAAATTTTGCGCAACCTGGTGTTTTATGTTATTATTGAATAATATAATGAAATATGCATAATATGATATCTCAGTTCGGTCATTTTTAGATAGTTCCATCGAACAATTTTTGTATGTAATGTTGTCCTTTTGCATATACTCATTATAAGTTATTTCGAGATGTCCGAGTTGTCGGCTTTTCTACAAGAAACGACGAGCAGCAAATTTGATTACTATGAACGATAAGATTTTCACTGTACAATTTTTCGAAGCCATATGGACTTCTCTTTCACATACCTATTAGAGGTCTTTACGATTTGTCCTACTGAAGATTTATTTCAGAAAGCAACTAACACCAAGCTTCGATTAGTAAGTTAAATTTTTGAGATTTCTATTGTTCAATTTTTTGGACGCCATATAGATTTTCCTTTCTCGTATCTACTACAAGACATTTCGAGATCCCCTACACCAGCTCTTACCAGTGTTTTCTTCAAAAAATCACATGATGTTTAAAACTTTTAATGAACAATTTATGAAGACAGACAAAGATATAGATATATCATTCACGCGGATTGTCAGTCATTCCGAGATGCCTTAAACTAAGTCTGTCAAGGGTGCAAGAATAACATTTCTTCAGAAAACAACTAATATCCGAATTTGATTAACGAGGTAAAATTTTTGAGATTTCCATCGTTCAATTTTTGTATGCCAAACGGACATTCATTTGATATACCCGTTACAGGTCATTCAGAGATGTCCAACACTAATTCTTTTCAGTCGGACAAACGTTCATTTGAGAAAATAACTAACATCACAGTTTGATTAGCGAGTTAATTTTTTGAGATGTTTCATTGTACGATTTTTGAATGCCATTCAGACTTTCCTACGTACCAGTTACAGGTTACCTCCAGTCTAATGAGTGTCTTTCACTATATAAAAAGTTGTAGGAAAAAGAGAAAACGCACTAACAATCAAATTTTATCTGATTGCAAACAAACAAAATCAAGCTTTCTAATCGGGAATCGCCTAAGTCTCTTAAAATTATAAAACTTAAACGTCTCTTCAAGCGTTTTTCTCCTTTCACTTACTAAACAGTTCGCACAATTTTTCAAGCTTACATTTTCCACATTTGCTTAATTATAAACGAAGAATATTTAAATGGTTTTAGTGGGATTTCTAATTTTATGAAATCATTCAACTTTTTGCAGATAGGCTTTGGCCATTAAGAATACAATGGCCAACCGGACCGGAAAGGTTCTGCAAGTTTTTGTTATGTGGGTGATAATGATAACGAAAAACAATACATAAGTGACATTGTGCCGTTTTTATGAAACAATTGGTTCTCATTGAACATTTGCATGTTCTCTGGGTAATAAAGAGTTCTATAAATAAAATCGACAAATAAAATAAACTATTTCAGAGCCGCGAATCTTTCTGTTCACATGTCTGTGTAACCTTGTTGATGTTAGTGGAAAGTCGGTCGGACATGGTGGATTGAACAATAAGCATAATCCGAAGGACGTCGGATGCGAAGAGTACATTTTTTTAATAAGTGAATACATTCAAAACAGATTAAATATTAAGAAGTTTAAATAAAGAAGAAAATGGGAAATGTTTATTATTCCTAAGCTATAACAGATAATTCTGAGCTGATCTAGTTTGTCTATTTGTCTATCCTACTCTACAATTTCAGCTAATGTTTTATGCAGACCGCCATATTTATATTACAAAAATAAACTCAAATATCGAAAAAATTAAACTTAATATATAACATATATTTCAAGAAAATACGTTTTGCATCAGAATTATATTTTTTCTACAAAAAGTTTCTTTTCGATTCCATTTCCTTATCAATACACCAGTTTCTCTGTCTATCGTGATATTTCACTTAGTTCACAGACAGAAATAAGTGAGCCTATTATTAGCCCGTTGTGGGTTATTCTGAGCTGCCCTAGACTTAGTCTGTCAAGTATTTATCCTTTCCTTGGATCACAACACATTTATCTTCAATTTCAAAATCACGAGTAAAATTATTTTAGTACTGCGTTTTCTTCTCCACCCGTTCAGAGACTAACGTGCATAAACATAAAACATCAATATTTCACTGGCATTCTCAACATGACGCACAATTACACATCTACACAGAAAAACACTACGAGTGGGTACAAATACTTCGATTGAGTCTAAAATTTTTAGCATTATATAAATTCATTTTTTCACATGCTACACGCATTGGTATAATTTAAACGATGCTTATACATCCCAGGCTCTGAAGATGATTTGACTAAAGCTCGAAACGGGCACGATAAATAAAACCTCATACCAGATCGCATTTCAGGATGTTCAAATAATTATTTTAGACGTAGACTGCCGAGTTCCATAAGACAAAATGTTTCCTAGGCCTGAATTAGGACAAGCCTTTGAAGTACACAGAAAAACCCGTCTCAAATGTGTGTATTTGACTTTGGTAGTCTAAGACGTCGTACTCGCTTACTCCTTCTGCCAACCTTTCTTTTTGTTTTTATTACTTCCCAAATGAAAAGGCCGGCTTTTAGTGGAGATATACTTCATTTTACTTATTAAATTCTTAAAACTTAAAACTTTAACTTTCTTAAACTTAAAAATCGGATGTTATTCCACCATCAGCCCCTCGTCATTCACTCTAATAAATATACTCACTCATAAAAAAACACAGAAACACAAAACCCATATCTTGACAAATACTGATACACAATAAAAAATTCCCAGTACCCCTAAAAGCGGAACTGGGGACCCTAAATCTGCTACCGCGTTCAAGAACCATTCTTAAATCCGGTGGCATGCCTGCACGCTCTCAATAAAGTGCCAAGGCATGATGCCTCTTCTATTAGGTACTACTCAGGTATTCCATACATATATAACTAGCATTTTTGTCTACTTTTTATTAATTTAGGCTGCTTAATTTTTCCCATTGCATCTATTGTCTTATGATAATACAAAAAGTAAACATTGAAGTGTTTAAGATTTCAGGTACGAATTTTATCTAAACGGCCTAAGTTAAAATGAAAAACTCAGCATTTGTCGTAAAGGAGATATTATAATCATTGAAGTCTCAACTTATAGACCCAGTGCGAGATGGAAATAGTCTGTGAAGGCTGTTGGCCGGCTCATCTAATTTGCACGCCAGCCACGACTCTCTTCATCCGAGTCGCATTCGATGCGTGTAAAATTCTCAACAACGTTTAAATCGCGGTAATCCACCTCGACTGGGAATAGGGCCTTAAATTTAAATTCATTTATCGTCTTGATAAAAATCCTGTACACATACTGGACGAGATCAAAAAGAAAACAAATGGGGATTCGTAATGACTGTTTCTCTGATCTTGTGGCTTTCTCCTCAAAAACATCTATTATAAATTTCAAAAACAAGAAATTAAGACACAACTTAAGAGGACTAATAATTCATTGAGAAATATAAAATAATAAAGATCTGGCTTTGACGAGTAATAAAAAAGCACAACGAAACAATTTAGAAAACAAGTTTAAGATTAATGGATAATTTTATTTTATGGTATCCTTTTCACCATACCATACCAATGGATAATTTTACTTAATGAATATATAATTAGAGTAAAATGATTCGTAATAAGTACGGTTAGAAAGTATATCAATATCGTTAACGTTATGGTGTTATTAGGAATTATATAAAGATATTATGTCCAAATTATGTTCTTCCGCCAAGTGGGTCTTTTTCTCTGTCATCATTTCTGCTTGATGCTTCTGATTTGTTTCCATGTTCTCGAATTTTCCAACGAATGCATGAAAATGTATACTTAGGTCGTTTTTTGTTTGCTTTATTCAGGGCATAATTTATATCTATCCTCCTTTGGTAGTGTTTTATGTGGTCTAGCTGTTATTGATACTGAGGTGATTTCTCCGTAGAACATACTAAAGCTTTCTTCCCTTCGGATGGTACGTCTGTTGTTGATTTCCTGCGGAAACAATTAAGAAAACATCCAAATCAGTACGGAATATTTCTTCGACTTGCATTCAACTTGGCATACTTTTATGAGGCTTTCGATATAGTACGGCAGAATATTTTCATACTCCTCTATCAGCGCCATTCTTGATTCCTGCGAATTCTCTGAGGAAATCAATGGGCGAATTTTTACCCTCTTTGACACCTCAGAAATGTTATATCGAGGCTATATACTGGCCACTCCAAACATTGAAATGACGCCCGTTCCAAGTTATTACTTACGATCCTAGCTGTGTGGGACCTTGCATTGTATACATAAAAATAAAGGACCAACTTCTAACACATCTTCAATTTGCGCTGGCAGAGAACCTTCCATAGAAATACATACCCAAACCTTAATACCACCAGCTTCTCCCGAGTTTAAATGTTGCTGGGTGTATCGGCTGTCCTGTTCTTCTCCAAACCCTCTCTCGACCATCAGAAGACCTTAAATAAAGCCTTGACTCCTTCGAAAACAACCTTTTAGTCCAATCTTGCCCAAACCAATTGATGCGATTTCTTGCAAAACTAGCCGAGTAGTTATGTGCTTTGTCAGACGTTCTGGTCAACAGCGGTAAAAATTTCGAAAACGGAGTACATTCAAAACAATAAAACTATCATCTCTCCGAGATCTGGCACGATGGCGACCTAATCCATGTCTTATTGAGTAACGTCCAGTATCTTGGTACGATAGAAGACCGTACAGTTGTTCTGGGTATGTTAAGCACAGTGGCCACATTTGACTTCTTCCATCTTCCAGCAATGCTACGTTTATTGTTCGATCTACAAGAAACAAATTTGAAACTTGAAAATGGTACAACTTAAAAAAAATCAAACCACCGGAAAGTTTAAAAGAAATTTTACACAAAAACCAATAAAGATGATTTTGTAAATAAATACAAAGTTATTAAAAAGATTTAGTTACAAAATCCGATTGCAAACACAAATAGGAAATTTTATCAGAGATTTTATTTTCCTCTAATCCTTTAAAACGGATCAAATATTGCTAAAAGATAATCAAGGAAGGATTGGTTAAGATATAATTAAAAATATTAAAGATGGCCATGTTGTTGCTTCTCAGTGTATATACCAAAAAAATACTCAAATTATGAACATTGACAACACAAGTTGTGTAATAAACAAAAGGCTTGAGGAGATAGATAATAGATTTTTTTACTTATTACTGTATTATCATAAATGGGACAAATTAAAAAGAAATGCTGCAACTCCTTCCATTACAAATTGATGCAAAAGAAATTGGAATAGGCGGAATGGTTGTTTTTGAAGTAGTAAGATTAAAAAGACAGACAAAACTAATTTATTTTCTGTTCGTACTAATTGCTCAGGATTTCTAAATTTGACATACAATTTTTTTTTAACTCTATCTCTTTTTCGTTCGATATCAACTGCCTCTAGTCGAGTAAGTGCAAAACTGAGAGTCGTCGGTTGAAGAATTAAGTAATAGCCCTCCTCCACCCTGGTCGCCGATTCCCGAGGGATAAACAAGGATAGGCTGCCAACTTGTGACTAATAATAAAAAATTCCGAACATATCTGAGTCAGTGGAACCCAAATAGAAAATGGGGAGTGGTGAGACCCACCTGACAAAGCCAGCCTCTCATCCCTACCAACACCAACACCAACCCACTCATTATCAAATTACACCTTTTGACTTCAATAACTGAAACGGTCCAACCACCAATTGGAAGATTTTTTTCCCCATTCATATTCCTCTTGATGCTTCTGGTTCTATATTGCTAAATCATTACCAACATAACGATTTATTTAATTTTATAAAGGCGTTATTATAAAACACCTAAAAAGAAAAAAAAAGTGTTGCATTTCAAACATTTTGTCATGACATCAATCAAAATAAAACAACAAGTCTCGTGTTTTGCTTAATTATAGGATGATCAATCAGTTTCGACAGTCAGTGTGTATGTTAAATATTGTTAAACGAACGTAAATGGAATGAGTAAATTTTTAATTTTTATTTACTCAGATGAGGTTTTCTAGTAGTTTTAACCAGAGATTACTGTAATGATACCGATATGTAATTACAGTGGTTAGAGTTGTAATGATCGTACGTGATGAAATCGGCTTAATTAACTGTTTCGATGAAGTGGTAAATTTAATTTCATTATTAAACAGCACTTTTCAAATTTCAAACTGATGGTAAAGGACTTCCTCATAGACTCGCTGTAATTATCTTTTGTTTTTAACCTCTCGACCTATTAACTCCCTCTCTCTCTCTCTCGTTCTCTCTCCCTACCCTCCTCTCTCTCTCTCTCTCTCTCTCTCTCTCTCTCTCTCTCTCTGTCTCTTATACACATC
>CM077106.1:3796005-3811899 GCA_039619505.1 Cimex hemipterus | reverse complement strand
CTCTCTCTCTCTCTCTCTCTCTCTCTCTCTCTCTCTCTCTCTCCTTATTTTCCTCTCAAATCCGACACTTTAAGAAGTTGTGGATCCAGGAGGAGAAACGGTCGCCCCTTCAGTGGGATTGTGTAATTTGAATATTTCAAGCGAAGCCTCATAAATTTCAATAAGCAACTACAAAGCGATATTTCGTCTGGAATGGAAGGATTTGTCGGCCCCGGCCGCATCTTTAATGATTTAGATCCTTTTTCGTCGTTCGGAAAGTGTCCTTATTGAAATTGTGAAAACGTAAAAATCAGCATTTGTCATCATCCGTCCTTAGAAATATAAAGCTAAATAGAAAATAAGAAGGCCTTCAATCGCCTTGTTCAAACGTTTTGTAAGGTTGAACATCGGGCATGATTTTTCACATCAATGAAGAAGAAGGAAGAAAATCGATTTTATTCTGGGGTTACGGGCTTGAATAATAACAAAGTACAAAATTTGGTACAATTCGTATCAAAATGATATAGCAAGGTTTCAATAAATAAAGGTTTAAATGTTATAGCAACAAAACGTGAAACATTTGAATATAAACGGGAAAAATTAACAGAAAATAAACCATTTTCGGTGTTAATTTGTAGGGACAGGAAATGGTTTAGAAAACGGGTCTTGAGGAAAGGAATAGAATCAGGGAGGAAATTCCAGAGGCTTACGAACGAATAAGGAAATAGAGACTAAAAGCAGTGGATTTGTAAGATGGAGAGAAGAGATCAGAACGACGGGAATGAGTCCAGCGAGAGTATAGAAGACTTAAATGTTAATCCATTATAATAATACATGAAGAGAAATGGGAAGAAATTGTTTGATAGAGGAAGGAGCCAAAAAAGTATAGCCTACGATAGCAGGGGGCTTTGTGGAACTAAACAACCGATGAATGCCGTTAATGATTTGCGTTATTCTGTTAACAAGCTTGGGCCAATAGGGAAAATCAAAATGCGGAAGCACAAGAGAGGAAGCCAAGAGTTTGCAATTACTGAATGTGAAGTGTTGGCTTGCATGACCAAATTGAAATTTAGTTGTGAAACATCGGCGGTATTTTTGGGGTTACCAGTATAAGGTTCGACAAAGTATGAACTAATAGTTTTTGACAGACGGATAAAACGAGGTTGGTTGGTAAGAACTGGAGAAGGGGATGGGACCCAAACACTATAGCCTGGCGATTATTGAAACTGAGAAAGAATCCATTTTCAAAGCCCCTAGATGATGGCATCTAGATGCTATTGGATATGTATGATTGAGAGTTGAGGGTCGTGAGGTGAAAAAGAGAGGTAGATCTGGAAATCATCCGCGTATAGGTGCTAGGAGCAAAAGTTAAAAATATTAAAGTCATTAATACAACAACAAAAGAGGGAGGCAGGTGGACTAGAGCCTTGAAGATCACCAGTTCTGATGGGCAAGGGAGAAGAAGGAAGCTTGTCTGAGATGAGGACTATCCTGAGAAGAAGAACTGAAACTATCGATAAACACTGAATATAAGGAAAAGGAATTGAATTAAGATAGAAGAAGAAAAGGTTTATGATGTCAAAGGCATTAGAACTATCAAATAGTAATTTTACTTTTATCTATAGCCATCTATACACCAGGAGTTATTTTTAAAATAGGCGAATTAGTAAAGAAACCAGAAAGAAAGCCAGATTGAAGATGTTGCTAAGGGTGTTCTTATGCGCTCTTCGTCGGATCGATATTGCACAACGCTTTTTAACCACTCTCGTTTTGTCGAAGGAAATGCATACTTCGATTAAGTGTCGGCCAGACGGAAAGGCGTCGATGTAAATTCTCTCAGATACACGCCAACGCGATTCGAACCATTTGGTAAACAAATTCCATCTTGGCACCTTCCTTTCTTCCACTAAAGTCTTGTATAAGTTTGTGTAGTTTTATGATGGGTTAAGCAAAAGACTTAAATATCCCACCAGTTATTTTAAGCGTTATCAAAGCTATTTCAGCCGACAAAAACGACAAAATTAATTGGACGTTATGAGAAACATTTAATAAATAATTTATTTAGGTTAATGACGCAAATCGGAAGTCTGACTTTACGCGAGTTGTGCAACGATGATTCGATAAACTGAATCTCTCGACCTCTGTCCACTTTTATCACGGAAATGGAATCGTTTAGCAGTTAATAGATAGTTTATTATCGCCTTTATTTAGTTAGTTCGTTTATCAAGTTTGGAAAATTTCTTTAGTCCACTACGCATATTAGAGACGGAAAAAGAGAAATTGGGTCTTTATATCAAGAGCCGGTTTTAAAACTTTATTCCAGTCATGAAAGGACATGGCAGTAAATAAATCCAAAGATATGGTTTCAAACCAGCATAAATCTAAATTTGGAGGTGTTGCTTGGTATGCGAGAAGATGAACTTATTTTGACTTGATCGACACAGTGACCTATTTTCTGGGCCCATCTATTCTCGCTTGTTTTCACTTTCTTCCTTCAATGGCATGGTGCCGAAACGCGGTGCACAGCTGAAAATGCAGAGAGGGGAAATTTCCAGAAAATAAAATTGTATCAATCAGTTCACTGTAACATAAATTTGGCTGATTACCGATACTAGAATTCGAAAGCATGACTCATATATAAATTATCTCTGATAAGTCAGCCTTCAACATTATTTTTACTAACCTCCTGCGGCGATCCTCTCTTACTGAGGTTATTAATAAATTTGATAAAATTATCTGACAATAAATAATTATTTAACAGGAATAGATATCTAATAACGTGCAAAATTAAACTAAGGAATTTAATGTAATTAGCGAGTTTAAGATGGTACAAGTTTGGAGTGATTTTCTTTCTTGTCCGGGCAATTATGTGCATCGGTTGGGGTGTGCCATGTTGGGCCGGTGATTTTTTTCCATAGAAAGTGCCCCTGTCCATGGAGAGTATATTTGTATGTTTATATGTTACCGCAATGATTAAAGATAATGGACCGGTGCTAGATGTAATTGGCCATGCTAACCGTGTTTACGTTACGGAAGTCTTTGTGGATATTATCCGAACTTATCACGGAGCATTTTGTTATTAACCGGAGGATACGGTTCTGAATGGCTTGCACATTTTTGGCTTAAGAATCAAATGTCAATGACCACATGGTGCAAATGTATCGCCAGATAGGCCTTACGAGCGTTATGTAAATGGGTACCCCTAGTTATCGCGCCAATATTGTAAATGTTAATGTTTCTCTCTGGATGGCTTCATTTCGAGAAGGTGATAAATGAATTGGTCTATTTGTGTCTGCCATGGGTTCACATTAACCTTCCATATTTTAGTCTCTAGTGGTATCTTCGACCAGTTTATCCCAAGCCTCGTAACCCTTAATCCCGATAATAAACTCTAATCAAAGAACATTTACGTCTTCTAATTTGTTTAGATAGATGACCTCATCAACTTCGTTTTAATTTAGAAATTGAAATTTATTTACGGCTACCAATTTTGTTCTTATTGATAAAACGTTAATCTTTAGACTCGAGTGAACCGTTCGGTAAACACGCCGTAACAGATTTATCTCCTGTTTGTATTTTACTTCGTCCTATCTTGAATAAATACAATCGAATATGAGACTTTTGTGATTGTCCGACTTTGTCCGGACGGCCACGCAGACTTTAAAGGCGCAGTAATTACAAGATTCATAAATCAATTAAAATAAAATAAATAAAAAATTAAAAAAAAAATAAAACATGACAATTCGGTATTATAACTGTGCTGGTGATATCGCCATCGTTATTTTCAAGAGAAACAAATCTCGGTCTTTGTACAAAACGATTTAACAACAAATAGCCGAAGCGTGTCTGGCTTCCCAGGAAACCTTAAAAGGACGCCAGCTTTAAAGCCGGCGTACAAGTAATTGAATTTGTACCTTTTGCCAATTTGGTAGACAATGATTACAGATTTCTCATCACTAAAACGCTCGCCTCAAAAAACATTTTTACTTAAATTCCTATAAAATTTTTACAACTTTGGCAATAATTATACAATATATAGTGTGTTTTGTATTTTTTTCATATATCATAATCGAATAATTCAATGAACAAAGACTTGAAGAAGAATATAAACGTTTTAACAGTAAAATATTTTTATTATTTATTATGCGGTTTTTCATGCCAATTTGGAATAAATGTAGTATCTCTAGTTACCGACAGTTCCCGAGATATTAAGCAAGCAAGATGTCCTTCACAAAGAATTATAATTATAGTGAAAGAGAGAAAGAAGGTGTCAGGCAGCATTAAGAAAATAAGAATAAAATTAAAGTGTGATATGTAGAAATGATATTAAGCTCCTTGATAAATAGTGCAGATAGACAAACAAGGAAAAAGGGACAGAGTCAGACAAGTAAAGAAGAAAAAGAGGGAGAGTTAAATAAGAGAAAGAGGTGTATGTAGTAGTAAGATGTTTGAAGCCCATCCACGAGTTTTATTTAGAGAAAGGGGAGAGAGAAGAGAGAAAGAGAGAGTGAGTGAATGTTAAAAGTTAATGTACAACAGAATAGAGAGAGAGTGTGTGTGTGTGTGTTGTGTGTGTGTGTGTAAATAAGACAGTGAGTAAAAGCAAATGCATAGAAAACGGAGAAGAAGAGATAGTGAGAGAGAGAGAGAAAGAGAGTGAGGCAGGGAGTATAAAAATAAAATGCAAAGACAAGAGAAGAAGAAAACGGAGAGCGCTTAGAAAAGTAAATTCAAAGAAAATATAAGAAGAAGAAGAAAAGCGAGAAAGAAGAGAGGGAGTGAGAGAAGTGACAAAGAGAAAAAAGAAAGAGAGGTAAAGAAAGAGAAAGCAAGACAAATAGTGAGACAGAAAGAGAATGATAGAAAGAGATAGGAACCAAATGAGTCAAACAAACAAAAAGGAGCCCTAGAGATAGAGTCAGGCAAAGTGAATGAGTATAAAAAAGTAAATTAAAATAAAATAGATTAACAAGAAAATAGAGAGAGTGTGTGTGTGTGAGAGAGAGAGGTGAGAGAGAAAAAGAGAGGAAGATAAGAAACAGTAAATGGCAAACTGTCCCAGAAAAAGCAAATGGAAAGAAAAGAGAAGAAGAAAAGTAGACAAAAAGCGAGAGAGCTAGGGAGGGAGAGAGAGAGAGAGAGAGAGAGAGAGAGAAACTGAACAAAAGGGTAAAAATAAATGATAAAACAGAACAAAGAAAAGGCAAAATATGTGTATACAGGGTGAAAACATACTTTTATGACCGGTTGTCTCATCAAATACTCAATTAATAGAAATGGAAAGAAAAGAGAAGAAGAAAAGTAGACAAAAAGCGAGAGAGCTAGGGAGGGAGAGAGAGAGGAGAGTGAGAGAGAGAGACATAGATAGAGACAGAGACAGAGACAGACAGACAGACAGACAGATAGACAGACAGAGGGAAACAGAGCGTAAGAGACAGAGTGATTGAGTTTCATCATTTTTTGGTTATCTATTGAGTAGCTAAAATAATTTTTTTAAAGATCTCTAAACCATGTGTGCACAAAAATCTATAAAACAAACCTTATTTAAAAACGATTTTGAGCGTACTTACCGCCCAAAAGTTTTAATAATTCTTTCAAGTTTCAAGTGTTTCTTTTTAGTAGTCTAGTAATGCTACAGTTTTTAGAGTGTGCCTTCAAATAGCTAATAAATAGCAAATAAAATAATGGTTAAAAAACCTTTGCCTAGAGGTGATAAAACGTTTGATTGTAGAAATTCCATGTTCTCAGACTTGTCAGACAGGCCGTGCATAAAAGGCAGCCACACGTGTCGACCACGTGGTCCAAGTCCGAGTCTGTTTTTCTTCCGTCAGACAGGTATTTAGCTAAACGAACAGACTTCGGATAAGGCAGAATGTAACATTTAACTGCCACA
This sequence comes from Cimex hemipterus, assembly GCA_039619505.1. Lineage (NCBI taxonomy): Eukaryota > Metazoa > Arthropoda > Insecta > Hemiptera > Cimicidae > Cimex > Cimex hemipterus. The sequence goes on along the minus strand of CM077106.1, from coordinate 3,806,027 downwards.
AATTTAAATTGAGTACCGGAGAAACGCGGTTGTGGGAGAGGGCTACCCAATCTGTTCATGCTACATTAGTTTCCATTTCATGTTGGTTTGGTGGTGTTGAGAGCTATGGGGGAGGGTAAACGATAGGAATGTTTAAGTTCATGTCAACCGTCAAGTGCTGTTCAACCGAACTCATCTGTCATCAATTTAGTCTTGAACAATTTTGATCCTTTCATTTTGGGGGCATAGTTGCTCTCGTTTTAAGGACAACTGAAGATGTACGAGCTAACCTGGCATCGAATAGCACTTCAACGTACGAAGTTTCCTGAGTACAGAAAAGTATATTTACGATACGGCATGAACAAACCATATAGACTGTATAGGTGGTGACTATTGGATTAACATCTGCTCTATAAAAAGTGCACTTATCTGCAATTTGACCAAATCTTGATTATTATTATTTTTTTATTTTTTTTTATCAATCTTGGTATAATGCACCATCGAGCTAATTAGATCGAGTCATCATATATAATAAATTACTGACCCAAAACTGTGTAGAAACTACAGCACTTATAGTTAGTTTCAGGATGAGATGTTCCTTCCTTTTTTTTGACTTAAAGCATTTCCCCTTAAAATACGACATCAAAATTCTGTAAAAGGTGTCAAAAGAAAGGGAAAATATTGGTGGCACGTTTAATATAAATTAAAACAATGTTATTTATTGGTTTCCCAATTAATAGAATTTTTTTTTAATTTCAAACCAAAATGAAATACTGGTCGTGACTGAGATGAGATGAATTGGACAGACTTCTGTATTTGATTTTTTACTTATTCCAGGAATATGTCAGTCATGCCGGCTGGAAGGAAGACAGAAAGGCCTCATGGCCTGGAACTAGTGGAACTTGGAGGGCAGTCATCCAACTGAAACTCACGACCATCGTCCAGCTATAAAGAACCGTAATATCACTCGTGAATGCGAGATTAGGTCATGGGGTTCCAGGCGAGCAAAGTGTAACACCTAATTAAGTATACTTGCGACATCAAACAATTGGTACAAACGGCTCACGAAGTAGTATAAATGTAAGCATAAATGCCGGAAACCTACGTGCCAAAAATGACCGAGCAAAGCTTTGCTCGGTAATCCAATTCATAATATGGGATCTAGCGGTTATGGATGAAAGCATACCATGTCCTTAATAGAATTCATTTCAGGTACAAGCTTTCTTTTCACTTTGAACATGAGTCATCCGTATCGTTAAATTTATGGAAAAAAATTATAATCTAAGCAAACATCAAAATAATCTCAACAACAAACCATTTATGTTATCCCAGCTTCCCTAAAGCATATACGCTACAAGCATACGCTCTAAACAAAGATTAATATTGGTTAGGTACAATACACTTATTCATGACGTGGCATTTTTTAAATTGTAGATAAATTAGTTATTTAAAACTGTTAAACAAAAGACATCCCTCGTTTTGCTGACTTTTGTTATATATTATATATAAACATTCTATGCATTTACAATATTTAAATTTACTTTTTTGTTTCAGTTGTTTTCTTCATGCACTTTCTTTATAATAGTCCAAATTCAGCATATTTTCCATGTTATTGAAAACGGCTTCGTCACGCTGTCTTAAGGATGGCCATGATGTGAAGTCCGGCGGTACGGCTACGGCGACCTCTGGTTTAGTTTCAAACCCCTATTTACTATCATTTTTGCGGTGATTTTGGTTGTTTTTAGAGTCGCCTTTTGACCCGAGCAATACCGGTTATGAAGTCCGTGAGGCGCCACGATTACGCCGGGAGGGAGTTCTGTATCGCTCCGATGCACGCCACATAACGTGACCTCCTCGCCCCCACCTGCACAAGAGAAAACCCGCCGCCCCCGCGCCTTATTTACTTTATGCACGGCCTCCGTTCGAGTTGCCACCCCACGCAAAAAAATTAGATGCAATAAATTTTAAATTGTCAAGCCGAGGTAAAACATCAACCATGAAAGGAAACGATGCAGAGGTAAAACGCGATCAAAACACTTCTGTCGATACGACCGGTGATGAATCATTGCTTAATTTGTCATTTTTTTCCATTTTTCATGCGTTTACAAGAAACAAAGTTGATAATTATTATGATAATTAAGAAGGAATTCTCCGAAGTGGGGTTTTTCTATTCCCTAACTACTGCAGCCCTGTTGCTTGTTGTACTTTTCCTAGTTCCATAGGTCAGTTGAATTTACAAAAAATCTTTAGCCTTCTCTTAAAAAATATGTATTTCATTGGCTGACACTGCAGCAATTCTTTTCCGTGGGTCTTCTTAATACCCTCCGCTATGTCTCCATAGACCGGACGCTTCACATTCGTAGATATTTAAACTACAAGGTTATAAAAGGTGCCGGAGGTTTTGTAAGAAAAAGCGCATTTATAAAGTATAAAATCAAGCGGTCTTTTCGTACCGAGGGCCTTCACCTTACAGTGATAAGCGCCTTGTAAGCCCTAAGCCAAGTCATTAAGTATACTTTTTGTGACGGTGTTTTCTATTAAAAACCGGCATAGTTTTACCATTCCCTTCGGTTTTACCCTGTCTAACTGAATATCTTTGCCAGTTTTAGTGAGAACGATTTAATCATATGTGTACTGTGTTTGGCGCTTTTGAAGATCGTCCTTTCATCCCATGTGCAGATCTCCCTCTCACCAGTTTGTCTGCTTTTTCATTACTCATAATTCTTTGGCCCTGGCACCCAAAGTATTGTGTATTGTATTTTCCCAGATTTTGAAGCTTTTTGATTCATTCACTATTTCAGTTGTAACCTTTTCACGTGCTAGTTGTTTTATGACCGTTCCCTTGTCTCATGTAGTGGAACTACTTAAGACAACCGCAATGCAAATAGGAAAATAATGATGAATAATCATGAAGCACAAAATTTTTCAGAAACTCGAATAGTAAGACCCATGGGGTTCAAACTAAAAACGTTGATGTCATGCTTTCATGCCTTGTAGTGAAAGGGTGCAACGGCTGAGGTTTCTGAGGTGAAGGACTGACCGATAATCTTATTTATAACGCAATAATCCAGAGTTCGATCCTTAGTGGCTTTCAAAATTTTCTTTCTTCCCATGAAAGCATCATTCCATTAAAGTTATGTTCCGTTCCTTAGGACTGAGAATTACTTTACTTTCATGGAAAGGTTCTTTATTTGGATGCCATGACCTGAAGGAATATCAAGAAAATACGATATGCAAGGAACATCTAAAAGATTTACACATCACAACCTTCTTCAACCAGCAAACTCTTTTCAAAATCGTATCAAATTGCTTTATAAGACGTCACAGGTAAAGGTCATTTAGCAAGAACGGCACGGACAAAACTAACTTCGGTGAACTAATAAATATAGCATGGAGTTGCCGAGCGATAGCACTTTTGATGACATTCCAGTTTTGGTGATAAAGGGTTATTTTTTAAATATACGACGTTTATGTTGTTCAGACCATGCAGAAATCGCAAGAATAACATGACATTCAAAATTACCACATTTGCACATTTACAAGCTGAATCCCCACTCTTTTTACTAAAAAAAAGTATGGTAGTAATGTAACTCCACACCAAGGAATGCCAGGAACTTGGAACTTTTTAGCATTAGTAAATAACTTCGTACATACTTACCAAAACGAGCATATGAAAGGCTTTCTGAATAAGGTATTAGGTAAGCTAAAGCTAAGCCAGCATTTTCACCAGACAAACTTCAGTCAAGCTCGAATAACAGTAATAAAAACTTGACGTTTTATCAGGCCTTTAGCATGGCGATAAATCATTGACATGTTACTGATTTTTTTTTTAATGTTAAACTGCTATTAGCAATTGTAACAAGCTAGCAATATCGTAAGATTGGCCATTAAACGTTCTAAAAGTAGGCTATCGTTCTCTCTTTTCTTGCCATTTATATTTAATATTTACTAGAAAACATGTATCAAGTTTACGTTCAAGTTCAAAACAGTCGGTTGATAAAAGTTTTCGATTGGCGATTTTTTTAAGGAGTCGTACACAAAGATCGCATGTCAAGCCCTGTTAGGGCCAACTTAAGCCATCTGAGGCCGAGATAAGAAAATAATAAACGGCCTGCACTATATTTAGTGGCATGGCCACCTCTCCGCCGACAATTTCCATCCATTGATCCCGCCCAATCGTAATTCCTATAATCCCAACCTCCTCCCATTTAAAAAAAAAAAACTCTAATCCGTACGGCAAACATAATCTGTTCCTTTTGGCGGTTTCTTTTATCTCCGAGGAGGGAAACTTCCGACTTTACACAGAAGCGAAAAAAACACATTGTTCCAATTAATAAAATTAATTATGGTCTCTGAGTCACGCAAAAGTCAATTCAGATACCGAAAAAATCAATACAATTAACGAGATGATTAAATAAAATTGGGGCTTGGTTATCGTTAATCTTTTATCTGTGTGAAGAATTCTACCATCAATTTCATTCAACTAGAATCTATCATTTTAACGCGTACGCATATGTGAATATACACATAAATTAAATTGTGTTTGAAAGTTAGTTTTTGGACATTGTTCTTCTTCTCTCTACATCTCTTATTCCTTATCACTCCATTTGCCCACCCATTTTCTTCCTCTTCGCGCTGGTTTTTCCAGACTCTCTTCTTCTCATTCTTTCTTCATCCCCTCTCTCTCTCTCATATTCAATCGGCCTACTAGCGTCAACCCTAGTTTATCCAAAAATTAATCAACCAAGAAAGAAAATTTAAAAAATAGTTTTTTTGTATTTTTTTAACCTAAACGGGCATTACATCAAGTACTGTTTGCTCCAGTTTTCCAAACAGAATCCAAAATTAAATTTCAAATAGTAACCTACATTTCAATTTGCTGATTTATCAAGACCATTCGACTCTACGAAAAACGGAAAAAACCATTTGAAAATCAGTACGGAAAAATGGTAAATATTACAAAATTAGCAGTAATATCCAAGACAGTAAAAAATTCCGTTAGTTTTAGAGCAAAAATTAATATTTCATAGCTTTTCTGGTATAAAAATTTATTTTGACACTTTAAAATAGTTAAGATGCTTAAAATTTAAATAAGTGATAGAAAAATGGATTAAAGCTATTTACAATAATTGTTCCAAGTCTTTGGACTTCACTTGCCATGTAGTAATTTGATCCTTTTAAAAATTCAACCTTCTTTGTTAGAAGAATTTGAGGACCTACTTGTAAACATGTCTCTGCCCTTCACTGCATTATTTAAATAAACCCAAAGGAAATATTCCAGTTGGCTTAAGTAGTAGGGAAAAGCGAAGCAAATTTCGTTTTTTACTTAAAAGCACTGACGTTGTTTTTGGCAGTAACTGAAGTAATAAAGTGATGTTTATATTAAACTTTCATTTGAAAACCTACTTAGAATCGTTTTTTCTAAATAAAATGTTAAATATAAAAGTACATAACTGACGACTATTGGAATATATAAATTTTAATTTATGAGGAATTGTAAAACATTTTATTAAAACATAATATGTTTACATCTAACTATATGTAACACAGTCGTGTAATAAAATGATTGCTTCGATTTTCATTGGCTCAATGTATTACTGTATCGCTGAAGAAATCTATTTTGAATATGTTTAATATATAAAGGTGAATTGTCCCTTAAATAATCAAATGACTGTGGTATTTTTGCAACATCGAACGTACTGATATTTTTTTTTTATTAATTGAGTATTTGATGAGACAACCGGTCATAAAAGTATGTTTTCACCCTGTATACACATCTTTTGCCTTTTCTTTGTTCTGTTTTATCATTTATTTTTACCCTTTTGTTCAGTTTCTCTCTCTCTCTCTCTCTCTCTCTCTCTCTCTCTCTCTCTCTCCCTTTTCTTCGTCTTCTGCTTTTTCTCTTTTCTTTTCATTTACTTTTGTTATATTCATTCCGTCATTTTGTCTGACAAGAGGACGACTAGGTTGGTGTTTTTTTGGACCAAACTTTTTTGGGTGTTTCTACACACCGAAATACCGGACACATATCGCCACTTCTTGTGGACAGGTCCCGGCTTTGCTAAAAAAAGAATTGAAAGTTGAAATTTGCCATGCACTCTGTTTTACAGCATTTGTTTTTATGTTGAATGAAATAAAAAGCCACATTAAAAAGCTAGTTACAATCCTTTTTGTCATTTTTTAATTATAACCATTTCAATCAGATAGTATTTTTTAAATAATAATTAATTTTAAACAAATGTCATTTTAACCGGGAAATTTTAGATATCAAAAAATGGATAAATTTATATTCAGGGGCTTGTCTAGGTTCTAAAACGATATTTCATATTAGTTTCACGAAACAAATTTATTATTTATTTGAAAAACTCGGATAGCTTTTAGTATATTTTATTGAAATCTCCATAAAAATTTTGAAGTGATATACTTACTCACATTATTGCTTTGAGCAAGTAGGACGGCGAAAGAAAAATATTCAAAACTGAAAAATTTCAACTTACAAATTTTTTTGGCGAAACCAAGGCCTGTTCACAAAACGTGGCGGATAATGTCCGATATTTTGCAGTGTAGAATCACCAAAAAAAGTTTGGCACGAATCCCTTCTTGACACACCAACTAGGTCGTCCTCGTGTGGGTTCTTATTATCTCTACCTCCCTTTATGTTGGTTTTCCTCATTCCCTCTTTCTATCTACTTATCTATTATTTATCATCTATCTATATATCTAATCAATCTATTTACCTATCGTTTATCTATCTATCATTCATATCTTTTCCGTGATTTTATTTCTTCTCTTTTTTCATCCGCACTCTTCTTTCTCTCTAATTACCATGCTGATCAGTCCGCAACTAGTTACGGAACTTGTTTCATATTTTTTAATTATTGTTACTATTAATCGTAGATTTAGAATAAATTAATAATAATAAAGGTATAAGAAATTATTATTCCATTGATATTAGGTTTTTGGTTGGGATGGAAAAATGGTATCAAAAAAATTTGTGTAAATATAAATCGGAAAGTTAAAGCAGTTAATTCAATATAGACCCCGTTAAGCCTATCCAACGTAGCGTAGCCAACGACTTTAAGCAGTTTTGTAAAAACAGGCTCTTCATCTGATAAAAAGAGGTCAGAGGAAATGGGAACTAGCGCAGGTGTCCGACCATTGTCCCAAAGGTCCGCCGGGGTTAATTCAAAATTTAAATTATGTCTCCTCCGCCGGGAAAAATGGCCGCCCAACAATTTATTCATAACATGTTAATGAATACGCTTCCCTATCTTTTAACATCGAGGCGGGTGACGGGTTTTCTCTTGTTTTCTTTGTAAATGTTATTGATAGGGTGGCCTAGCGGAAAGGGACAACGGGTCCGGTGGCGTACCCGGGCTCAAACTTCAAAACCAATTTGCGACTCGTCTCGACTATAATTTATTTTTTCAATTTTCACTTTCAAGGGTGTAAAAATTTTGAATTTTATTTAATATCTCTTTTCAATATATTATCCGTTTCTATGGCCTCTCCTGACACAGGCTGGCACCCATGTAGTTCTGGCCAATCACGAGTAGGTTGGCCGTTCGATTTGCACTGCAACCTGGACGGTGGTGTAATCAGGAACAAATAAAAACTTCACCTTCGTGTTCATAAACATAAGCAGCTCTAGGTTCATCATGATTTACCTGTATTTAATCATTGAACGGTATCCTTCTAACTTAGTACCTGGATCAGGGCGATGTCAAGGGTCCAGGTGCGACTTAAAACGTCACTCGCCTTTGCATGATGAAGGTGCACCTGGCCGCACACCAGTATTGTAGATTTTATTTCCAATCTCCACCCTTGGTTTTCTTTATCTTCAAGTTGTTGTTTGGGGGAATGGGGGTGCAATTCTTCCACTTCTCATTGCGGTAAGGAAAGATCTTTATTTCCTCTTGTCCTCCCTTCTTGTTTGCCTATCCTCCTTCATTTCCTTTTGAGGAAATGCTGTCCCCTTTGACAGATTTAGTTGGAGTCCGAGAGGATCGAAGACACGATAGCTCAAGTGGTTAGTGGTTAGGGCAGCGTCGTATTGAGCAGAAAGTTCGAATCCCGCTTGAAACACTGATTTTTCATCTTACCCAAAAACCTTAGATTTAGAAAAAATAATTCAAAAGATCCTTCATCAAATTATTTAATGCTTTCGCTTGGTAACTTTTAGATGATAAATAATGTACACAGAATTATGAAAACCGGTCCTGAATGACGTTCTTTTGCTAAAATTCATTAGCCTTAAACTTTTAAAGAACTTAATTTTTGAAAACTTGCAAATATGAATGAAAAACTGCATCGGAGCAAAATGACAGAATATGCATGATGTTATGGAACTCTGATTAATTTTAGACATTACAATTGTACCTAGTTTTATGTGTGAGAAGTATTGGAAAATTATTTATTTACAAAGGACCAGCTAAAAATGACATTGATATACACTAAAAATATGCAAGGATTGAGTTTTCTGAAATATCCTTTTGATTCCTTCGAAACGTTTTTACGAAAGAGCGTCAGAATATAAAGGAATCACCGATTCGGTAATGGTTCCACATGTGGTTGAAGAGTTATGGACCGGTGAGGGAATACCAACGCCTCTTCCAACCGGTTGCCGGCCGTCTAAATGCATTAAGCTAGGTAGAAAAGTCCGAAAAAATGGTCCCATCGTGATTTATACGATATTCTAAAAAGCAAAGTACGTTATAAATTGGGCGGTAAAGGGTAAAATCCACTGTATTAGGTTCTTCTGTTTACAAGTGACAAAGATAGAGAGATAATAAAGTATTTTTTATTTTACGTCTCACATTTTTTGAACCGTGTCAAATGCCGAACTACGGCAGATGAGAATAAAGTTATAGAAAATTGGTAGATACGATGTTTATAAAAAGAGAAAGGTCTTTGGTAAAATTAAAAACTATTAATTTTTTGAATACCTTAAAGGGGTTGTTGAAGAAATAGTGAGAAAGGGCATGAGAAAATATGTGGAGTGTAAAACCGAAGAGGAAAGAGAAATAGTGATAGATAGAAAGAGCGAAAAAAGTGTCTGAGAAAAAGAAACCGAGAGAAAGGTAGTAAGAAAGAATATTAGAATGAGAAAGAGAGAGAGGCATGCGAGGGTAAGGCAAAGAAAAATGGAAGGAGGGCGGGAGAAAGTGAGGGAAAGACAAATAAAGAATACAGGTGAGAAATAAGTAGGGAGAGCGTGAGACAGTGAAAGAGAGAGTGAGAGGGAGTGAGAGAGATAGAGAGAGAAAATAGTGAAAAATCAAAGTAGAAAAATTACTTTGAATTTTTCCTTCTTAATATCTACTGAATGTAATGTGCTAACGGAAGTAAAAACCTTCAAAAAAATCTTTTAGAGCTCCCAGTACAGCGTTAGTGTTTTATTCGCAATAAAAGTGAAGACGATCTGTTGTCCCCAACTGATAAAAACCATCAATTTTGTTCATTCAAAGGAATAAGGATAGGGTTCCAATTACTTAAGTAATTTTAGTGTGGAACAAGGGCATTGATCGCCGTCTTGGGGGAGGGCGGTCGGCGACCCTTTGCTATAGGGTTATAATTGCTCCTTGGGCCCTTTAGAAGAAGCCATACGGCTAATAACGGTTATCTCGTCGATCATCTGTCCGTCTGCGACTGCAACCGTTGTTTCTGCTTGTTTTCGATGAGTTACTTCCGTAAAACAGGAAAAAGTCTACCATCTGATTTTGACAGAAATGTACTTTTGATGAAGAGTTGTTTTTGCAAAAAGTGTTGAAGTGAATCGTTGTTACAGATAACATGTATACCTAGCTGGACATCGAGTATAGCGATGATACAACCCTAATCCTCGTGAAGGTGTGAAAAAAATTTTGATTATAAATTTTATGACGTTTCTTCAGTTTGTGTGTGTGCATTTTGCAATCTTTTGATTTTTCAAAACAATAGCCTAACCACACATCATTACTACAATCACATTCTTACCACATTCTTTTTTATTATATTTCCTTCTCTCTCTCTCTCTCTCTCTCTCTCTCTCTCTCTCTCTCTCT
>CM077106.1:3709022-3795605 GCA_039619505.1 Cimex hemipterus | reverse complement strand
CTCTCTCCTCTCTCTCTCTCTCTCTCTCTCTCTCTCTCTCTCTCTCTCTCTCTCTCTCTCTCGCATAATGTCTCACGAGTTCACTTCTTCTTTCTCACCTGTATCTTCTCCCAGTTTATCATTCCCGCACTACCACCCACCCTTTCTTCTTTTTCTCTTTACCTTACTCCCTCAAACCCACTCTCCGGTGTTTTTCAAAAAAAACATTTGTAAGTATGTCGGGTACGAATCCAACGACCCTTCATTCGAACCCGGGACCTTCACCTTACAGTGTTGAACGTGTTGTCAATGCCTAAACTGTTCGGTGCTTGTTTTATTGAGGGGGGTTACAATTTCAATATTTTTGTCTGTATTTTTTAGAGTTATTTTGACCAATTTTTCTGCTTTGGTACTTTAAGTTATTTCTTTTATATGGTTGGTTGGTTTTTACGTTGATTTTGTTTTATAATTTGTGGTTTTTTTATTGGCTAAAGTTGGGTTTTACAACTGCTATGCAGTTGTACTTTTTTTGTCAGAGTATGGTGTAAATATTTTGTCCATTTTTTCTTCTTTATTTGTTGCTATGTCTCTTATTTTGTGTGTTTTGTTTAATTCTTTACGTTTAATTTTTTAATTTTTGTTATTAGATTAAAGTTTTTTTAAAGGTTTTACAATTTTTGCTGTTGTTGCCTGTGATTAATGTAGATATTTTGCCCATCTTTCCTACGAGGGTTGTTTATTGTCTCTTTTTTTATGTATTTTGTTTCATTGAGAAATACATTTTGCCCAGAACAAAAATGGAATTACTAGACAAATCCCTATCCCCTTTTTTCACGTCACGTTTTACTCCATTTAGAATTTTTTTTTTTTTTTGTATTTTCGTTGGACGTATTTTATAAATAGAAAAGGGTATACCGCTATAGACCTTACCAAAAAGTTGTTATGAAATTCTCCAAGCTCTCCTGCGAATTTGTCCAACGAGGATGCAAATTTAGTTTTTTTATACATTTTAAATTGTACGTTTAATTAAATTCGAACGATTTAGTGATAGTTTTTTTATCAAAAATAAAATTTCAAAAGGAAATTTAACGCTCTTTTCAATACATTTTTCCCAAAAAAATTATTAGTTCATGAGCCACCTATCATTAGATTATTGACGAAAACCGCACATAGTTGAAAAAAAAAAACATAAAATTTTGTTTATCTGAGAAATAATTGAGAATCAATCGTATCATCGTAATCATTGGAACTGTTCATAAACATAATAATAATAATACAGAAGAAATACATGTGGGGTGGGTATGTCGATTAATTTTTGTATATATAACCTGTGAATAAAGCCATCCTCTACAGAAAGGAATAATAGTATTATTAATTGATTGTACTTAATTTACATTTCTTAATGAATTAAATATTTAATGATTTTTTAAGGTTAGTTTAATCCTTTTATTTAAATCGGCTGGATTATTGACCGTGTTTTCTTTCTCATGTTATCTTTCTTCAAATCTGCATACCAATTATTATGATAAATTAGATGACTTTATAAGAAAAAAAAAAAAAACAATTTTCTCAATATTGATCACTGCACATACAAGACATTGTGTATGTAGCGCATACATTTTCTATTTGAACTTTACTACAAAATGTGTCCTAAAAATGATTGACCTAATTTATTTTTTAACTGTGCTTCTCTTTAACAGTTAATTAAAAAACGGACTTTCAGTTTACGTTTTTCCCTGCAGAATTTCATTACTTAAAGCAATAATAAGGATATTCACTCAATTATTATTGATATAAACAGTTGTAAAGTGGCATTTTGAATATGCTTAGTTGGGCTAAATTAATGCAATTTTGCTTATTTATTGCCTCATGAAGACTTTCATCTAAATACCAAATGAGTCGAAATAACAATGTCAAGCCGTACTAATGAGCAAGGTCGTACACTCATCATAAATCTTCCCTCGTCTTTCTTTGTCTTCCTGTGACTTCCTGAGAAAATTCATTCTTTCGCCGTTTCGGGAAACCTTGTCTTTCACACCGTCTCGTTCACAATGTTTAAATCTTAAAGAGTGAAATAGTGGTATGAGCCGCGAGGAAAACTAAAACACCTCTAAGCAGGAAAATTAGATTTGTTATATCGTACAAAAGGGTCGACAGCACGTACATGTACAAGAATGTTCTATGACTCTAAAAATGCTATAAAAAGAAATTGCAGCGTTGATATGGCCGAGTGGGTAGAGAGACTTGTAACAAGAGCCCAAAGTCAATAAGTAGAAGAATCTTAAGCGAAGAAGAGAGTACATCAGCAAACTAAGAATAGGCCTCACGAGGCTGGCTGTTAAAGGGATTTCTAGAGAGCGAGTCGGAATACCAATTGTTCTTGAGACGGCGGATGTTCGTTGAAAATGTTTCAATTTTAGAGGATCGGATTTTATATAGGAGTGTTTAGAGAACGTACGTTTAGATTTCAGGACGTTGGGCTCAAAAATACCTATTTTGCAAGTCATATTTACAGTCGTATCCTAGATGTTTCACTTTCTCAGCTTCGTTCTATAAATTCCAGCGTATAGCATATTATTCTGCTGAAATTTGATTACTCCAATGGTTTAAGTGTTGAAAACCCTATGAGATTCTTACCGTTTTTCATTATAACCTTAAGAAATAAGTGCAAAATCGCACAGAATATAAAATCTTAGGAGTTTCTCAAATTTTTGCCTAATGTTGAAATAAGATTTTCTTGATTCTGTAATTACTGATAGATATGCTATTTCAACCGGCACCGAGTTCTAAAAAGTTGGTCTTTTTTATTTAATTCGTGATGGTCATGAAAGCTGATGCGGCTAAAACAGAATAAAACCCGAACTCTCTTGTCGAGAGAATTTGAATGCTAGGCAACATATGACAGACATCAAAATGTGACGAAACTTAATTGATCCTTCTACCTTCAATATCAGCATTAACTTGCTCGTTTTGTTGTATCTATTATTGCCGACTATGGCTTATATTTTGCATGGTCAAAATTCTCACACCCGTGTATTTTTTCCATAGAGACCATCTTACCATCTTTACATCACAATCGCTTATGTGAATGGAGTATAAATCGCCACTCCTTAAGAGCATGTAATCGAGACTTTTCAGATTGTGAAAACCCTTCCGTCGTAAGTGGTTGGCCTTTTTATCGAACCAGAGTCGGTGGCGCGGTTCGCGTGTTGCTCGGGGTGGCATTTTTCTCGCGTGCCCCTGGCCCCCGCGCACGCCGCCGAGATAAGCACAGACGACATTTTTTCACCCGTTCGCGTGAAGAACTTTGTCATCGAAGCTGATTGAATCCAGACTGGGAAAATGTTTAAAACGGTCAAGATCACTCGTAACGGGAAAAGGGAAATATGATGCCTACAAGCAGTGTAGGCACATTTTATTGTAAATAAACAATTATTTTCACAAGAAGACTTATCCTCGACTTAGGTGAGACCTATTCCTGTGTTGGCAGTAAGTCATCATAACTCGGTCTTGCCCATAACTCGGAGTATCGACAACGGGGTTGTTAGCTCTCGTCGTATGCCTTTAACCTAAGCTCACTCAATAAATGCCTTATTTCTTATGTACCATTCACTGAGGTAGGGTGAAGATGGCGCCTGTAAGGACCAAACTAGCAGGGGTAGTAGACCATAATAATCGGTAGCGACCTGATTACAGGTCCATCAAACCGCCATAGACAGATCAAACCACATGGAGAATCTCACAATTTATTGATTGAGGATGGATATTCAATATGCCGCGATCGAACCTCTCCCACTCTAATAAATACATTCGTCGATACATTTAAGATGATATATAATTATTATGTAAAAATCTACAATCTAGGCATTGTCCCGTGAACAGAGTGAATACTTACTTCTTGGTGGACATGTCACATTGGACTAAACTATCCCTACTCTCCGATGCTGATTCTAAATTTTAGTAGATAAATTTCAGTTTTCCCGTTAATTCAACCTTTCACCATTATTTCATAAAATCCATTATTTTTAGTGGTCTATTGACCAAATTACTTCTTTCAATTAGTTCATCTCTTTATGTAAGGATGGTTGAAATAAAAAAGTTAGTGCCACGAGCGGGATTCTAACCCCCGACGTTCGGCTTTGAATAATGGCAAAAAAGAGATAAAATTCGAATTACTTCATAAAGTTCAGTGGATTTCAAGCTGCTCTCTCAAGCACAATTGGCATTCCGACTCGCTCTCTATAGAGGACCAAGGAATAACACCCTTTAATCGTCAGCCTCGTGTGGCCTATCCTTAGTTTGCTGATGGACTCTCGTCTTCGCTTATCATCCCCCTACTTATTGACTGGGCTCTTGATACAAGTCTCTCTGCCCACTTCAACGCTGCAATTTCTTTTTATAGCATTTTTAGAGTCAGAATACCTACTTATACATGCTGTCGACTTTGTTGTACGATACAACAAATGAACTAATTTTCCTGCTTAGAGGTGTTTTATTTTTCTTCACGGCTCGTACCACTATATAACGCCAAGGAGCGACACCCTTCAATTAAAACATCGAGCAACCTTTCTCTATATGACGGATTTAACTCAGGGTGTGTTCGTACGTCAGCCTCATGTGGCCTATCTTTAGTTGGCTGATACAATCTGTTCTTCGCTTAATATTCTCCAACTTATTGACTATGCTCTCGATACAAGTTGCTCTGCCTACTCGGCCCTATCAACGCTGCCATTTCCTTCGATCATCTCATACACAAATCCTGCTGTCGACTTTGTTGTACAATATGACCAACTTTCAAATTTTCCTGTTTATGAGTTATTGTGGTCAATGAAAAATCCAAAGGTCGACGCACTACTTTCTTTTATATACTCAGAATGATTGAATTTCAGGCTTTGATATACAGAGAAAATTTGTGAAAATCAATACAATAGTCAGTTCGTACGTGACCCGGATTTATGGCATTAAAGAAAAGTGACCGAAGATAGCATAGCGCCTGAAGGTTGTTAGTCACACGCTCAGGTGTTTTAGCCAACACTGCAAACTCTCTATCGCCTTTCAATTTCTACTCTTTTGATATAATTTTTTTACCCCTATAAATTTCTGACCCAAATAAATACCAAGGAGTTTATAATTAGCCCGTTCTGCAGCAAAATTCGAACAATGGACAATAATGTGTCTCAGAAGCTCATCTTACCTTGTTTAATGAAAGTAGCAGAAGCTTCGAAGTTAGCTCATCTCGCTAATAAAGAAGAAATATAGCAATGCTGCTAAAGGAAATAAAATTCATTAACGAGGAAAATGCCTCAAGGCATGAACTACCCCAAAAGCCCACGAACTAGGAGTTATTTTTATGAGAAGCCTTTTCTAGCTGCATTCTTCATCATGGGTCCCTGTCTGCGACTAGACGAGAAATTAGCTTTTCTCTCTGGCAAATTGTCCAACATTTGTTCCACATGCTCGTCATATTTAGGAAGTACCAGTGAGTGCAGTTTTTCAGGTTTTTCTACTAGAATGTTGTTTAACTGTAACTACTTTTTATTTATATTAAATAAATCTTTATTTTCATAAATTACTGTCATTTATATATACATGTTTTCGCTGTTTGGAATGAAGATTTTGTTTTTGTACAATAATAATAGTTCATCAAAAATCCTATTCTAAAAATTGAATAAGGCACTGAAAGGAAGACTTTCAAATTGAAATGTGTACCCAGTGGTTGTAAATTAATCGGACGCGCCTGGAGCGATTCGTATCAGATTAGCAGATGTCAGCCCAAATCTCGAAGCTCGCGTGCTGCAGCAATTTACCATTGAATGCTAATTCGATCCGAAAGACGTCTTCATTCATTCCTTCCATGCCTTCTACACTGGACGCCCTTTGATGCCATTACGTTGCGCCACGTACGGTGACACCTCATGGTTTGCATGTTTGGTGTTGATCGCTCGTTAGCATACCGTTGTCTAATGGCCATCGGACGTGGCGAGAATAGCGAACAAAAAGCAACTGCAAACCAACATCCAATAGATTACCATCCTAGATACACAAAAAATTATGAGTAAAAGATTTTTTTATTGACTGAGCCTTTATCTTACCAAAACAAATTTTTCTTCTGGTGGAGGCTACTATAGAACCAATCGCTTATTCCCACACTAGGATTTTTCTTATCAGAATGGTCGGAAAGCAGTAGAAAAACGTAAGCCGAGTCCATGGAAAAAAAATTTCCCACTATTGGTAGATAAGGTCGGTCGACTTGCTTATCGCAGCAGCCGGAATAAGCATCTGTTCAACATAACTAAACCTCGAGAGGGATGTATGCAATTTTGAACGTGGCCTCACGTGAAATGAGCCATTTATTCGGCATAACAATTTTGCAGTTTGCATTGTAAGGCCAGAACCTTTTTTGAATGAGCTCTTCGAAATTTCGTTCATTCATTTTTGGCGCAAGATGCTGTTTTTCCATAGTGATGTGTAAACAAGCCCCACTCGGAAGTAACGATCAATTTGATGAAAAGACCAGGCTTTTCAGAACAACACGACTGACTGTGGAGATAGCAGTTTACGAAATATTTCTGAACCTTTTGATCTCATTACATTACTATTCAATTTTTTCTTGTGATTCTCGTTTCAAATTAAATTTCACTTCAGTGTTCAGGTACTGATAATATTCTTGTCCTAATGAACATTTTCGTTAATTTTGTCGGCCTGTTCACTCCATTTTATATAGAATTGTTTTATATTTCTTTTTTAAAACTCAATGTGTTCATGCATGAACATAATATATACAAGAAATCCATTTATCCGGACTTGAAAGGATTAAGTTCAGATGATAATCCGACAATTTGTGATTTTATTAGTACCATGTCATAAAAACGGGAAAAACTACATATAACAGTGAACCCTTTTATTCATATATCAAGTTAAATTTAAAGTAATAGTTTTTATTAGTTTTATTTTTGTTTAAGTCAGGACGTGTTTCTCGGGAAAATTTATACGTAAAAAATACCTAATAAAAATATATGTAATAAAACAACTTTTTCAATGGAAGCCAACTTACGAACAACACAATACAACAATTTCTAGTCTTTTAAAATGGGATACACCTTTTTTATTTATTTCAATTTACTTAGAGTGTGTGATGACTAGTGGAAGGGCATTGATTTTGAAGTCTACGAATTTCTTATGATAAATTAAAAGTCCATAATTATGAATTTTAAAATATTAATACACTTTCATTGGGAAACATGAAAAATTTATAAAAAATATTTTGACAAACAGGTCCGGATAAACAGGTTTCCACCGTATAAAAGTGTAGAGTTGATCCTACCTCTATCTTTACAATGAATTACAGGCAGGCCTCTAAATTACCCACCCTGAGTGTAAGCAGTCCATGGGTGCTAGTTCTTTTAGTCCCAAGCAATTCAGTTCCTGAATCCAAATCCCATTCACTCTTAAAAACACTCTTTCCAAATTACATACCATTCACTCATATAGGCTTTGGCTCAAAATTAACGTCAATGGCTTATCCAATGAGCTAACACAGCCCTTGAAACACAAGTTTATATCCTGATTTGGCCCACCTACATGCCACTTTCTTTCCATTATTTTTTAATACATTTTTAGCATCAGGGGTCAGATTGGAGTGGTTAAGTACGTAAGTTGAGACATCCTAGTCATTTATTATTATTATATTATTATCAAATAAATTGAGTAAACTGTCATAATTACGATGGTAAGCCTAAGGCAAAGAAAAAAACCACACCGTATTTCTAGGAAAATTGGAAAAGTCGCATGGTGATGAAGCTCTACGAGAAAGCACTGCAAGTGATTTGCTCGTTTCAGAAGAAGAAAGTTTAATTTGGAAAGAGCAAAGCGCTCTGATCATCCTTCGACTGTTCACGGCCAAATTCAAGCTTAAGTTACAAATAAAACATCACAGACACCCTTAATGTAGATAGAATATGACGTCTATTGAGTCCTCACATGATATTGGACCACATCTTCATTTGTGATTCCCTCCTACAATGTAATGCAACAACTCAGCTTTAAAAATATTGATAACTGGGAATGAAAAATGGATCTTTTCTAACACTGCTCAGACAGAAAAGATAAGACAATTTGTACATTACTAGTACTTTTTGTTGTATATATTTCTTAATTTGAAATAACAGCTACCCGAAAAACAAATTTGAGGTAAAATTATAAATAATAAATAATGTATCATTACCAATGGCTAACTTTATTGATAACTGTTGGCCTCTTTTAAAGTAGACTATTTAAGCAAAACATAAAATCAAACTAATTAATAACAGAATTTTAATTACAATTGGTTTATAAATAATTACATTTATTATTGATGGTAGGACCTTTGAACCTGGCCAAAAACCCAAAATTCAAAAGCCTATCGGCACATTCCATTTTCAACGCTTTTTCAGCTTCCGTTTTTGCAATTTTTAATCGCCTTTTGTACAAGCAATTGTTGTTCCGTGATAATGGCTGTTGAAGCAGTAATTAAATTAAATGAAAATTGAAATGTAAGAAGAAAAAAATAACTTACAAAAAGCGACATGAAAGTTTCAATGTAGGGTCTTATTGAGTCGAGATCGACCCATGCGTTGGTACACTTCCTAGGAGAGTCAAAGAATACAACATGGTAGGAACACTGTAAGTAAAAAATTAAAACAAAATAAATTTGAATTGATAAATGTAAAAAAATAACAATAATAAAAAAACCAGGGTTTAACAGAAATACAATCCTTTAATGCAAAGATTTCCATATACTCTGATGGACAATTTTAATGCACTACTAAATTTATTTATTTTAAAATTAAGTCCATTGTCTTTCTATATTAGTTACAGGTAATTAGGAGCTATTGAAGTCAAAATAAAGAGTAAAGAATGCTTGGTTTACTTCCTTTATACACTCTTGTACTGGTTGCATAAAAAGTATTGGGTTGTCCGGAAAATAATGCAGGATTTTAAGTTTTCATTAAAAAAAATCTATATAAAATATTCTGTTTACGTTTACAGGATTACTCATTTGTATGAATGTCAACACTTATTAATCCTCTTCCAAATGATATTGTTTGTTTACCTCTGTAGCATTCCGCTACTTGGAAATAATTCAGTCATCCTTATAATGTCAAAGCGAGAATTTCGTACGATTTTCTTTTACGAGTTTAAACTCGGCCGAAGCGGAGCCCAAACGGCTAGAAACATTAACCAAGTCTGGGGCGAGTGTTGTGTTAATGAGTGCACTGTGCAAAGGTGGTTTAAAAAATTTCGGGAGGGAGATTTCAGCCTTGAAGATGAAGAAGGTCGTGGAAGGCCTTCCTCTCTTAATGATGATGTTCTGCGATCAGTGGTGGAAGAAAACCCCAAAACAACTGTTCGAGAACTTGCAGAGCAACTCAAAGTCAGTAAAACGACCGTCGCTGACCACCTCAAGGCGATTGGAAAAGTGAAAAAAAAAAAGGTAATGGTTACGGTATGGTGGGCTTCATTTGGTTTAATACACTACAGCTTCTTAAATCCTGGCGAAACCATCAATGCTGAATCATACTGTAACCAAATTAATACCATGCATCAGAAATTGGCAGTAATGAAGCCCTCTTTGGTCAATCGGAAAGGGCCCATTTTGTTGCATGACAACGCTCGACCACATGTGTCACGTGTAACGTCACAAAAATTATTGAAGCTTGGCTATGAAACTTTGCCTCACCCACCCTACTCTCCGGACCTCTCGCCTACTGACTACCATTTTTTTAGACACCTGGACCACTACTTACAACACATAATATTCAAAAATCAAACGGAACTGGAAAATGCATTTATTGACTTTATCAATTCTAAAAATTCTGAATTCTACTCAGACGGAATTAATAAGTTACCAACACGTTGGGAGAAATGTATTGAGAGTATGGGAAATTATTTTGATTAAAGAACATTGCTTTAAAGTAACTAGTTTCTTTTTTTTTTGTTTAATACCAAAATCCTGCATTATTTTCCGGACAACCCAATAGCTATGCCATTTCATTCTGTTACACAAAAAGAAAGCTTTCAGTTACTCTAACTTCACAGAGGTTCGGCCAGTTAGACAACTTTACAACAATCGGCGCACTCACTCCTTGAATTTTTTCCGCTGGGGTGAGGGCTCATTGTTCTTTTCCTTTGGGGGTTTAGATGCATTGGATTAACCATATAGGTTTTTTTTTTTTTTTTTTTTTTGTTTGTTTGTTTTTATCTCCATTGAAGAATCTTCTTTGCTGAATACCAAAAAATCAAAACAAGCCCAATCAAATCAGCCTAACTAACTAGTTGCTTTCAGGAAGATCACAAATATAGCAAGTCAAGTTTCCAAAAGGAGTTCAATATTGCTACGATTTTAAAGTGTAATAATTTAGTTTTAGTACTTAGAATAATTTTAGCATTTGTATTTTTGCATAATTATAGTTTTACTTGTATCAACGTTTCTTTTGTTAACATTAATTTTAGTTTGTTAGTCAGATTTACCGATTGGTATTTTTTAAACAATGTTGTGTATATGATGTTGTTTTTATTAATATGCACTTTATATAAAACTGCAAAAATTGTGCCAATTCTATTTTTTTGTGCAAATATAAAAATGTGTTACGGTTCCTAATAGATTTGTAAAATACCTATAGGTTCTTTCACTTCAGTATCTACAGTAACATCTACTCCTTACAATAATAAATAATAAAAAATAGATTATCTTTTCGAGCACAGCTATAAAAACTGAGATCTACATCAAATGAAGAGACTTACAGCTTACACCAATTTGCTAAATGGTCAAAATAATAACAGGAAGATAAGAGAATAAGAAGGGTCCTATTCAGGTCAAAATGGCCCCAATGGTTCTAGTCAGACATTTGAGGGAGCATGACAATGTCAGGGGCTTAAAATTATTAGAGTAAAAATACAGCCTGCAAAAAGTAGCCAGGAGACTTCAGAGAAAAAGCTTTACCCTAGAAGGCCAGGAAAGGGTCAACTTAGGGCATTAGGCTCTACTAAACCACAACATTATGAGAAACGGGATAAGAAATCTGTGCGGTTTTAAACTGATGGAGGATCACCCGAATATAATCGGGAGGTGGGGAAAACATATAAAATAAAACAGTTTAAAATAAAAATGATTGAAATATGAAATAAAAAATGAAACAATAATGACTCACCAAGCTGATGTTGTGGCGAATGATAAAGGTGGGCAGGAAATAGGAGGATCCAGGAGCAATGAAAATAGGGTATTTGGGGGAGGACGGCCCACTTACAAGTGGTTCCGATACCGAGAATCGAACCCGAGCCTCCTGGGTGAGAGCCAGGTATCTTTTCTCTTTTTTTGGTGAGGGGGGAAAATGTTTGGATTTGCATTTTCATTTTTTAAAAGAAAAAAAAACTTGTAAGTGGGCCGTCTTCCCCTATTTGAAAAAGAAAAGTCGAAAATTTTGAATCGCCAGCCTGATCTAGTTGCAAAAACAAGAAAATCGGTAAAGGAAGATAAGGTTCCAAGGTTAAACTCTCGCCCTTCGCACTCATTTGTTGTAAGCAAAGACGTAAACAACACACCTCTCTGTAAGATTTGTTCAAAACAACATCATCATGTTTATTTACGCCCAACCTTTCTAGACCTTACCCCTGAGGAAAGATATACCTTGCAAAAGACAAAAAGTTGTGTATCAATTGCTTATCTCTATGTCATCAGACATGGAAATTAGGTCAAAATTTTTGTGTGATGTTTGTAATAAAGTCCTCCGTCGGTTAACAACCGCACATTTGGTCTTGTGGCGAATGATAAAGGTGGGCAGGAAATAAATGGATCCAGGAGCAATGAAAATAGGGTATTTGGGGGAGGACGGCCCACTTACAAGTACCAGCAACTCCGGCGTTTCGCCGAGGTGTAAAATCAATCCAGAAAAATTCCAAGCGATGCTGGAAGAGATTTTACAGAAAACGGTCTGTAGAAAAGCGTTTGCGGGTTCACACAAAAAAATAGTAAAATGATGTAAAGCGGAGCGTGCTGAAGCAAATCAAACTCGGTCATAAAGGCGACTGACTAGTGGTACCCGGAGTGTAGCGGCCTATCCTTTGGTCCGACTTCCCGGTAAAGGATAATAAGTAAATACTAAACAAAATAGGCGGTTCTTTAAAAAATGAAAATGAAAATCCAAACAAAATCTGTAAAAACAAGTCCAAAATGTTTTAATTTCCTCCAGGACTGTAAGTAGAAGGATCAATGAAAATAACCGCAGGGCCTGGCATCCAGGCCTCTTCTTCCCACAGCTCAGAAAATGACAAAACAAGTGAATAGGAGCTGGAAGATTGGGGATGAGTTCTCTTTACAAATGAAGCAAAGTTGGCCTCAAATGTCCATACAGGCATAATTCAAAAGAAACTCAGAAGAAAGGTACACCCCATACTGAATGGTTCCTTAGGTGATGGTCATTGATGATCTGGGTGGCATTTCCTTGGAGGACTCATAGAATTTGAAGTTATGAGGGAAGAATATTATTTACATTATTTGTATAACATTTAGCTTAATCAATAAGCTAAATAAACAGACCTGATTATTATTGGTATCAATTGTAAATAAATTGGTAATGAAAAGTTATTACTTAATTTATTATGCACATTGCAAAATGATTCTAAAATTTGACCAAATAAATTCTTTATCTAGCTGAATAAAAACTTGTTTATGACCTGGAGGCAGAGAAAAAGACTGAAAAATATTGTTTGATAAAGGCAGACATGACTATAAGACCGCATGCAAGCTGGGTAAGGGATGTTATAAAACTAAAGAAAATTGATTTTCCAAGAGAGGCGGGGCAGCTGGGGAACTATGATAGGAGTTCTTTATCAGAAAGAAACGGCCCAAACAAACTCTTGCCATTACATTAGCATAAACCCTACAGAAACCGATAACGGCATAATTCCAAGTCTAATGGTACTCTTCATTGGTCAAAAAGTTGGGAATTCTGTGTATCATATCTAGGAACAATGAATTAATCTGTATGATGTGGATGTGAATGCCATTAATCGAGGTGCTATTGTTAGAACAGTTTTAGTATATATTACATACATTCTAGACTGCATGCACACCCACACAGGTATATAAAGTTGCCAAAGACACACTCACTACTTCATTCGAATTTTCTTTTAACCAATAAAATTGTTCATATTCGGGGTTGTCATCAATGATAGCCGGCCACCAAGGGAAGCCTTTTACTTTGGCTAACACAACAGAGCCAGGACTGTAGTCAGCATCGATGAGATCTCTTGCGTCAAAACTGGCCGCCTGAGGAATGCTACATTTGTTGAAATCGAAATCTGAAATTTTTACAAATTAATTTTTTTGTGGTAAAAGTATGTAATTTAATGATACTTACCAGAGTTCATAGAACAAACCCAAAACGGCTTGATTTCCAATGCATCTTTCACTTTGTACAAATATCTCCATTTGCTGCAATCAGAACACTGAACCTGTTGATCACAATAATTATTACTTAATAATTTTACATATTTAAATTTAATTATTTAAATAATTAACAAAATTGAGAAATGTTTAGTGCTCATAATTGACCACATTAATTATTTTAATTAATTATTCTTTTCACCTCAACCAAGACCTTACATGAAAAGAATAATTCATTATTTTATTTACCCAAATCCCTGTGTCTCGATTCTCTTGCAGCCAAAGCAGCCGGTCCCTCTGGCTGAGGCCAATTGGAAGGCGCTTTTTTTGAAATTGTTCCAAATCCTTCGACAGCTGCCTTACTTGCACACCGAATCCATAAATAAGCGATTTCTGTTTGATGGCCACTTTGTTTGGGAGAAGACGTAAAGCTTTAACAGTTTTGAACTTTTTGTTCATCGGTTTTCTTTTATTAATGGCAAGCATATTACCAGTTTCCCCACTTGTGGAATGATCAGAATCTGAACTTTCCTTCAATTAAATGCATAATTAAAAATCTATTTTAGCTCTTGGAATTTAATAAGTTTTATAAATTTTTCTTTTAAATTTCACCTCAGGCATGTAAGAAGATAAATTACTGCCTGACGCTATTTCTTTCCCATCATTAATTGTCAGTGCAGTTTTTCCATTTACATATAATAAATCCTCTTGGTGCCTATTTTCTTCTTTTAAAGTAGAACAACTTGATGAATTCTTAACTACCTGCATGAAAGTTCTCAAATTATGGCTCATGTCTTGTTTCAATTTGTTCAGCACACCCTGAAAAAAAATTGTTCATTTTAACCTTTAAAAACTCAGCAGAACTCAATAGAACATTGAAAATTCCATATGCCTATGGAAATTATAAGCTGTAATTCGATCTTGGAGAAATCAGTTTCAAAAAGCTCTTAGGAAAGTTGAAAAAACATAATTTAAATTTTGGTAGAAATTATTTAATAATTTTGGTTGGCTAACAAATTTAATTGTAAAAGAATAAAGGAGAAAGCAAAACTCTTATGGTCCATCTCCCAATTCAGGATGGAAGCCAAGGTTAATCTTTTTTTTTTTCTTTAAAAAAAAAAGCATTCTTAATTCTAAAGACTAGCCTGGTCACAAAAAGAGTGCAATAGCCAGGCTCAGGGCTAAGGCATTTGTCATTACATAGAATAAAACAGAAAGGGATCTTTTATAAGAGACATTCACTTTATTGAAGGCTTGATCCACATAATGCCTTGCTCTAGATATAGGGAGATAAATTTTTTTTTGGACATTACATAAGCAATGAAGAATATAGTTACCTAATGCTTGCTAATTTTATTATTATATTATAATTAATGCCTGTCTTTGTATATCAATTGTTTAGGATAGAAAGAGAAATCTGAAAAAGAAAGAAAAGAAAAAAGAAAATGTGATGGGGTGGGGTGTGGGATTGGTTGGATATTCTATGGTGGTCAAGTTGGCTGCTGCTGTCTTTTGGGTGAGAGGGATCAGGTGGTTTCTTGAGTATTGTGTGGTGTTTAATGACCATTAATTACAATGATTATTTGGAGATCAAGAGATGAGGTCTGATGTGACATAGGTTAAGAAAAACATTTTCTTTATCGTGCCGTTTTGATCTTTATCGAGATCATCTTCAGGGCCTGGGATTTATAAACATTGTTTAAATTATACAAATACATGTAGAATGAATGAATTGAGTCCTCATATAGAACGTTTAGCCTCATATAAAAATGTTTTTCTATCCCTACTTCCATCTTCATATCTTCAAAACCCAGCATATATAAACATAAAACATCAATCTTACAAGCACTCTCAACATGACACAGAAAACAAACACTTTGAGTAAGTACAAATACTTTAACCGAATCTACAATTTCTAGCATTGTATAAATTCATTTTTTCATTTCCTACATGTCTGACTAATTTAAACAATATTTATAAATCCTAGTCCCTGAAGATGACCAGACCGCATCTTGCAATCTCTAAATAATCATTTCCTGAGGCCGAGAGGTCTTAGAGATTTGAACATTTCCATAATTATTTTGATAATTGTTTTTTTTTATCCGATTTCCAAAATGATCTTTGTAAATCAAAATTCAAAAGAAGATAAAAATAAAATTAACAGGTCAATTGTGGAAGGGTTGGCAGTGCCCATGGTAGCCTGGTCGGGGCTGTTCTCTCAGCACATCTGTTTCTATGGTTAATGTAGCAATACAAGGTCAAAAAATAAAATAAATAAACCTTTAAAAAAAAGTATATAATGTATTAAAGAAAAAACAACTCTGGCTATTTGACCTGAAACAATTTTGACTGCCCACTTTTTTCATAAGTACATTTTTCAATGATGCGGACAGTGTGAGAGCGATTTAAGTGCTCCCTAATCCTTTCCATATATGATTCAAAAGGAAGTTTCTCATTGTCCATAGACAATTCATAACCCACACTGACATATTTCTGTTTCCTTTTTACTCCAGTCCTTTCAACGTTGCGTTCTTGAAAATCCTTATCGCTACATGTTTCTTCGGGATAAATGAAGTATTCATTGAATGTCTTGCGCTCTTTTTTTAAAATGGCATTCACTAGCTCCAAATGTTGAAAGGAGTGCGGCGAGTCATGCCTACTGGATATTGACTGGCCTCTTGAACTGCCTGGTAAATTAATATCAAAATTATTTTCACCAACATCAAACTCAGAATGTTGATCTACAATAGTAAAAGACCATTAATACTTTAATTTAATTATAAAGCAACAAAAATTGTATCCTTACATTCTCTTATCCCAGGATAATATCTCCTCCTCCCCTGAAAGAAATAAAAAATAAAATAAATAAAACTGTCTTAAATATCAATAAAAACTTTCATAAAGCCAAAAATATAACTCAAGAATAAGGCAATTGATTCAACATATGACACATCTTAAATGCCAATGTAAAACTTTTAAGTAATAAACTAATTTTCCATATATGAAAGAGAAGACAAACCAATATGCCAAAAAAAAAAATCAAAGGCAGTACTCTCATGTTGGAGAGAATAAAAAAGAAAATAATTTAGTTTTTTTAACATATAATTTACTGTAAAAAAAACGTATATTTTTAAATTTACTTCATAAAAAATTGTATACAATATTAAATTGAATTTAGTTGACAGCTTATACGCCGTACAAAGGGCAAGGAGTACAATAGTCCTACATGGTAGAAGTGGTGCACCTCATGCTCAGACAGATCTAATCTATTCCATGATTAAATCACTTCCTGTGGCTTTGTGGCCTTTTGAAAAGTTTCTTAAGTTTTATCTGCTTTAAATGGCTCAAATGTCTGTTCATTCGGATTCTAGTTTGTACAAATTCTCTTCAAGTGGCTGAGAGCTCCATTCTCGAACAGACCATAGGCTTATACTTCAAGCATAAAAGAATTCCTAAAAATTGTCAGGACAGATGGTTCTCTGTTCACAACTGGTTTTGATCCGGATTTCAAGCGGCAAATGCTCATCATTAAATTATGCAAATTATCTTCTATTTTCTGCCCAAAGTCCGGATTACTAAAACCAGTTTGTGAGTACATCCTTTTTAATTATTGAATTTATTGCTTATGCCATCAAAACTATTTTTTATTAACTCCTAAGCTACTAGTCAACTTGTTATTTAAATATTGAGCAATTTTAGAAGTTGTACAATTTTATGCCAATTGATGATTTAGTTTTAATTACAATCTTTCAATTTATGTTGCCTGTTGGCATTGTTTACTTATATGAAAAGGAAATACAGTAAACAGTGGAACAATGGAAATTAATAAAATACTTCATTTTGAACAAAGTAATTTTAAATTTAAAAAAATTTAAAAACTAAAAACCACAGGTTTTAATGATTCCACTTGTTGATAACAACAACAACTTTAAACTTGTTATTTAAATATTGAGCAATTTTATAACTTGTACAATTTCAATTGATGATTTAGTTTTAATTACAATCTTTTCATGTTTCTTCAGGCTATGTTGCCTGTTGGCATTGATTATATAGATTACGCAGGGCGGGCGTCCAGGACCCGAAGTGTTAAAAGCCTGGGTAGGCCCGTACCCCATGGTGGCATTGTTTACTTATATGAAAAGGAACTACAGTAAACAGTGGAACAAAGGAATTTAATAAAATTTTTCATTTTGAACGAAGTAATTTTAAATTTAAAACCAAAAAACAAAATAACGGGTTTTTACGATTCCACTTGTTGATAACATTTGTTCCACTTTTGTATAAAAGAAGCTTAAGTTGAACAAAACTTATTGTAAAAACCAACAGAGTAGGTCTGACTTTACAGTTGATCAACTAAAATCTGAACAAAAAAAAATATATATATATATATAAAAAATTTAAAAAGTAAATTCACCAGGTGCAACAATCAATCGCCAAAGCTTATCAACAATTAACCAAGAAAACAAAAATCAACCTCTCACGTAGTAAGCAGGAACTAGGGAAAATAATAGGTCTTGACACTGACCATTGCCAATTTTATCACCTCGAAAATAAAAAACTGGGAAAAAATGAAACAGAAACCTACTGACTCTGTCAAGAAACAGACTTCAGTGTTCTTTTTTACTGCAAAACATTAATTTCGTTTGGCCTTTCATTGGCCTAGAATTTGCTTAATGTGCATAGGCGTTATGCATCCTATAGAACACATACAGCACATGATAAAAAGATGGGTTAGACATTGTTCACCACCTCAAAGAGTTGAACCGCTCTTGTTGATGAATGTGATTCACAAGGCAAAATCTTATTATTACAAAAAAAAACCTTAATAACCCGATGCCTAGGAGACTTAAAGACCTCTGCAAGGCAAGAGGAGGTAGCAGGCATTATTACGAGCAAAACTAGATAATAAATTGTTAGTTAAATTTGGTTTAAATACATTGTAATTAATATAATGATTATAAAAATTTGAAATTAAAAAATACGAGCTTTTCTGCAGTCATGATACAAGTCCTTGAGGAAAAGAAAATTAATGTTTGTACGTAGATAAATTAATTTGAATTCAATTTTAGTTTGTTTTTTCACCTAAAGTAGTTAATATTTTTTGGTATAATTGAATCATATTTGTACTGCCTATCCTCACTAGATTGGTCTGCAATATGCACTGGGGGATTGAGGCGTTGGTGGCCACAACGGTTTAGGCGCTGGCACGACACTAATCGCTTAAAGTTAAAGGTCCAGATTCAAATCCACCAACAAACTTACAAATGAGTAATAAATAACTGCTAAATAATTATTTAGTAATAGTTTAAATAGTTAACTAATAATTATATATTACTAATAAATAATAACAAACATCTCATAATTGAAATAACCTCATTTAAAAATATTAGATATATTTGAATATAACTGAATTTTTGGCAAAATAAAATTTCTTACACGCATCTAAACAAACTGACAAATAAGACAACATGGAAAACAAATTCAATAACTTTAGAACAGTCGATGTGTAATAGTCTTCCATGTGAATTCATAAAAGCTATTAAGATATAATTGGTGCATTTAACATTAAGGAAGTCTTACTTTACTATGATGTTCACATATGGTTTTTTTTATCTTTTTGTGTTCTTAGGTGTTGAAACAACTGAAGATGGATTAGGTAAAGATCTTAGCACTCAAAATTTAATCAATTTTCCCCCAGGGCACAGGTGTCGCCATATTAATTCTGTCTCAGATTCGAGGGTTGATCACAAGACATACTGTCGAAAATAAACCAAAACAACTGGCAAATTTAGTATCGCTGCTTTCCATCCACATGCTATTTTAAATACATACATTTGTTTTGATTTTTTTTTAAGTCAAACAACACAACATATTAAAAACATAACTATAAAAAAAAAGGATAGAAAAATAAATAATAAAAAGGCCAATGCATTTAACAATCAAGTCAACATTGTAAAAAACTTGTTCTATATTGTTTTTTAAAAATCCGTAGGGATGAGGAGAAGGGGCCAACACAGATACTGGATTTATGTTATGGCTGTGGAGATTAAAAACTCTAACCCGTATTTGGTCCCCTGTGCTGTGAAGTACCAAAAGCCTTATAAAAGAAGGCCTACTAGAACGAGTCTGCCAGAAATCGTACTTCCTGGGATTATACTGGGTGTCCCAGTTCCTTCGGACGAAACTCCTTCGACGAAATTAAATTAGAACTCGCTTTGTAAAATAAAAATGACACATCTGTAATCTCACGAAAACCATACCAGAAAGCTTCATACAATAAAATGCAATGGTTCTTGTAACAAGCACATAACTAACAACAACGGAGGAACTTTTCAGAGGAAATGCTCAAAGTGTTTTCTCTTTCCTCGAAGAAGTTAAAAAGCCAGTTTTAATTGATTTAGTTCTTCTACCACCCCTCTTCAAATTTACCTTAGCTCACGTTTTGAACATTCAATTGTTACTTTTCAACTCTACTAGAATGTTATTTAAAAAGCTGGATACATCAACATAAAGAATATTAGATGAAGTTTTTGTGAAATTTGACAAGTTGTAGCTATTCTTTGTAACCTCAGTAGAATGTGCAATCGTGACCAAAATTTTAAATTTTGTAATTTTGACACGTTCCAACTGATATTGGCTAACATTTTGTCATTCAGATTGTTGTAAATAGAAGTAGCATACAGCAAATTTAGCGCCCTTTCAAATGGTGTAATTGGATTTGTTGTCATCTCAAATTTTTGGAAGTTGTAAGTGTTTTTGTGTTAAGGTAGTGAAAAGTTGAAAAATCCTAAATTGACGAATATCTTCAAAAAAAGAGAACTTTCCGAAAAATTTTCTCCTGAGAATTTTTTGCTCCAAATGCAGAGTAGAATCGACTCCCTGAGTTTCGTCAGAAGGAACTGGGCCACCCCGTATATCTTGCGAGACCCATCTAATGAACCCGACGACCAAACAATCCTGGTATGCCCTTGGTGGCTGTGCACCAGTGACTGGTAAAGCAATTTTATTAAAAGGGTTCTTAAAAGTCAATAGTTTGCCTGATTACAAAAACTGAATTTTTAAACGCTTTATTCATAATGGTGTGAATATGGCCCCAAAAGTCACAATTTCTATTAAAAACCACTCTGAGATCCGAGATAGTGCCTTCAATAGAAAGGATTTGGATGAACTTTGAGGCACAGTAGTTGGAAAAAAGTCAATGCTTCAAAAACTCATTCCATAAGAAATTGAATTGTTTTTATTCTTATTTATCAGTTTTATTTAACATGATTACATTTTTTCTTACTACTTACTATTACTACCTAAAAATCAAGCTTTCTTCGACTACATTAAAAGTATGGTGTTTTGTTTTTTGTTTTTTTGCCGGGGCTTCCGACATCTCGGACAGCCCACACTAAGTCTATATTCTATACCCGTTCAAACACATCATTCATACAAATAAATGCGTTCATTCACTTAAATACATTCATTCCGTTTGGTCGGGGGAGTACTTGATGTTCCTCCAACAACTAAGCTAGATTGGGGTCGATGAGGTACTTTTATTAATGTTCCACCATCGACCCTGAACACACACTCACTCACTTTCGTCGTTTGAGGGGCGGTGATGACGTTATATTTCACGATCACCCCTCGACATTCACACCCATAAAAACACATAACACATAATACATACTATATACAATAAAAAGCCCCAATTTCCCCTAAAAAGCGGAACAGGGGACTCAGAAACTCACTACCGTGCTAGAGGACTCTTCTTAAATCCGGTGACATGCCTGCACGCTCTCTGTAAGGAGCCAAGGCATGACACGCCTCTATTATGTGGGACACATTGAGCGACCTTTCTCTGCATAAGAGGCACCTGCGTGGGCTTTTTGCCCCAAGAGCAGGTGCCCATGTGTCAACCGAGTATGGCCAATCCTCAGTCGAGTGAGGACGATCCCTTGTCTCCTGCTCAGATTCTCTGAGGGCCATCTACTGGTCGTGCTCTTGACTCGCAAGAGCCTCTCCGACAATCCCGCCCACTGACGCTGCCATCTTTCTTTTATCACATATTTAACTGGGTGCTTAGCGTCAGGGGGCCTGATTGCAATGGTCCGATCGGGACGGTGGGACATACCGGCTTTCGCCGCCTCGTCCAAGCATTCGTTACCCTCCAGGCCGACGTGTCTGGGAATCCAGACAACAACCACCATTTTTCCGAGACTCCAGCTCTATTTCTCTAGCAAGAGCACGAGAGGGTCCCCAGAGAACCTGTTGTGTATAGCCCACACTATGCTCAAAGAGTTGGTACATACGAAGAAGGCTGAACCCTCCCCGGTCTGCACCGCCTCGAGAGCGTGCCAAATCGCATACAGCTCTGCCGTGTATACGCTGCAGTGAGGAGGCAACGACCAGAAGGTGGCTACACCCTCACTATACACAGCACACGCTACACCATCGCCGGTCTTGAAACGAAAACCGGCGTATCTATTTCTAAGTTCCAGGAACTTAGCTTTGTAGAGGTATGGCAGCATACACAATTTGGGCAAGTTCGCCAGATCGTCGCGGACGAGTACAGCCGGAAAAGTCCAGGGGGTGTCGACCAGTGGCCCAACCAAAGCACCGTCCCCAACGCTAGTCCAGCCCTCCCTAGGGACTCACCAAAGGGAATCCCGAGGGGTCGCGTCCGCGAGCGAAACCTGTCATAAACTTCTCTGTACGGGCAGTGGAGGATATTCAGAGGTAGGGGGCGCTCTGGCTTGACCAAGAACCCGGCTGCGTAACCGAGGGTGAGTTGCTCTCTCTCCAAAGGTCGGGAGGCAAGACCCCCCAGCTCGCAGCACAGACTGGCCAAGGGGCTGGTCCTGAATTCCCCTGAGATTGCTCAGACCCTGATAATAGAGCCTGGCAAGCTTTCTCAGGCGCGTTTTTCGGGCCGAGGAATAAGCCATACATCCATAAAAGATCCTCGAACAAAGCAGCAAGTCAACCATTTTGTGAAGAATCTCCCTGTCCGCTCCCCACCTAAAATGACCAACAAATCTCAACAGTGAGGGGGTTTTCCTGCTT
This sequence comes from Cimex hemipterus, assembly GCA_039619505.1. Taxonomy (NCBI): domain Eukaryota; kingdom Metazoa; phylum Arthropoda; class Insecta; order Hemiptera; family Cimicidae; genus Cimex; species Cimex hemipterus. The sequence continues at coordinate 3,773,155 of CM077106.1, read as the reverse complement.
TGGACCTCCACGGCGTCGATCTGTGTCTGCCAACTCAACTTCTCATCAAACAGGAGGCCGAGGAACCGCACCTTCTCCACGTACTTCACAGGCGTGCCCCTCAGGCAGAGTTGAGGGGGGCTATGGGTCCTCCTCAATCTGCAAAAGTGAACACACACCGTTTTCGAAGTGGAAAAGGTAAACCCGGTTTCCTGTTTATTATATGTTAAGTCCAAAAACTTCGTTTATTTAAATTTAATTACTATTTGTCGAATTACAGTTAGAGTCAAGTTTTTACTATCTTATATGAAATTAGGGGTTATTAAAAATTTAGTGTATTCATTATTAAATGTAATTAGATTATTACGCTAATTGAATTAGCTATGTAGACTGTTTTTTACTAACTGTAAATCGAGTTTTAATTGCTGAAGTGTTGACGGCATGAAAACATGATTTACTACCGCCCTTTTGTCCCGTGTAAATACCATTTTTTTCCTAATTGTATAAACAAAAATTCTTAATACGAAAAAAATAATTTCGACATTTAATACTTTTTTTAACGTTTAGATTTGTTATGGCCGTATAATGTAATACGACTCTATAAAAACAATAACAGACGAAATCGTAAAATCATTCTGACCTCGAACGGCGGTGCACGAGGCAAGCACTTAACCAAAATGGCTGCACGCTTCCTAAAACGACGATGAAACCAAACGAAAGATAATTAACAAGGCAAAAAAATGTATTATATTGAAGAAAAAACATGAAACTATTAAAATTAAATTTAAAAAAATAAGAAACAACGACAAAATTTAATAAAAGTAATTCGAAAGGAATCGGACCCGAAGACGTTCTAAGACGTAATTTACGTTGTAGTTTTAAGAGAAAATAACTCGCCAAGTTTTGATAATTTTGTTTTAAATTTCAAACAATAATTGATGTTTTATACAGTTCAACGTTTGGATAGGAAATTTTTCAACCGATTCTTTCGTGGAATTTTGCCTCGGGAACGTCGGGTCTACAGTAGCCCTAGCCGACACTTGTTGATCGCCTAGAAACGTGGTTTGATCGATTCAGTTTCACCCGATCGTCCGAATTTTCGGAATTACAGGATCGACAAAAATTTTAACAATTGCGTTGATCTGAACAAAACATGTTTTTTGATAATTGATGTTTTTAAAAATTTATATAAAAGAAGAAAAACTCACGTCCATTTTTTCTCTTTCAAGTCGCTTTTTGTTATTTTTATATCACAATATAAAACTTATATATTTATATAATTTTTTTTTTTTTTTTTGTTTAAGCGAGTAGATCTTCAGAGTTGAGAATCGGCTGGAATAAATCACCTAAAATGGAGGCTGGTAACGAAGTGGCGGACCGCAAGAGAAAACAATTTTGAGGCAAAACGCTAGATTACGCCAGTGACACGTACAAAGGGACAAGTTTGCAAAAAAAGTACCTCCAAAATAAACAAAACTCAACTTTTTCCCCCTAATATTGATAAAGTTTGATTGATAAAAAGTTAAAAAGTAGATCGATGTCGTAAATTGGACAAGGCTTTCGTGAAACGTTGTGAAATTCGACGGTAAACTTAAAACCGATTTTCTTCCTCGAATATAATGATTGTATTGCATTGGTAATTTAAAGTTTATCTTTATTGATTACTGGAGTCTGTGCTTCGAAAAATTATATCAATTTTCCTTGATGTCGAGTTTTATGGTTTTGCCGTGTACGTGTCGTCGTCAGTTGGCCGGACTGAGCAGTCGCAGTGGCCAAACTCGCCTCGCCATTAAACCAACAACAACGTCGGAGAGAGGTCGTATCGGGACGGGAGCGTCCGTCGAAAACATCGTGCGTTCTCTTTGAGTAATTTTTTTAAAGTTTGGGCCGAATGCTAGCCGGCGTGGCTAGCCGTGAGAAACGAGGTGAGTCGAATTTGAACTGTTTAGGACAATTTTTCCCTTTTTGTCTCCCCTTTATTACTGGGTGTAAACATGTTACCTGAAACCTTGCGGATTTTGATTGGGCCGGCGCATGCGCAGTCGGGTTCGTAGCGACACGGGTCTTCCCGCTCACTTTTGAATTATTTTTTTTTCAAAGACCCACGCCGCGTTTGGAAGCATTTCGAAACTCGCGTCGGCCGTAATTTTCATCGAAAAATAATTCTCTAATTCTGTGCAATGTCACAAAGACCATCTTGAAACCTGTCTTGAATGCCAGGCGCAAAGCTTGCCCAATTAACCAACCGCATGTTATATCCAGTAATTGCCACGATGAGAACCAATATACATAATTTTTACAAAATATTTATTAATAAATCACAATTTGTTTCTCGTCTATGAATTATCTCAGTATTGATCGTCTTAAAATCAGCAATTTAGCAAGTTGTTCAAGAGAATAGCAACTCTCGATAAGCACGCGTTTAAATTTAAATTATTCTTGGTTTCATACAATTTTTCTTCCATTGTACTATTTATTTACACAATTTTATCAGTCAGTAAATTATATTTATTAGTTACTAGGGTGTAAGCATTTTTTTCTTTTTTCCTCAATTTAGCCAGTTTTCAAGCAAGTGTAGCAAGTCCATAACCCGATAAGCACGTATTTCAATTTAAATTAATCCTGGTTTCATGCATTTTTTTCGTTATTAATATTTATTTACAAGATTTTATTAGAGGTTCTAAAGAGGTAAGCATTCCTTATTTCTGCAATTTAACCAGAGTTGAAGTGACTACAGCAAGCACTATAAGCACGCGTTTACATTTTGAACTATTCTCCGTTTCATACAACTTTTTGTTTCGTTAAGGTCATTTATTTACAAAACTTTATCAGTTAGTAAATGATATTTATTAGAGTCACAAAGAGGGTAAACTTTTTTTCTTTATTGCTGCAATTTATCCAGTGTTCGAGAGAATATTGGCCCGATTTTGGTTTAACTATTTCTGTTTATCTACGTAATTTTATCAATTATTCTTTCTTAAATTTAGCAATTGTTCAAGAGAATATAGGAACTCTCGATAAGCACGCATTTAAATTGAAATTATTTTTGGTTAGAAACAATTTTTGTTCTATTGTTATTGTTATTTATTTAAAAAACTTTATCTGTTAGTTAATGTTATTTATTAGAGTTGCTAAGCAAGTAAGATTTTTTTCTTTATTAATGCAATTTAGCCAGTGTTCAAGAGAATATTGGCCCGATTTTTGTTTAACTATTTCTGTTTATGTACGTTATTTTATCACTTATTCTTTCTTAAATTTAGCCAGTGTTCAAGTGAATATAGGAACTCTCGATAAACACGCATTTAAAATTAAAATTATTCCTAGTTTCATACAAATTTAGTTCATTATGATCATTTATTTATACAACTTTATCAGTTAGTTAATGATATTTATTAGTCACAAAGGGGGTAAGCTTTTTTCTTTATTGCTGCAATTTAGTCAGTGTTCATGAGTATATTGGCCCGATTTTTGTTTCTGGTTAGAGATAAACACTATTTCTGTTTATCTAATTAATTTTATCAATTATTCTTTCTTAAATTTTGCAAGTGTCTAAGAGAATATAAGAACTTTCGATATGCTCGCATTTAAATTATATTCATAAAAAGGTTTCATAAAAAAAATTTTGTTCCATTATTATCATTATTTATTTGTACAACTTTATGAGTTATTTAATGATATATGTTGCAGTTACTAAAGAATTAGCATTTTTTCTTTCATTACTGCAATTCAACCAGTGTTCAAGAGAATATAGGCTCGATTTTTGTTGTACTATTTCTGTTTATCTACATAATTTTATTAATTAATTTTCTTAAATTTAGCACCTGTTCAGGACAATATAGCCGGTCTCAATAAGCACGCATTTAAATGTAAATTATTCCTTGTTTCATACAATTTCTTTTCCATTAATACTATTCACTTGCACAGTTTTATCAGTCAGTAAATGATATTTATTACAGTTACTAGGGGAGGGGGTAAGCAGTTTATTGCATATACACCTTATCAATTTCTTTAAAATGTATTAACACAAGGACCATTGGATCATAGTTGTAATTTTTGCATGCATTTTTCTCCATGAATGTTTCTTATGTCATAAACATTAAATAATATTAATGATGGTACTTCAGAGACCATTTTATATATAGTAATAGTAATTATTTTGAAACGATGCTAATTCTACGCTGTGACACTCCAAGGACATTGTGATCTGGTGTGCCTAATATTGCTATATAAAAAATTGTTTGATAAATCCAGAAAATACAATAACCTTAGACCTAATAATTATTATTGTATTTTATTGTATTTGTATTTGTTCTTTGTTGATTTATCTCAGTGTTGATTGTCTTAAAATCTGAAATTTAGCAAGTGTTCAAGAGATGCACGATAAGCATGCATTTTAAATTATCCCCGAGAGTTTTATTTCATGCAATCTTTGTTCCATTATTTCAATTTATTTACAAAATTTTATAAAGTTACATGCCTCTGTACTACTTAGTTATAAAATATATATATCACGTAGGATTGAAGTTACTAGCAATTGGTCTTAACGCAGTTTCTATATATAATACGTATAAACTTTATTAATAATAAAACATAAATTGTAGAGTTGCAAAATGCATGAGTTGTCATGGCATAGAATTTGCAATTTCTCAAATTCATTATTATTTGTCTACCTAAATTATGTGTATAAAAATAATTTAAAACAGATTTTATCACAATTAATGCTAAGAAAATCAACATAAATTTTTTTATTAATTTTTTTTTAATCTAATGTATTCACACAAAGACAATGCCATAATATTTGGTACTTTGGTGCTTTTTATTTTTGTGAGCATATTTATTTTGGAATCACAATATCACGTTTCTCTCTAAAACGCGTTTGAATAACTCAAGCAAAAAAATCCATGAGTGAAGACTGACTCAATAAGTGAGCATGTGCAAGTTCAATAGGCATGTTTTACGTGTTTTCTTTGAGAGCTTGTATTTATTAGTGTGAGTGGTGAGGGGCTGATAGTGAAATATAGCATTAACATTGCCCACCAGCAGTGTGTACAGGGTCGACTGTAGAATATTTACAAAAATACACCGACCCTAATTGAGATTACTTTATTACTATTATGTGTAGGTCGATGGAGGAATATCACTCCCCAGACTAATCAGAATAAGTGCAATGTACATAGGTGTTACTGTATTTATTTGTTGGTTGGATTATAAAAGTTTTAGTTAGATTATTGTTTGCATGAATTAGGGGTTGAAAAAGACCTAGTTGTTGAAAGTTTAGGCAGGAAGCGACAATCTCCAGGGCATCTGGCTTAAGGGACATTTTAACTACACACAAGATAGGTAAACTCTTCTGATGTGTAGACCCTAGTCAGCATATCAGGGAGTAACAACCCGTCAATTGTTGGGTGAAAGTCCAACTAGATACTTATAAAGATGTATTACTAACAATAATTATTGATACTACTGCAGTAGTACGTGCTGCATAAGCATTTTTCTTCACCACATTTCTTCATATATGAGAAACCTTTATATTATAATAAAAATTAGGTGTTTTTCTCTCTTTTTCCTGTGGTTATAGCAATGTAACAGATGTGGGTTTCTTTTTCAAGATATCAGACAATCTGGTTTCCCTGTTTGATATTCCACCAAAAAGAACCAACCTTAATCAAAAATATTCTTAAACTATAAACCACACACTTTGGCAAAAAAAACTGCCAAGTTTTCAACCTTTATGGATGGTCATCATCAGGGAAAAACAATCATAATGATGAGCAAATTGTTATCAATTACAATCATTTTTCATTTTATTATTTCAATTATTTATACACGATTTTTCTAAATGAAAAATATTTTGTATCGTATGCGGGATTTGAACTTAAGAGTCTTCAGATTAATACTCTGATGATTTAACCACCGTGACTTCGATTGCCCATCCTAAATTTCTCATATCAATTTCCCATTTTTATTGTATTGTGTGTTTGTACTACATTAGCATAATCCATTAGGGCTGTGTATAATTGAATAGCTCAGGTGGTTAGCGTGATTCAAATTTTTCATTTTGAAAAAATCTATAAATAATTGAATCCTAATGTATTTAGTCCTTGGCATTGTTGGACCGGACATATTTAAGATCGTTTTATCCTGGTGATGACTTTAAAATAGGCTGACAGCTTGACAGTAACAATTATTGTTTATTTCATCCAGATTATTTGGGATTTTTCAAAATCAAGAATATCCTTTAATCATAATGAATGTTCGTTTTTTTAATTTTTTTATTTCTGGCACTTTTGATTTTGTTCTGATTGTGAGATGAACACAAACGATAATAGATAGACGAGTATGATTAGATAACAATCAAATTGTCGGTCATTTTACTAGTTTTGAACAATAAAATTAATTTCATTCCTTTTTCACCAGCGGTTAACTTCTTTTTTTTTTCTACAGTTGTTGAAGTGGCCAATCATTTTAAAGTTATGCTGTAAACATATAAAAAAGATAAGAAAATGTATTTACGATACAAAACACAAAACATTTTCCCTATGAGGGTTTTATTTAAAAAATTGTCACTTATTTTTCTTCTTCCTAAAAGGTTTTTTAATGTAAGAAATTTTCCAAGAGACACGTGGTGTTTTTCAAAAACAAGTTATTTTATTTCATATTTTTATAATCGTTCGGGCTATTTTTGCCTCCCCATCATCAGGAAAAAATAGCCCGAATGTCAAAGAAAAATATGAAATAAAATAATCCCTTTTTAAAAAACAATGTGTCCCTTAGAAAATTTCTCATCTTAAAAAAACATTTTTGAAAGAGGGAAAAATAAGGTTAAAAAATATTTGTTATCTAAAGGCATGGAACCAACTAAAATAATTTTAAAAATCGGTTATTTTATTAGATGTATTTTTTTATAGATTGAATTAAACTTCAATATTGAAAAACCTCCAAAAACATTATAATTAATTTACACATTATTAATTTTTGTAACGCCATGTTGGCCACAGTCCCTGAAGTACACAGGCTTAATTAAATCTTCCTGGTAATTTTTCCAAAAGATCACTTTAATTGCAAGTTGGATAATTGATTATAGCAACTTGTGAATGCAGAGGCAAATAATTAAAAGGTTTTTGCACTTTAATTAAATGATTAATTAAACAGTGGTCATCGTTGCATTGTTCCGTGCGCGTAACAATATAACATTTGCAAAAATTATCACTTGACAGATATCAATTCATGCATGGAAATGTACATTTTTGCTTCTTTTAAACAAATTAATAGAAGATTACAATTTGAGCTTTGTATTATTTTAACAGCTTTAGATTAACAAAATAAATAATAGCTATTGTTCTTTGTTGCAAGTCATACAGTCCATGAACACAGTATAAGTAATTATTTATTTATCATGTCGATTATTTTTAAATTTCAAAATAAATATTGTCACCGGATTGTGACTAATAATAAGTCTTATTGCCAAGAGAGGCTCTCAGCATGGGTATATTCTGACGACAACCCCCTCTTCCTGTAAACTTTCCCTTGCTTTTATTATACTAGTTAACTACCCCCCTATATTAAAAAGGAGGGGAAAAAAGTGAAAACACATGTGAAAGATGACATTTATATGTTGTTATTCAATTGAGAAATAGAACAAAAAAAAATTGAGAAATTCTTTTTTTTTAGTACTATTAAATTTTAATAATACAAGACTTGAAAGTTGTTTTAAAATACGATTAAATTGAAATTTGAATTGGCATCTTTAGGTTTAAAGTTGTAGTTGTTTAAGAGTAATGATAAAAACTGTACATGCTTCATTATTCAGTGATTTTTGTTATATTTTTATATCATAATTTAACTGAGCATCATTTTTTACTATTAAATATTATGCTGTATTCATGGCATTATGGTGTAAACCTGTAGATTCAACATCAGTGGTCTACCTAGTCTCGTACACTATATCAGCAATAATTTTTGTAAAAATTTATAATTACCAATAAACAAGGACTAATAGCCACTGAATTTCTTTTGAAGTCCAATTTACATATCGATAAAATATGTATAAGTTGCACTGTGTCTAATCGTAACTGTGTTTCCCCAGTGATAACAATGTCAGCAGAAGTGCAAGCCGTTGTTAAAGTAGAGAGCAGGCTCAATTCACCAGTGAAGAGAGGTCAGCCGACAGTTCAGACGAATCTCACCGCAAAGAGGCCGAGGGGGGAAGACGGCAAATTCAAGTTCACCAAGAAACGCTCGCAGATCTTCTCTGGTGGAAAGATGTTCCCGCCGTATAAAAAACGGAAAAAAGAAGTCCACATACCACCAACAAAATTCCTCCTAGGCGGAAACATTAGGGACCCGCTGAACCTGAACAGCTTTCAGGATGAAGAAATCAATAGGAAAATGAATGCAGTGACGCCAGAGTCTTCACCGTTGCCAACACCTCAGCATAGAAAAGGCCAAGTCGAGGTGATAATTCCGGCAAATATAAGGGACCCACTTAACTTAGCAGGAGGCGAAGAAGACAACTATGCATACGAAGCTTCGTTCCTTTCATCACAAACCAAAAGGGTGAAAAAGAAAAACAAGAAAAAAAGACAACGGTCCTCAACAGGTTCAGGAAAAGAAGACAACGCTGATTTCAAGTGAGTATTGCTTTTCAGGCTTATCAACAGTTCCATAGTCTTCCTTTCCATTATTTTTTTTATGTTGTACTTTTCCTTCCTTTTGAGATAACGGTGCTGATAATTATATTGGTTCACTGATGTCATTATGATTTGTTTACCCTTCATATCACTAAGCACATCCAAACAATGAGAGAAAAAAATAACACTGATAATAAAGTACCAAGCTGCATTAGATTCTGATATGATGAAATTTGGTAAAGCAGATTTCTAAGTTGCCATGAGGATAAATCCCAACACAAACTTAACCGTGAAAAAAGAGCCAAGTTCCAGCCTCCTCTAAAAAATTAGCTTATCAATGTATTGATATATCCACAATGGCCAAGTTCTATTTTCATCTATAATATGAGAGAACTCATAAGAAAAGATCAAAGTTCCACACTCCTAACCAAAAAAGTGTAGAAGACAGCCTAGGTCTTCTTAGGAACTCGGCCCTTTTTTCATGGTTAGGTTTTTGTTGTGGTAACATACTTTTTTACTCAATTAAGAGAGACTTAATTAAGAATAAGCTGATAAAAATCATTAAAAGTTAGTATTAATCATACTTTTTTGTTCAAACATTTGGAATCTGAATAAGAAAATAAGTATTTTTATTTAATACACATATTTATTATTTTTTTCTTAATAAAATAAGTAGATATTTTCAATTATCTGGCACAATCATGGACATGTCTGAAAAAATTCATTAAACACAATTTATAAAAAAGTTTTTAAAAAAGTGGGTTTTTTATTCTATGGATGCACATGGCTTCAAGCATTTACAACTATCATAAAGTGGGACAAATGTTAAGTTATTTGCAATTTTCAGATTTTTGCCTTTGCTTAAAATCTAAAACCTACCTTTGTGCCAAATATCACAATTCTACGTGTATGGGAAGTGGCTTATAATTTTGATCTCTAATTTGAGAAACCAGCTATATTCAGATTTTTCCCTTTGCTTACAATATAAGCCCCTACCTATATGGGAAGTGCCTTAGAAGACAGTTCCAATGATGTGACTAAAACCCTCTCCTCTAAAGTGGCACTAATTTTGATAAAATTGCAATTTGCAGATTCTTACCTTCTTTTACAATATAAGACCTACGTTTGTATGAAATTTAAGATTTCTACTTACACGAGAAGTGCCTTATAATTTTGATGATGAGACTACATTCTCCTTCAATATAGTGCCACTAATTTTTATAAAATTGCAATTTTCAGATTTTTCCTTTACTTCCTATATAAACCATACTTTTTTTTTTTTTTTTTTTTTTTTTTTTTTTTTTTTTTTTTTTTTTTAATTGGATTTCACATTTCTTGCTATTCAGGAAGTACCTTATAATTTAGGTACTCGCCATCAGTGAGTCTGGTATTAAAAAAAAAAAAAAATGCAAATTTTGAAATTCTCCCCTTTCTAACAGGCTTAAGCGATCTAAAGTTAATTTAAGTTTCAAATTTTAAAAGCCCATCTTAATAGTTAGCAGAGATTTGAGGGTGACACACATGGTAGCTTGCCGATACTTGGCTATGGCCAGTGGTCAGATAATCTTAGAAATAAATACTTCGTTACTAAATTATATAAATCACAACTAACATCACACCTAACTATTAATGTAAAAAAAAAAATTATTCTAAAATGTGTCTCATTTTAGATCTGATGAGTCAAAGAGTGATGAAATGATCGTGGAACAAGAGCCTCCAGTCGAGGAGACAGTACAACCTGTTGAGAAAGTTGAAGAGAAGGTCGATGTCAAAGTGGAGGAAGAGATGCCACAAACTCCTGTAGAAATGCCTGCAAAGCCTGTCGTACTCGAGTTGCCAGTCGTACAGGGCGATTTTACACCCAAAGAGGCCACAAAAAGGCCTAAGCTGGCTGACAAAGAATCACCTGTCGCTGAAAAAGAAAAGAATAAAGTTCGGAAGGTGTTCGACACAAAAGACAAAATTGTGAGCCCGGTGGTACCACAGCCTGGGGCCTGGGCACCAACACACAGGTTCCGAGGGGGCAAGCAGGCACCAAGACCTGCACAGAATACTCCAAACTTCAAAGAAAAAAACAAGAGGTTTCAGTATGGAAATTACAATAGGTAGGTTTAACTTGCTTTACTTTTAGAAGTTCTTACTATGTTGTACTGTACCACTTTTCACATTTTTTTTTTTTTTTCAGGTATTATGGTTATAGAAATCCAGGACAAGAAGTTGACCCAAGGCTAAAGCTATTTGCAAAGATGAACAATGTTTTTGAAGGAAAGGATGTTTTAGACATAGGCTGCAATACTGGACACGTTACGATAAGCTTAGCAAGGGACTTCAAAGCAAGAAAAGTTGTCGGTCTAGACATAGACAAAAGTCTGATTGACGCTGCTAAAGCTAATATAAGAAAGAAGTACACTAACTCAAAAAATTTCCCTGTCTCAATGCCACTAGTCTACGGGTCACTGGAAGTGCCAGGAATACCATCTTCTGAAATGTTTCCTTACAACGTTTCATTTGTACAGGTTTGTTGTTGAACAAAACTTAGACCCCACCCCCACCCCAATTGTTTCTTCTTTATTTATGTTAATTTTTTTACAGGGCAATTATGTTTTGGACAATGATGTCCTTATCGACATAGAGCAGCCGCAATTCGATGTCATCCTCTGTCTGAGCGTGACGAAATGGCTCCATTTAAACTGGGGTGATGAAGGATTAAAACGGGCTTTTGTTCGCATGTACAAACAGCTGAGGCCAGGAGGTGTCCTCATCCTCGAACCGCAGTCCTGGGGTTCTTATAAAAATAAAAAGAATATAACGGTAATTATAATATGTCTCTAGTTTCTTTTTTCCCCATTTTAATTGTCTACAGTTCCTATATTAAACATTTTTTAAAAAGTTTCTAGTTCCACTTACGTAATCTAAAATCTTTTCAAAAACTTCAAGAATGGGATTGAGGTGTCAGGGGGTCTGATTTTTATATTAACTACACTATCATTTCTTAGTTGGAACCCTGGCATTGTTGAAATTTTGGATGAAAAATATGTGTTTTTAAATATTGGGTTGTCCGGAAAATAATGCAGGATTTTGGTATTAAACAAAAAAAAGAAACTAGTTACTTTAAAGCAATGTTCTTTAATCAAAATAATTTCCCATACTCTCAATACATTTCTCCCAACGTGTTGGTAACTTATTAATTCCGTCTGAGTAGAATTCAGAATTTTTAGAATTGATAAAGTCAATAAATGCATTTTCCAGTTCCGTTTGATTTTTGAATATTATGTGTTGTAAGTAGTGGTCCAGGTGTCTAAAAAAATGGTAGTCAGTAGGCGAGAGGTCCGGAGAGTAGGGTGGGTGAGGCAAAGTTTCATAGCCAAGCTCCAATAATTTTTGTGACGTTACACGTGACACGTGGTCGAGCGTTGTCATGCAACAAAATGGGCCCTTTCCGATTTCACTTTTCCAATCGCCTTGAGGTGGTCAGCGACGGTCGTTTTACTGACTTTGAGTTGCTCTGCAAGTTCTCGAACAGTTGTTTTGGGGTTTTCTTCCACCACTGATCGCAGAACATCATCATTAAGAGAGGAAGGCCTTCCACGACCTTCTTCATCTTCAAGGCTGAAATCTCCCTCCCGAAATTTTTTAAACCACCTTTGCACAGTGCACTCATTAACACAACCCTCGCCCCAGACTTGGTTAATGTTTCTAGCCGTTTGGGCTCCGCTTCGGCCGAGTTTAAACTCGTAAAAGAAAATTGTACGAAATTCTCGCTTTGACATTATAAGGATGACTGAATTATTTCCAAGTAGCGGAATGCTACAGAGGTAAACAAACAATATCATTTGGAAGAAGATTAATAAGTGTTGACATTCATACAAATGAGTAATCCTGTAAACGTAAACAGAATATTTTATATAGATTTTTTTTAATGAAAACTTAAAATCCTGCATTATTTTCCGGACAACCCAATATATTAACTACACTATCATTTCTTAGTTGGAACCCTGGCATTGTTGAAATTTTGGATGAAAAATATGTGTTTTTAAATATATTGTTATGTGGATTGAGCCTCTTCATTCGCATCACTCTACGGGTAGACATTTGTATAATCTACAGGAATATTTAAAAAATACTACAAGAAGATTTTAATTTGGCCTGGCTAAATGTTAAATTGCGAAATTTACCCTTTTGTTCTATGTGTGCTGAGTCTAATTTTATTTTAAAAAATAATAACAACTGATATTCCTTCAAATTATATTAGTTTTTATTTTCATCTATTAATTTTCCAATTTGCTCTCTATAATAAAAATAATTTTATTTTTAAGTTGAGTCCATGTTTTTCATTTTTGTTCGTTTTCATATAGGAGACCATGTGGAGGAACTACTCGAAAATCAAGCTTCTACCGTCAATGTTCACTGAGCATTTGCTGTCCGAGGTTGGGTTCAGCAAATGCGAGGTGATCGGCGCACCGTTCCACACAGTCAAGGCTTTCCAGAGGCCGATCAAAGTATACACGAAGGCGAAGGTGAGCGAGACCCAGGAAGAGGTCACCCCTGAGCTCATGCATGATATCACAGGGCAGCAGACTGAAAACCTTAGTTGATAGAACAATGTATAAAAAAAAATAAAAATAAAGAAAGCTTTACTTAATTGAATAAGAAAAAGATGTTTACCATTTTTATTTTTATTTGTTATTTATCTCCTCTTTTTTTCTCACACCAAAGAGCTGTGGATTGTATATTTTTGTAAAATATATTTCTTTTGTCTTATTTTTTTATTACTTTTTTTTTGTAAATGGTGTCGAAATGTAAATATTGTAAATTTAGAAAGAGACAGATTATATTTGTAGATTTGAATGTGTAATCTAATTGTACAAAAAGCGGCATTTCCATCATGAAAGTGTATATTTTATTAAGGATAACGGCGTTGATGAAATACAATAATTGTCACTGGTTAAAAAAAAAGTGTCTTTGGACGATTCAAATTTTCAAATATAATAATTTCATAATGGGACTGCCTTTAATTGCTGGATTATGAAAATTTGCTAGAAATACCTAGTTGTTCAGTTTCGAAAACTGATATTTTTCCACACAATTTAATCATGTAAAGTAACTACGTGCAAATTTATTATATTATTTTGGCGAGAAAATTTGAAATTTTGTATTTTTGTTTCCTCGAAGTCAAAGGAAAATGTGTACGTCAGCTTTCCTTTTCTCATTGTTTTTAGATTTTAAGTTAAATTAAGTGTTGAAAAATTCAGTTACCTTAACAAAAATGTTACTTTTTGTTTAATAGAAGACATCAAATAAAATAATTAGCTTGTGTATAATTTTTATACCATTATCCCATTCTAAAATTTAAACTCGTTAACATAAGTCTCATAAAAAAATAAAATTTTATAATATTGATGTTTTATACAATAAGTTAAACATGATCTTGCCAAAGATTGAACTTCCATCCAAATGGTTGGTGCAACTGACATATTTTCATAACAGTTCTGGGATCCAATTCAGGCATAACCCAGGGAATTTTCATTGGTAATAATTTAAAATAAAGTTGTAATGTGGTTTGACTATAAGTTGTCAACACCTAACAGGCAGTTGGACAAACAGAGTGGAGGTTAAGATGTTATGTAGGTGAAGAAGTAAACCGAGAGCAGACAGTAACATACATCCTGGTTTACCTTTTCTTTTGAAAAATTGCATCATTTCCTACAAAATTTGTTCAGGATTTTTTTTCCCAATCGTTCTGTACCATTCCCAAATAAAGAAATGTATAATCAAACTTAAAACAAAGGGTTTTAAGCCTTTTGCCCTTAATAACTTGGTTGTATCGATATCAGTGGTATCAATTTTATTTGCAATACTGCGACAGGGTATTTATCTTATTCTAGGAATGTGTCAAAATCGTCCACATTTAAGAACATGACCAGTTCAATTGTTTCCATTCAACCGAATTAGCTCCATGGACACATAAAACATGAAAACAAAAACGAGCTTAAAATTTCCCCATGCAAGACTCCTAAAATATTACACCGTTTGAAACATTAATGTTCATTCTATATAATTTTTCATAAGGTTTAAAGTCAAACGTTTTAAGGAAGTCCAGAAAAATACCAAATATATTACCTTTTCTTTTTTGTATTAACTGGCAAGAATGAAAAAAATTATTTACATAACCACACCCCTTCTAAAGCCATTCTGTTCTTATGGAATAACAATATTTTCTGATCAGACTATTAAGTGAACTGCCGAGGATGTAAAAACACAATACCAGTAAAGAGGGGAATTTAATATATACTTGTTATCCAATGGAGTTGGACACAATCTCTGAATGAAAGCGTTTAAATTTTAGTTTAATAACAACAAAATGACAAATTAAATTTAATGGAATAGTAAAATTTATTTATACAGTTTCTGTTTCAGTTAAAAAATTAAATATTGCATGTTTTAATGTCATCCAATCTAATGTCAGAGTTGTACATAAGCTCAGAGCGTCAGTTCTCACAACTCACATATCATTAACAAATGATAATTTCAAGACAAATAAAAAATGATTTGACGTCCTGGAGTGGGAAAAGATCCCACCAATGTACATAATAGACGTACAGAATGCAGACTCCAGGATTTCCAATACTTTGCACGGTCTTTGGGAAAATCAAATCGGCTAATTTGGTATTCGTCATTCTCACTATTACCGTGTTTACACATTTATTTCGGCAATGTAAATTGAAAAGCCAAATTACTGCTGCCAAGTTGGAAGCGTGCCTTAAATTAAAAATGACCACTTACAAGCAGGATAAAAACAAACTTTCACAGGAAATGCATCCAGTGCACATTAAAACCCACAAGTTCAATTTAAGTATGATTTTTTTTATATTATTGTTAAATTGAAAGATTTAAATTTGCGTAATTATAAAATATATAATTATTGCTCCCATGGCTTAATTTATAACAATTTAATTTTCTTGAATGTTCAAAGAAGCATAATTTTATTAAAGTTAAAAATTTTATCCAATACCAATTACTAAAGTATTTTTCAATGTTCAAACAGACATAATTTTATTTATAAGTCAATAATTTTCTTATCATTTATTAAAGGTTTTTTCTTGAAAGTTCAAACAGAAATAATTTTATTTATCAGTCAATAATTTACTTATCGATATTAAAGGTTTTTTTACAATAAAAATTCATCTGCCTGTGGATTTTAATAAAAATTTAATATAAACACTTCATGGTTGGAATCCATCACTTCAATTCAATCCAAAACTATTTTTTAACCTACTATTTTTAAGGAAATTATTCTTATCTTATTACTATTAAATTATTATTAAAGGTTTTTTTAAGATTCAAACTGGCATAATTTTATTTATAAGTCAATAATTTTTTTATCAATTATTAAAGGTTTTTTCTTGAATGTTCAAACAGACATAATTTTATTTATAAGTCAATTATTTTCTTATCATTTATTAAAGGTTTTTTCTTGAATGTTCAAACAGGCATAATTTTACTTGTCAACAATTTTCCTATTATTTATTAAAGATTTTGTCTTTGTATGTTCAAACAGGCATAATTTTATTTATACTTCAATAATTTTTTTTATCAATTATTAAAGGTTTTTTACATTACAAATTCATCTGCCTTTGGATTATAACCAAAATTTAAGTTAAACATTTATTATTTATGGAAGCATCAGGGCTCGAACGTTTAATCTTTGACACAGCGCTCATCACTGTAAGGTAAAGGTCCCGGGTTCGAATCCAGCGGCCCTGCATTCGAACCCGACATACTTACAAATGGGCTTTTTTTTTCAAAAACACCGGCACCCTGAGGGTATTTATGACCTCCACTACTGTTGCGAACCCTCGTAAAAAAAAAAAAAAAATCTTTTATTAACCAAAAATAGAGATTCTACAATGCTTTAAAAATATGCATTTTGGACCACTTTTTTTTTTTTTTTTTTTTTTTCTATAGGTTTGAAGTGAAACAAGTTAATTCTTGTAATATAGCAGGGCTTTACAGCCATTGGATGTGGGGGGGGGGGGGAGAAGGCCTAGTCTTCAAATAAAAAACCTATTTTTTTAAAGGACAAATTTAGACATATTTGAGAATTTTCAGAAGAAAGATGTCTTATTCTTGGTACCATACCAGGAATTTGATCATTTCTGATCATCATCTGGGTCTGCCTATCCTACCTAGATCATTTTATCCTTGCCTTCTTCAATGGTGGGATTTTCATTGAAGCAAAGAAAGCAACACGTATAACAACCTACACCAACCAGGTCATTAGCTAGTTGTATGTCAATCATTTGGAGCAATAATTGAAATTTTAATCCATAAATATATTGGTCTGTGGTTGGAGAATTTATTTTGATGGTGAAATTACACATTCATCATTCCAGCAGATCTCACTGTTAGTTTAAATGATATTCAAATAAAGGGTGTCTAATTTCCAAGTTCGAATCCTGGCACAGTCCGATTTTTAATTGAAAGTAGTATAACAAAAAATGTGATGTAATATGGTTTAACCCATCATCCATAACAGCAACAGGTAGTTGGATGTGAAGTCTTCTGTATGACAGGAAATTACAACCATATGATTATGTAAACTGGTTGGTGAAAATTGACAGTTATGACTGAAAATCAGCAAAAGAAGAATGTGCAAATAAATATAATAACCAAGAAATGCTTTAATACAAAAACAGCTCACACATTGACCTCAGCTGTTTATTGGCCCATAAGCCATTAAAAAACGTGAGGATACATCAAGATGATAAAATTAGTTTCATCACCCCCAGACCACAGGAAATCCATGCTGTTTTTTATTAGTTTCCCAAATAGATATTCTACATCTAATTTGGACTTTCATCCAGTTTAAAGTGGGCATAATTTTTTCTCATCACAGATTTTAGGCAAAAATATATAGTATTACACGAACCTCAAAAATATTTTTTTGCATTATATTAATGAGTTAGGTAAATAATAATGTAATTATCTAAAAAACAATAGCATATATTTACAACATTTAAAGAAATTACATGTAAAAAATGTTAACGGTTTGTTAAATTTGTTGATTCTTTAAGGGTAGTCAATTCAGAAAGATAATTTTGGGTTTTCTCAATGGTTTTATCGACGAGTTGCAAAGAGGCGATGTGGGAGTTCAGAATACTTCCAATCTGGGTGACAGGGTTGAGGACCTCGGTCATATTCGAGGCTTGATTCATGCTTTCGATGAGCTCGTTAAGCTCTTCGTGCACACGCTTTATCTCGACATCGAGATTGGATATGTGGTCGTACAACTGTCGCCTCTGCTGGTCGATCTTGCCTGAAGGGCAGAAGGTTTTATTCTCATCTGACTTCTTCTCTAAGTCTGTGAGGTAGTCGTTGAGCTCGGTCAAGTGGCAAGCGACAAAATCGAGGTCGTAGTTGATGTTCGCCTGCGATTCTTTCAGGTTTTCCATGTTCTTGTTGAGCTCGATGAGCTTGGTGCCGTTCTCAGTGAGTTTCTTGTCCCAGTTGTTGATTTCGGCGACTTGCTCGTGAAACGTGGCTTCGGTGTCGCGCACCTCAACAGCCCAGATGTTCAGGAAATTGTCCAGTTGGGACATGGTCATCGACTTGGTCTCTTCCTTTTTCTGGCCGACTGCAAATAAGTTAAGATATTAGCTTTGATGAGTATTATAAAATAAAACAGACTTACTGGACAGTCCAGGGGCAGTGGAGCTCGTGGCAGTAGTCAGAGTCAACGTCTTTGAAGCTTCCGCGGTCGTTTTGGCAAGAGACGACGTCGCCGTGCTGGTCGTTGCAGGAGCCGTCAGTTGACCAGCGGACGTCGTCGTCGTCGACGTGAAAAGTGACGCCAACGTGCTGGTCGTCGTCGTCATTCTTGGATTTTCTAATACTTGCAGTGACCCTCCAGCAAACGACGGGACGCACACTTCCGAGTTGCAGCAAATTCAAAACCTGCGCTTCCTTCGAGAAGGCTATTGAGAAGGTAAGCCTACTGCCTAACCGTTAGTCTTTCCTGCTAGACCCCTCGTTAAGCTTGCTTGGTTCAAACGTCATCAGCAGGCAAAGTGTTCAAATAAATATTATAATAATAAGTCTATATTAATATAAATTTTTGTTTTCATTTTTTACAAAATTATTATTAAAAACAAACATCAACAACATAAATTCCTAATAATTTATCACGACATTTATATGCAGTTTTACAGAAATTAGCCTGACCTGCTGGACACTCGTCAATCTTCTTTGGTTCAAACCTTGCGTCATCAGCACACAAAGTTTTGAAAAAATAATAATAATAAGGTCTTTATTAATATAAAATTACATTTTTAGATAAATTTTGTTTAAAAACAAGCAGCAACAGCATAAGGTTTTATTAATTTACCAAGATATTTATTTGCAGTTTGTAGAAATTGCCCTGACATCGACAATCTTGCTTGGTTCAAACCCTGCGGCAACAGCAGGCAACGTTTTGAAATAAATATAATAATAAGGTATTTATTAATATATTTTTTCATTTTTTACATAATTATTATTAAAAACAAACATCAGCAACACAAATTCCTAATAATTTATCACGACATTTATATGCAGCTTTGAAGAAATTAGCACGACCTGCTAGGCCCTCGTTAATCTTGCTTGGTTCAAAGCCTTAGGTTATCTACATCAATTCTGAGTGCTATAAAATTCTGACTCCAAACATTCACTCCTAAACTAGTTTATTCAATTGCCTTCCAAAGCGTTAATTTATCCTTTTAAATTTTAATTTGGAACGCCAAATGTATTAAAAATCCCATTTTAAATTACAAATAAAATTTATTCCCGTTTTTTAATTGGAATTTTGAATTTTGTTCCATACTTTAAACATTTCCCATAGGATTGTATGGCTAATAATAACAATAGCTCTCATAAGTCTCAGCAAGAGTATAGACTCATCGTTATCCTTTTATTCTTCCATTCAAATAGATAAACTAATGCTACATAACAATAATAAGAAACAAAAACGCAATAACACTTTTTTTTTAGCTAACTTTCTTATTTAACATTATATTTAACAGGACACTTCAAATTAAATGGATATTTAAAGAAGATTGGTATAATCAAGACGGCGCATGCAGTTTCTGGGCCTTGTATGAGTGAATGTATTTATTGGTGTGAATGGGGAGGGGTAGATTGTGAAGTAGGTTCTCCACTGCCCCTTAAGTTGTGTACAAACACACAACTTGGGTCGATGGCGGGAATTTTGTACGAGTACCCCATCGACTCCAAATTATTTTTTTTTCGCAACAGCAGCGATCATTTAAATCCTCATGGTGCCGGTGTTTTTGAAAAAAAACAAAAAAAAACATTTGTATCCTGCTTGATTCGAACCCGGGACCTTTACCTTATATTGATGTGATGAGCGCCGTGTCTGCGCCTAAACCGTTGCGGACACTGACGCCCCCAAATTTAGTAAACAGGTAGATGGAGTACTCAATGCTCCTCCATCTACCAAAGAGAAAGAGTTAGAGAATGTTATTGGAGTGACTGATGAATGTGTGCTGCACTATTTTACTTCCCCTGGGGGCTGAAATGACCTAGCTATCGGATCCCCCTGCAAAAAAGTTGATAATTCGTTTTAAAGAAATTGTCAAGTGTATTTTATAACAGTATCAAACATTCAAATCGAATTATTATTTTCATTTAAAAAACCAAGTTAATATCGGACAAACGATTTTCCTATTTTGTGTATTTTCTTATTGAAATATAATTTAATGGTACACACGTCGTTAAAAAACTACGTTCCTCTTCGTTCAAACGATCTATTTGATGTTAAAATACTTTTTACCATGTTTGGATTATAGCTGTTTCAATCAAATAAAAATTTAGGCGTCAAACAATCGATAAATTTAAATTCAAACAAAAATGTATATTTAGGGGGTCACTTCAGGTGCCTCATTGTCGTGATTCTAGTGTTATAAAACCGTTTAGAAAACGACTTTTGCGGAAATTGATTTATTCACTGATAATCCCGACGACCTTCTACATGACTGCAGTGCACTAGTGCCTTCCTAGTGCAACTCTAACATCATTTTTTCAATAGCCTAGGAGACAGATTTTAATAGTTGATAATTCGTTTAAAAAAAATTGTCAAGTGCATTTTATAACTATATCAAACATTAAAATCGGACTATTATTTCCATTTACAAAACGAGGTTAATTTCTGACAAAAAATTTTATTTTGTGTATTTTCTTATTGAAATCTTTTATATATTTTTATGGTACATAAGTCGTCGTTAAAAAGCTATGTTCCTCTTCTTTCAAATAGTACCTTTGATGTTAAAATCTTTTTAACCGTTTTGAATTATGTGTAGAGATTAGTGACCTTTAATAGGCAATTATTCAGCTATCGTGATTTAGGTGTCAGAAAAACATTTTCTTTATCGTGCCAACGTTTCGATCTTTTATTGAGATCATCTTCAGGGCCTGGGATTTACAAACATAAACAAACATAAATTCACTTTTCCACATCCTATATATAATTTCTAAATGTAAACTATGTTTGTAAATCCCAGTCCCTGAAGATGATCTCAATAAAAGATCGAAACGTTGGCATGATAAAGAAAATTTTTTCTGATACCTACATCGCACCAGACCGCACCTCACGATAACTGAATAATAGTTTTGAATTATGACTATTTCAATCAATAGTTTGAGAAAAACTTCTCAAAAATCGTAAACAATTTTAGGGGTTAAAAAGTAGATACAAATTCAAACAGAAACCATATTTAGAGGTCTCCTAGAGGTTCTAAAACAAAATTGCTTATTTATTAGTTTAAAAAAAAAGAACTAGTTTACATGAAAATATTTGTGTTTTTTTTTTTAATTTTTTGGTTATTGATTAACTTTGTTGGCTTTTATTGCAATCTACATAAAAATGCTTTGTAATAATACATTCACATAATTATTTTAAGCCGGGGAACACCGTTACCTGATGCAACGCTATCCGACGCCAATCTAAAGTCCAATTTTCCCTAAGATTGTATTACTCTCTGCTACCCTGCCCCACGCTCTGTGATCCCCACTGTCCAGATTTTCGTCGGGTGGCTGACAATTGAACAGGATACTCATATTTCTATTCGAACGTTTTGTATTATTGTCGTTGTATCAATTACAACATACATTTATAGTACAAAAGAAGAATATGATTCCCCAGTGGCGCAATTGGTTAGCGCACGGTACTTATAGACAGTACAAAAGAAATTAACCAGTATCAAGAATTCATCAGTTTTTATTTTTTTAAAATTAATTTTAACGGTTTGGTAGAAAATTGATCAAAACACCGGAATACCCTTTTTTGATATATTGGGTTTAACTAACAATTTATTGTACGGTTTTGCTCATAAAATTTAATGAACAATTGATTTCATGGTTTTGCTCATACATTAGACCATTTTGTCGAGTAGCTTCAGAACAGGACACTCATACTTTTTGTAGTTTCAAACTAAGTATTTGTAATTTTGTCGTTATATTAATTACATTTCTATTTTAATAGTCAAATAAACAGATATCAAAACTTCATACGTTTTTATAAAAAAATATTTTATTATGATGGTTAGGAAGAAAATTTATCAATCAACCGGAATAACTTTATTTACGTGACTTTACATGCGCATAGATGTGCAGTGTGCACACCCTACCGAAACGTGACAAGGGTCGGGTAGCGTCGCATCGGGTGTGTTCCCGGCTTATGAATCAGGTAGAAAAGTGAAATAAAGATTGTTTAAAAAAGGAAAATTTCAACTTTTACATTTTTTGGCGAAATGAGGGCCTATTTAAAAGATGTGGCGTGTCTGATATTTTGGAGTAATCACTAAAAAAAGTTTGGTGCAAATCAGTGACATCCTAGACTAGTGGTCCACTTGTAAAATCCGCTGAAGAATCTCGCCAAGAATTCTTCGAGATCCCTTGTTGAATTTGAATGAATCAGTATCATCTAATTTTCAGACTGTAATGAAAAATTTGACAGTTGGGCGATTTAAAGATGGGTTTTGGAGGGGTACCGTTAAAGAATGATATCTTGAGACTTGACGAGTCGACAGTCGAAATGAAGCGGGCATTCTGCTCGTGGCTCTTCGTCTTTCGATTTTAGCCGAACCCCCACCAGCACGTCGGGCGGACAGGAAAACCCAACAGAGTGGAATGAGTAGACGGCCTTTATTTCTTTAGCTCTGACTTTCAGTTCTCTGGTGTCACCAGGCACGTTGTATCGTACTGCAGCATTCCATCAAAGTGAACCTAGTCAGAGCTGAAGCATGAAGTACCTGGTCTTCACGCTCACCCTCGTCTTCTTCGGTACGTTCTCCTCGCTTGCCTTTTCCGAGTCGAGTCTATCTATTTTTATGTGTTTTAGCCGTGGCGGAGGAGACCCTCGACGACAAGGCCTTGGTAAAGGAGCTTCAAACTCTTCAAAAGGTCGTCCCCGGGTTGCCCGGTCTCCCCGATCTTCTGGCAGGCCTCCCGTCCATCGATGAAGGCGAGGAAGCCTTGAAAGAGAAATGCATGAAAAA
This sequence comes from Cimex hemipterus, assembly GCA_039619505.1. Lineage (NCBI taxonomy): Eukaryota > Metazoa > Arthropoda > Insecta > Hemiptera > Cimicidae > Cimex > Cimex hemipterus. Next base: position 3,749,997 of record CM077106.1, on the reverse strand, counting down.
CGGAAACAACGAGACTTATGAAAAAGCCGTGGTGAGTTTTTTTGTTTTCAATATTTCAATAGGGAAAAGAGTTGATGAGACTAGAAAACAATTCGAGGTAATGAACCCATTCACCTTGAATAGACACTCTTAGGCAATAGTTAATTATCCTTATTTAATTTTGAGAAAAAAATCCTTGTCGAGTTTAATTTTATACTGGTTATGAAATTATTTTTTTCCCTGTTTGACGCACCAATCACATTAAACGCCGCTTCAACTATCGCACACGTGAATGCTGCTTCAACTATCACCGAGCACGTGAACGTCGCTTGAACTGACCGGTCAGCCTAGCTGAATGTATCAGTTCATAAACACGATTTGATTTACTAATTCTGAACAAAAACTTCTATTAAATAAATTAATTTTTAAATTGGCTACTAATTTAAGCAATTCCATCTCATCAGATTTAATTGTTAAATTTAATTATTAAATCATTGTTAGAATGGCAAAAGGTAAAACCTTAAGATAAGCAGTTTCTTGGAATTATCCCTGATATTTCGTCTAGTCATCTTTTGTTATTAATTTATTTGCTAATTTGCCTAAAAAGTCAGATTATACATTAAAAAAAAAAACAAAAAAAAAATAGTTAGTATAAAATGGTCAATAAGGTTTGTATTCTTAACTTATAGAAATAATACTGTGGACCCGACAAACATCAGCCTTCTGCGTGTTTTTAATTCTTTTTTGGTCTTTCACATGGGATTTTTCAACGTGCAGCCATTGAAGATTTTGATCTGTTACTGACTGCTTTTATATGAAACTAAATTGATATAAAATACTAGCTTCTCAGTTGTACCTCACCTCAGGTCAACTACAGATATGTATTACCAGCATAGATGTCTGGTCACACTTCCCCATAGCACTTAATTGTCAGGGTGGGTTTGAATCCACCCTTTTCTCACTAATAACTCTAATAACTCACCCTAGAGTAATCTATATTCAGGTGGGGTTAAACAATCCCTGAGGTACGGGAAAAGCGATCTATACCTGCCACTGTGCCTCAAGACTTTGCACAGGTTTGATGATATTGCCCATAAACGTCAAGCCTTCAACAATTCAAACTGGTTGACCTTTATTTTATTCTTACATAGGTGCTAGGTGCACATATTATTCTTGCATGTGATGTACTTGTCAGTATGTCCTTTTCCCTTTTTGACACATTTTTAGTAGAAATGATGTCTTTCTTAGCCTGCCACAGTTTTATTAGTTATTTCTATTTTTAAAAGCGGATTTTCTATTCTCTTTAACTTATATTAACCAGTTAATTAATTTTGTTGTAAAAGACCAGCAACAAACTATAACAATTTTGTAATAAATTTGTAAAATAAACTAGTCCTGACTTAATTATCAAAAAATATGTACAGGGCTGAACCGCAGTGGCCAAGTGATTAGTATCTGATTCATCCATCAATCATTCAGCACATTGATTTTTAATTGATTATAGTTTGAAAATGTATTTTGATGTGGTGGACATTTGGTCAACTTTCTTGGGGTATCAGTGGCTTCAACGGTTTATGCGTTCACTGTAAGGTAGAGGTCCAGGGTTCAAACCTGACATGCAAAAAATTTTTTTCTTCCAAATACCTGCATTTTGAGGTTGTGTATAAAATTAGCCCTCATTAAAAAAAGAACTAGTTTGACTCCTCACTTGCAGCACTCTATGAGTAGTTGGATGTTAAGCCCTCCTGTATGACAGAGATACTTACACACGGACATTTACTTCACTTTTTACTTTTAGATGCTGAGACCTGCACCAGTCATAAGTAAATTTTTAACTAAATTAGTGTTGACCAAAAATATACATTACATACTGTTGGATGCAGAACTGCCATAATGAAAACCAATCCAGTGAGGCTTGTCAGGCCAGGATGATCTTAAACATCTAAACGGCAAGAAAATAACTGTCAAAACTGACATTCCAAATATAAGACAGAGGTTCAAATTATAATATAGAATGAGCAGGTGATCGATCTTGTTCATGCTACTAAGCAAAAACTCAAAAATTTATTATAATTGAAGGCTGAAGCCATAAACTTGAATATTGCAAATAGATTTTTATATTTGTTAATAGTTGAATCATTAGAAATAGTTTCAAAGTGCTGATGAAGGGGTGATGAATTCTTCGGAAGCTGAACAAAGGAACTGAGTGTTTTTCCCTTTCTTTCAACTTTCGCCTTATCCCTTATCTTTTATATATAATTATAATATTATGGCTGATATAAATCGCATCAAGATAACATGGTTGCCGTATAAAATCAACACTTGATAAATGTAAATCAACACATTTATTTACAAAAACAAACAAAAAAATTGTGTTTGTCATGTTTTGAAAGTTTATTTAGATATCATCAGAATTAACTACTATTATAGAATCCCTTGACTCATAATCATTAGTATAATTATTAGATAGAATTCTTTGCTGGTTAACTTGAAACTTTGTACTGCATAGGAATGATCAGTTCTTTAGGGCATCTCATACTCAGTTCTTGGTTTGTATTGTGAAAAAAACAACAAAAGAACAGTGGTTGATTTTTCCACATTTCCTAAAAAATTAGTTAAACATGTTGTTAGGCATTACACCTTTCTATATTGTAGGAAAATTATTTTGCTTTATTATTATTTTAATTGGCTTATTTGGGGTTGATGAAGAATACAATTCTTTCCTCCACTGTTGACCTAAGCAGGTCTATTATGGAACCCCATAGCTTAAAGCTTAACTACCTTGAAAAGTGTGCTATTCTTTATAAAACTGAGCACCTTCCTTAGTGCCTCTTCTTGGTTACTCTTTAGGTATGAGAAATGTCCTACCAAATTGGCTGTATAACAATGGGCTAAGCTGAATCTGCTACTCAAAATGGAAATAGATCAATCGATAATGCACAGCACGATTGAAAACCACTTATCTGTAATTATAAGCATGAAAGAATTCAAAATACACACTGAAAAACAAGATATGCTCGTGTATGCTACAAAAATCCAAAAATTCTGTTACTCTCAAGATTTTTTTATGCATTTCTACATTTTCGTTTATATAAATCATGTTTAAAATGAGGGGACTGCAGTGGCCAAGTATTTAAGGTGGCTGACTAGCCCTCGTTGCAATCTTGGGTCCGGATTCTGGCATAATTTTAAGGCATTTTGGTTGGAAATTATGCAAAAGGGGTCTGTTTGACTAGGCCTTCTCCCCCCCACCCCAACATCCAATGGCTGTAAAGCCCTACTATATTACAAGAATTAACTTGTTTTACTTCAAACCTATAGAAGAAAAAAAAAAAGAAAAAAAAAAAAAAAACATAAGTGGTCCAAAATTCATATTTTTAAAGCATTGTAGAATCTCTATTTTTGGTTAATAAAAGATTTTTTTTTTTTGCGAGGGTTTGCAAAAGTGGAGGTCATATAAACCCTCAGGGTGCCGGTGTTTTTGAAAAAAATCCCATTTGTAAGTATGTCGGGTTTGAATGCAGGGCCGCTGGATTTGAACCCGGGACCTTTACCTTACAGTGATGAGCACCGTGTCAAAGACGAAACCTTGCGGCCACTGATGCCCCCCAATAAAAGATTAAAACCAACCATTAGTTAATAAAACAAAAAGCCTAATATGATGGGTCAAATACTTAGTTCCCATAATATTTATTATTGCTACGATTAACTAATTAGTAAAATTTAATTACTTAGTAAGATAATATTTTTATACTACCATTGGTATAAAATGCATATTATTCATCAATAATTATAATATATTTATTATATTATTAATCATATTTATTTATATGTACTTGATTTTATGGCAGTATCTGGGCTTAAACTGTTGTGGCCACTGATGCCCCTGTTGACTACTGTCTACTTTTCATATACAATGTAAATATTGTCATATTTTTCGTAACTATACTCCATCCTCTAAAAATAAATGAATGTGCGATTGTTTTCAAAAAGTCATTATTTCTCTGCAACTCTCAGTGACGAATAGTTCATTAATTATTCCTTGGCAAATTGCAAACACTCTTGATTACGCAGATTTGAAAATAGGAGGACACGATTTCATGCCATCGCTTTAATTTGTTTATTACCAGTGGTTTTATTGGTCTGAGAAAGTAATTGTAATTTTCGTTATCAACCGTTAATATCTAACGACGATAAAAGTGTATCTTGGGCCGGATATTTTTGTTTATCTGTCATACTTATTTGGTGTAATTAAGCAAGAAATGTGAATAGTTGTTTTAGTTATCGGTAATTCATTAGTGCTAATAATCCAGGAAATAAGTCAAAGTATTTTAACCTGATAAATCAGAAAACACCTAGTCATCTAATTAGGATGGGTTTTTGAAACGGTTGTTCAAGATAGATTGTGAAATGACAAAATAGTTCTCTTCATTAAACACTTGGTAATCAAGGGGGTTTAGACTTTTTGTAATGCACCAGGAAACTCAGTAGATAACAAGAACTCACAAACAAATAATATAAGACAGTATGATAATAAAATTTAATTACTGGAATAAGAGTTACATCCAACATTTTCCTAATAAGATAATTTAGTACTAATTCCTATACAACTAGTTCTAATTTTTATTATTGTTTGCTGGAAGAAAATACAGGTCATATTTTTGTGTTAGAAATAATTAATGAGGGCTAAATTTATAGCTTTTTCGGTTCAATGTTGTATTCAATCTAAGAAATACTGAGGATTTGATCTTAAACTAAAGGGTGTTGTTTTAGTGAGCAGTCCTCAGAGGTTCAAAAAATTATTAAACTAAAAGTTTTAAAAACTGTCTAGTAACTAAAGTCATATAGTTAGTAATGACAATAGAATTTACTGGTTTTTGTGTTATAAACATGTATTTCCATGAAAAAACTATGCTGGTGGTCTTTTATAATGGGATTTTCTGGTCAGGTTTAATTAGATTTTTTCTTGCAATGTGACACGAATGATGAATAATTAAAATTAGTTTAAAGATTATGACATCGTCCACGCCTGATTTCTCTGATTAATTAATCAATAATAATAAAGTGATTTTGTCATTTAGCTGCATCGTCAACTAACGATTGAATTATTATTTAAAATTAAACAAATACGAGAAATGCTTTTATCTGAATAAATCAAAACTAGTTTTATGAGGGATTAAGTTTGTCGCCAAGAATGGAGAGAGAGAGAGAGAGAAAAAAAAAGCTTGATCATTCGTTTAAAAAATGCTGTGTCTGACAGATTGTCCCCTTGCTGTTATCCGACGTGTCAGTTAAATGATAACAGTTTGCTTGTAAGCCAGATTCAACAGAACATTTTGCAGGTGTTGGGTGTCATATTATTTTCAGACCAGCCTAACATTTCTTTAATTTTGTGCTGTTGTACTTTTAGGTAATAATCGGTTCTTTATTTCATAAAATTGTTATTGTTTCGTCCTGTGTTTATTGCATAGGACAACAGTTGACTATAAATGAAACTATTGTTAGTAAAATGGCAGATAATTCACTCTGCACTTTGTTATTTATTTATATATCATGAAATAAAAGAGGTAGAAATTTTTCATGCAAAATATTTAATAAACAAATCTACCTAACATTCTTCGTTATAAAAATAATGCCGTTGAAGTAATTTTCATTCTTTGGACATCGTAAATTAGTTTTCTATTTAACATTTAAACATATACCGTTTAAAACAAAGAAGAATAAACTCATTGATTGCCCAATTCGCCTTGAAAAGACGGCAAAATAATTAACCAAAGTGTCATGTGTGAATGTCCTTGTCGTGCTTGATTTTGTCCTTATAGAGAAAGTTTCTTTTTCTGTTCTCTTCGAATTTATACTGAAAACCTCAGCCAAAGTTGTTTAATCAATTGAAAAGGAATCAACAAGGCCGATAACATTATCTATTCAATAGCCCAAACCTGTTTAATTCAGTGAATGAATGACTGAAAGAAAAACTAATATATTTACAATATAAATCAAAATACAATAGAGAGAAGATTTATAAATAGTGATTAGCTTGTCCTAGTTGTGGAACCTTGTCTTCAACTTTTTCTATAAATGTTGTTTAAATTTAAATCTATGGGACTTTTATGAAGAAATTAAGTCCATTACAATTAAAATTTAAATCAAATAAAGAAATTAAGACATTTTTTCTTATTTAAAGTCGGAGTAATTTTAATTGAAATATCATTGCTAAAATAATCAGTTGTCCTAGTGATATGTTAACATTGTGTAATATTAAAACAAAAGTGCACTTTGACCGTTACACTACAAACAGCTTTACTATCTATTTGAAACGACCAACAAAATATTTATGATTCGCCCTTTTTAACATGTAGCGTTTATTGAAATTGGTCATAATTAGAAAATAAATGTTTAGAAGAAAATAATGTTCATGTAGGATATTAAATATTATGAAGCATTTGAGTGATTTCTGTTTGATGAAAAAATTGATGTCCTTTTTAGTATATTTTTTCGGTACTATTACATCCAGTCTACACTATTGATATATTGTTTTGATTTTCATTAAATAAATATTGTTTATTTGAATTAGACAAAATTAAATGGTGTACTATCTGTAGGAATTTCATCTTCAGAAGCACTTTATATGTCAAATTTGTAAGTGAATAAGATAAGTGACCCTACCTCCAAATTCCGATAATCTAAAACAAATCTAGATATCTTATTTGATATAAAAATTTGAAATGTTTTTGGTTAGTTGCTGTTGAACGTTTATGAGTATTTAGCTCGTTGTGAAGGATTTTTTTAAAATTAAAAATTGAACGACGTTTTTGTTTATGGTAATTTACCACACGGATGCGGAAAAATATTGTTGGGCAAAGTTGAAGTTTGGTTTCACAACACTTGAAATCTAATCTTTTCTTGTGCGTAAATGTTAGAAGACAATTGGATCAAAAGTCATAAGTCTTCTGATTGAGGTGAGCGATAATGGAAAAGAGGATGCACTTGATTTCAAGTGGGCGAAACGATAATTTTGTGTAAAATGACAAGCACTATTTCGTGATTCACGGTTCAAAATCTAATCCGGCGTTTCCTGATTATAAAAACTTGTTGGTGTCTTGGGAAAAAAAGTGTGAAGGGAAATGATTAAATTGAATTTAATAGGCACAAAGCGACGTAGTGACAAAAATGCTAATTTGTTATAATCATTTGTCCTTGTGAATAAACACGGCTCATAGCAGTTTGTAATTTGTTTCTAATTTGCATGATCATCACAAATCTTCATGGCAGGAGATATTGAAAATTAATGTCATTAGAAAATGTTTGAACTTTAACCCTGGCTCAAAGCTTTTTTACAGGTTAAAAAACAACATTTTTTCCCTTCTTGATTCTGATATTTATTTTTTATAATCAGTCAAATACGAAATTGCTAATAGAGAAAATAATAAGGATAAAAAAAAAGTTTAGGCGCTCATCACTGTGAAGTTAAGGTCCCAGGTCCTAATCCAACAGCCTTGCATTCAAACTCGATATACTTACTGACGGGAATTTTTTTTAAACAATCATACTCCAAGGGTTGATACGACTCTGCTGTTGTGCACCCTCGTAATTTTTTAAAAAATATATATAAAAATAACATGAAATATCTATATTTGAAGCACCTGAATAATTTAAGTACTGTTCAAATCAATATCAGAATTAATCAGGCAAAATTGTATGGCTTCCTTTTATTACACTGTTTAGTTGGAATAAAAAAAAAAAAAAAAGAAAAGAAAAGACATGCTATTCTGGGTTTTATGCTGACTCACTATGTCAGTACTAGTGTGACTCGTGACTGCCTTATGACTCATAGTTTTTCTGTTATATATTCTGAACTTATTTGAATGTAGATTCAATTCACAAATATATTTGATTGTTTAATGAACTACTTAGTAATGAATCCAATTAATTGCACATTTGGTAACAAACGAAGGGAAATTAGTTGGGTACAAACCATATAAATGTACTCTGTTGAGGTGATATAAGAATATTGATTCTTGGATCAATTTCCTTACATTTATTATGCTTGTTAATGTTGCTTTTTCTTTTTAAGCCAGAATGTAAAGTATAAGTTTTTCTTTACTATTTGCCTGTTTTTCAGCTTTGTTGATTAAATTAAAAAACAAAAAAACTTAGAAATTATTTGAGGTGGGTACGTTCGATTTACATTTTGGAAAAGATAGTTATTACTCGCAGACTGTTTTATGCAGCTACCCAGATTTTGAGTATTAAATAAATGTTCATTATCAGGTTGAAGAAATTACAAATACGTCTCTCGACATGAATTGTTAGGTGTGTTCATATCTTCAGCCTATGAGTGGAACTTTTTTCTTCGAAAACGTGAAAAAATACTTAAATTAGTTTATAAAGTATTTGGTTTACAATAAACACTTTATTACCAATACTACTACTAAAAGTAATAGTAATAATAATAAGCAAGTTTTAATGCCTGTCATTGGCTTGAACTTTTTCATTGATTTTTTTTATGCCAGATAGATTGGCACATGGAATTATGTTTTTATTTAAGAAGCCAACAAATTGCTTACGGGAATCCTTTGGTAAAAATAGAAATAATAGGTTGTCAGCAAAGCAAATCCATTGAATTTTTTTTTTTAAATTTCCAAAGTACTCTCATCTCATCCCAATCGAATTGCCCAATCCTTATAGAAACCACCCTTACAATTCCTCCAGACAACTGAAGAGGAGCTTCGCGTCTTACTAAACAAGGATTAGTCTTTGTGTAGTTGGGAGAATGATACTAGGCGACTCCCCTCATGACACATGAGCTTCGCTGCTCATTACATAATGTAAATAAGTTAACATTTTGAAAAAATAAAATGAACTGTTAAGATCTAGTAGTAATTGTTTTAACAGTCTGTTTTACACAAGGTTTTAATGCTACAAGTTAGATATGCCAATTAATGAGTGTAGACATAATGGCAACAAGACAAAACAAAAAAATAATACCAAAACATTGTTAAAATTGATCATAATTTGCAATGGTTGCACTTATCACCTCAGGTATATAGATATACTTTTATAACTTTTACATAATTAAACCAATTCGAAATTGATAAATTTATTGGTGTGGTTGGTGTGATTCACCAGTGAGTTAGGAATAAGAGAAACAAGAAAAATCTACCCTTCAAAATACGAAAATATATCAAATTTTCATTTTAGAGATCAAAGAGAGAGTAGATTAGATTGTAGATAGATTTTAGTCGGAGGCGGCCTCTTTAATAGCATTGGCCTATTGTGCATCCACATTGTTGTCTAGAGCTCCTCATTAAGCTTAAATGTTACAAGATCTTAAGTTTCTTCAAGAATTTTCCTCTCCTGGGAGTAGAAAAATACCTACATATTTGCACAAACATAGGGTTCTGCAGACTCTTCTTCTTTCTGGCAACATCTGCTCAGCTTGTTTCTGCTGAACATATACTTACAGAGTTTTCAGTGACCGGTTATAATTCTAGTCCTAGCACTTTAATAGTGCCACTGTTAGTTTCTGCGATGGCTTTTGGAAAACTTTTTCGCATGCCTCTGTCCTCATTGAAGAGAGGACTTACTTTTAATCGTTTGCCTGATAGGTCTGTATGTTTGACGTTAGTATGCCCCAAAAAGGGCTGAGGGCCAATAGGTGTCGAACTTTCTATGGCCAATTTATCGATCTCTTCATTGCCCCTCTACCTTGTAAACCCTGGTACACAGACAAGGGTAATTTTTTCCTAATGTCTCTAAGGCAGACCCAGACAACTTTGGACTGTATGATTACATATGTACAAATGCCTACATTTCCTATGCCACTTGATCCGTAATGGTGACTTGAACAGTAATACCTACAAAAAAAAAAAAAAAAAAAAAAAAAAAAAAAAAAAAAAAAAAAAAAAATTGGATGTGGCCAAGTTTTGATTACAACTATTTTGAACAAGTTTGAAGGTTAACCAATACCGAAATTGTATTCTTGCGAGGGAAAGGATTTTGAGAAAATTTTCATTGCAATGACAGTTAGAAATTCCTTTATGGCTAATTGCTTGCAATTAATGCTAATTATAAATTTGGGTGTACAATAATAAGATGTTTCGAAACCTTTGTTTTTACAAACTGCCTGTTATTAAACTGTCTTTCATTTATCTTAGCTTATGTTCTCTTTTATTTCTTAGAAGATTAGTTATTTATGTTTGAAGTTTTTATCTTAGTTTTGCTTTTTATTATCTTAGTTATATTCCCTTAGTTTGACTTATCTCTGTAAGGTTTTTTTTAATAAAAAAAGATCTGTTCTATCCTTGTGAATATAATATACATATGACTCAATTCAAGTAAGGCTATTTTTCATTATTTGTTAAGGTTCTGTTGCTGATGTAATTTCAATTATGTCGGGTTTCCATGAGTCTTTTTATGATGGAAAAAAAATATTTACAATAAACAAAATCAGCCGTTAGCTAATTTATTTATTTTTATTTATGTATTTTTTTTTCAGGAAGCGAATAGTGAATTTCAGGCTTGTGTTAAATCTTTGGTCAACGTTGAGGTGATGATGAAAGAAATAAAGGAAGCGAAACCAACTGGTGATCTCGATTCAGTATTCAGGAAATATTGCCAGTCAGTAGGAATCCCCGAAATTATTTTAATATATATCAAATTCAACTCAAAACTTCTCTTTTTCAGAAAAACACCCACATTGCGAGAGTGCATTTCTAATTTTACGGACGCAATGGCACCTTGTTTCGACCCGAACGAAATCGCTGGAAAAAACATCGCTTTGAACCTGAGTGATTCTCTGATGAAATTCATCTGCCACAATGATGGCGATAGGATAGCTTGTAAGTATTGAAATAGACATTTCTTAGAAAAACGGTTTCAATATAAATCTTGTTTTAGTGTTTATCGCTGAAGGAGGGCAAGAGTGTCTTGAAAGCAATGTAAAATACGTTCAATCTTGTTGGAACGATTCGTTCGTTGGCACTGACCTTAATACAACCAATCCAAATAGTATCGACCTGTTTTTAGATGAAGAAAAATGCAGGTATGGCACTTGAAAAATTCATTATTTAAAAAATGATTTTTTTAAATTCTTAATTTATAATTTTCTTCTCAGTAAAATGAATGAAGTGCAAAACTGTATTGTGAAACATTTGGAAAAATGCAGTGAGCCAACTCCCGCCAACGTCATCAATAGTATGTTTGAGTTTGTTAAGAAGAAGTCACCTTGCTACCAGTACGAAACAGATAGCTCCTCATTAGTCACTTCATCTGTACATTATATTGTTTTCTTTGTGTTTGTATCTTATTTGTTTAATTAAAATCAAAATTTGTCAAATTTTTTGTTGCAAAATTTATCCATTTGAGGATAGAAATTGCTATAAATTAATGGTAAATATGTCTATATGTGTATATTAATAATATAAAAAGGCGCATTTGTACCATGTTTCAACTTCACCATAAGATTTTTAAAAAAGAACTTCAAGAATGTATTTATTATATATGTTGAGTTATTTTTTTTATATAGTAAATAATAAATGTTTATAAAGTAGTTAAACTATTGGAATAATCCTCTTCCTCTCTTAATATATGTCCATACAGCTAAATAAAATGCAAATATTTAGGGATGATGAGGCCTTAAAATCCTGTATTTTTTTTTTTTTTTTTTTTTTTTTTTCTACGAGGGTTTTGAAAAAAAGCCCATTTGTAAGTGTGTCGGGTTTGAATGCTGGGCCGCTGGATTCGAACCTGGGACCTTTACCATACATTGATGAGCGCCGTGTCAAAGACTGAACCTTGCGGCCACCGACCCCCCCCCTCTAAAAAAATTGATTTCTTAGAAAAACTACTTTTTTAATAGAACCAATTTCATTTTTAATATTATATGGAACTCAAATTTCACTCTTGACAACATAAGCCATTATTTCCTCATTTAAATATTTTACAGTCAGAGTTTAGGATAAACATGCTGATTTTTTTCTTGGCGATTAAATTTCTTCAGCCGAAAAAATCACCTGAGCAATACAATTGAATAATTTACCACAAGATAATAATAATTATTATAACGTGTTTCAAAAACACTGTAGGTGTACAAAAAATGTATGTACCACCCTTAAATTTTAATGTACTTAGATTTATTCATATTTTGCATAAAAAAATAGGTTTGGTGGTAAAAAATAAGAGATTTAAAAAGAAAATGTTTATAACCTAATTAAGAAAAACTTTTTTATCTTGATTAATCAGACAAATTCTGCTGGAAATTTCTGGAAAATCTTTACGAATTCTTTTCTATTCATCAAGAACAACATTTCCAACCATCCCTAACCTGCTATTTCATAGAGCTTGGTGACAGATGAATCTTCCGTCTCTCCCATCCATGGACAAGGTTCGTCCCTGTCCTGGCCTTCCAGGATGAAGCTTTTTTCCTGAAGTGCTGAAGAACCTTTCCTATTTTAGTGTGATTTACACTTATATTTTTTAACACATAAGCATTTTTTTAATGATTATTTGGGCTGGGATAGCTTCTAATAACCTGTATCTAATGTAAAAAAATAATAAATTTGATTTTAAACTACATAAATTAAGTGATAGGTTAAATTTGTCCAACAGAGTATATTTTTAAAAAATAAATAAAGTTGTATTGCAAGTCCTCTTGCACAGAAATTCTTCAGTTTGCAATTACAGGTTAATTGTACATATGACAAAACCAAAATTTTTAATTTAAAAATGCCCATAGTTCATTATCTCTTCAAAACACGTAGGTTGGGCTGTTGGGTGAGTGTCAATAATTTCGATATTTGGATTATAGATAGTTGGTCGGTTTTGGTCTGCAAGTCTGTGAATTCTTGTTGCTGGTACTGAATCACTTATTGTGCCCGTCTTTATTTGTAGGTTTGTTGAACTACTCAAACACATTAAGTCATGCTTAATCTTCAGGGTTTGTTTTCTTGTATTGCATAAGGGGAAAGGGTTATTTATCAACTAAACCTTATCAAATACCGCTCTTCCTCCTTTCCTTACCAAATGCTGCACTTTACATTTTCCCCTTAACTTATCTGTTATATGAATATATCGAGTTGCACTTTATATAAACTGCACTTGCAAACTACCAGGAAATGAATAATCTCAGTCTCAATATAGTCTGGTTGAAAAAATTTCAATTTTTTACTACCAACCTTTCCTAATTTAAAGTCATCATGAGGGCAAAAAAAACAACTTAAAAACTGAAAATATGTACAAATTGACATAATTGGGTTTACATACAACTCAATCCGTTAACAAGGACTGCAAGACTGTATAAGGCATTACAATCTTCAAAAATATAACTTTCAAGATTCCCAAATGTATGTAATTCTTTGGTCCCAATATCTTATCCTTATTTAGATATTCAGCCGTTAATCAGTTTGCATAAATCAATTGAAATTTTCCAAAAGATAAGTTATTTTTGATGGTCATAACGAAATATCCTCACTACATAATAAATTTAGAAAAGGAAAAAAGTACAGAAACTTATTAAAAAATATATAATAAAATATAATAAAAATAAAATATAATTAAATAAAAATATATAATAAAAAAATGGTAACAATTTCATCTTTTGTGATATCATTTTAATAAGATGACTAATAGTGATAAACATATGAAGAGCATTTTAAAAATAATTGTTTTAACTTTCAAAACTCAAAATTCCTTGCATAGTAACTTTGTGTTGTATATTTGTTTGTTTAAAATTATTTTTATTATAAAATTTTGAGAGATTCTTACTAGTTCCTTCCCACATCCTAATCCTATAACAATATGGATTATGCTAAGGTGAAATAAACTGATTTTAGCAATAGGTAAGTAAATTGCTTCTAAAAATTCAATTTGTCAAACAGTTTCCTGGTCCTCTTAACCAATGTTTTGATCTGAAAATTAAAGTTGAAATGTAATTGGTCAAGCGGACGACGAAAAATAGTGAATTTGTTAAAATGTAAATTTTTTCCCTTTTTCTTGCAGGAATAATTTAAACTGTTTCTGCACAAATGTAAAGGAATTTTAAGTTTGTTTAAATCTGATGTTTTTTTTTCTTTTTTCTCATTCTTTTTAATGAAAACCAAACTGCTCAAAAATAAATAGGGGTAATTTATTCTTATACCATTAATTTTAGTTAAATTAATTGATATATTCTTGTAAGTTGGATAAAATAAAATAGGAAATACAAACCAAAAACAGATAAACATTAATCCTAATTCCCTAATTTATTGGTCTGCTTGACCAATTGATACGTTACAATTAATTAAGGTTTTTAGTTCAGATGAAAAATTCGAATCCCTCTTGTGTCATTGACTTTTTTCATCTCAACTAAAAACCTTAATTAATTGTAATTAATCCTAATTTTTAATAATGGATTTACTTAAGAATAAAAAGCAAGAAGATTACTTATTTTGTGAAAAAAACACTTTTTCTCCTATTTCCTCCATTTTAATCCTGTTGTATTTTCTTTAACCATGGAAAGATATAACCAGAAGTTCACAATAATACTGTAAGAATGGGTCATGGAGGGCACTAACAATTGGATATTGGAGATGTAGGTGGCGTTCCTCAGAGAGAGGTCTACCTGGCTTTTGCTCGATTCGAAAGATAGAAAATGCAAGTAGGAGGCCTGGTAATGGATCTCAGCGTATTGTAACGCAAAAGGAGGAAAGAAATATTGTCATTGCTGCAAGAAGGAACCCTTTCCATAATGCCCACCAGATCCTGAATGAAGCACCGATGTTTTGGCAAGGCCTTTACCAACAATTGTTTGTAGAATGTTGGCCTCACATCGTATGCCCCTTTCAGACGACAGGCAGCAACACCCCACTACCAGCAACTCAGGAGAATATGGTGCAGCAAACGCCTAGAAGAGAGCACCTGTGGGTACTGAGGAGTCACATTTCTTTCTGTCTAGTGATAGCAGACGCTGAATTGCTCCTTTCAGTGTTGTTCGGAGGGGGTGGTGTAATGGTCTGAACTGGGATTTACACCGGAGGATGAACTGTACTCCATGTTGTAGAAGGCAACCTCACTGCAGTCGATTAGGTCAAAGAAATTATCGGAGAAAACATTCCTCAAACCAAGAATCTAATTGGCAAGGATTTTCAATTTCTGGACGACAATGCTAGACCTCACAGAGACAGAGTAGTTCATCAGTGTTAAAAAAACCTGGAAATTTCCCAACTGCTGCCCCTTCCAACATTGTCTCCAGACCTCAATCCCATTGAGCACGTGAGCATGCGAGAAGATTATTTGATCACCATTCCATAGCCAGTCGACCTGCAACAACTGAATGAATGTTGCCTCGTCTTCAGATTTAAACTCCTTATGAAATTAGTTAGCTAACTAGGTTTTAGCAAACAGAGGACGTTATACATGGCATTAATTGTTTTAAAAAATTATCGTGTACAATAAACAAAATTACGGAATTAAAACCTTGTATTTTGTTATTTAAAAAAATCCTTTAATTAAATTTTCTTTCAGTAAAAATAACTGATAGGGAAAGTAAATACTACAAAATTGGCAATATCCCTATTAATCATTGAACAGTTTATTGCAACATTTCTTTTTTTTTTCTAAATTTAAAAGCAGACAATATTGATCAACCCAGTCTTTTATGTATAAAAATTCTTTAATAATAGAGATAGTAATTTTGAATTAATTTTTTGTTGAATAAACGATGTAGTGTCATTCACACAACTAAATATTCTCCCGGAAATGTTAAAAATTAATAAATACACTTAAAAAGTACTAACATGTCAAGGCTTTTTAAACTATTCTGGGGTTTGAAACTTGTTGATTTCTCTGTGTACAAAATATGTTTTGTTATAATGATAAAAATATATTAAATAATTAATCAAATATTTATGTTTTTTGATGACATTTCATAAAGTTTGAATAAATTGTTATTAAACTAATGCCTTCTTTTTATTTAAATACTTTTCATCATAAGAGAAAAAAAGTTTTCTATGGTAAATAAATATTTAAAAAAATTTGAAATAGATTATTTTGGTTCTAAATAACAATAGAACAATATAACTTAAAAATATACTATTAATTACTTTACAAATTTTATTTAATTTGTGTCATCCTCGTCATTTTTCATCACTAATTGTGAACAAAAATACAGTTGCAAAACTTTATACAATCTTAGCAATTTCATATTCGTTTGCTTCTTTACAGAATGTTTCAACTTCTTTGTTCCTGACACCACCATTGTCAAGCGTCTTTATGATTTCATTTTTGATTTTTCTCGATATTGAAGAGATTTCTTTTTGTTGCTCTGACAGTTTGGACATGAGCTGTTTGTACTCTTCTTTCATTGCTTCCAGTTTCAAAGGTTCTTCACCTTCTTCAATGTCATCTATCTCCGCTTTTATCTCATCCCCATCCATTGTGAAGCTATGTAAAGGCAGTTTCAGGAAACCTTCGAATTTATTGGACTAAAACAAATGCTTTAATTTGGAACAGATTTTTTTTTCTCTTTATAACTAGTCATTTGTTTTTGCCACTTCAGAGGACTGTTGTTTTATAAACTTATCTACATTGTAACAAATATGTTGTTTTTTTTATTTACACCTTTTGGGGTGTATTCATGTATGGATGTGTTCATAAGTCAGTTCAAATCCACACCCATATCAAAAAAATCTTCACTTGTCTAATTGAACTTAATTTGTATAGAAATTCATTCTCAACAATTTTTCTTATATTATTCTCAGTTTTAATTTTTCCTTTCATAAAAAAATGCAGCCTAGTTTTTCAATCTAGATAAAAGATCTCACTGGTTAAGATTGAACACAAACATAAGAACAAAAGTTATTTACCAGAAAATATAACCTATTTGAGATAACCTACATAATTACTATCAATTAAAAGGAAATATCATGAAAAACGTTTAACAATTTATTGGATAAATAAATTTGAATTTATCAGCAACATTCAACAGCAAGTAACAATAATAATAATAATCTCTGTGCGTTTTTACTTCTTTTTCTGGTCTTTCACATGTTTTTCAGACTGCATCATGATGTTACTATCTGCTTTCATATAACAATTAATTTGATATTTTTGAATGCCAGTTTCTCATTTGTACCTTAGATTTTCAATTACAGAATCTGTGTAAAACAATGTATAAATATATCACCACAAACAGTAGCCAAAACAATTTTGGGATATTGCAGTAGTATAAAGCTATTGTTAGCACCCTCAACACATAGAATCATTGATATTATAGTTATATTTCTGTAAGATTAAAAAAAAATGTTTAGCCCAAAAATCCTAGGCATATAAGCTAATAAGAATTTTTATCTCTTATCTTTTCAAGTTAGACAACAAGAGGATCTGAAGTGTACGAAATCAATGTAAGTTAGCATCCTAAGCCCCATATTATTAAATATAATCTTTTTGGCCTGTGCACAGTTTATACGTAGTGTACAGCTACTTGTGTTACAAACTTTGCCCACAGATTGTACATTCAAAACGGGACGAAAAGGTCCTAATGGTCCTATGGTCCGAATCTCAGCAGTTTCGGAGTTATTCCACTTTTTTGATATTTTATGATTTCACAACCTTGCTCCAATAAACAATGATAACGGCAAAACTATAACGGCCAAATCTGTTGATACCATTGAAAACTAAGTCAAATTTCCAATTAGATGTGATCAATACTAAACTTATAAACTTCGTGAAATAAGTGTGTCAGTAACGAGAACTTAGACAAATAATTTTTCAAAGTTGAAAAACTTACTACCAAAACTACTATTTCTAAATTTAGAGACTAGCGAATTTCAGAAAACGTATTCCATTCAATATCATTTTTAGTGGTGCAATTTCTTTTTTCAAAAATGAAGAAATTGATTAAGGACAAGAAAAACCGTGGTTGAAGCAACCAATTGTATGGTGGATTATAAAAAAATAAAAAATTTAAGGAAATTTTGAATGAATTTTTAAACGTGTAAATTTTGATTCGAAATGCTCTCCATTTTAAACCAAATTTTACGTGGTTTTCAATGGTATCAACGGATTTGCCCAAGGAGCTTTGGAGTTATCATTGTTATTTGAAGCAAGACCGTGAAATCTTACAAAATCAGAAAAATGGAATAACTCCGAAACTGCTGAGATTCGGCCCATAGTTAATTAGGACATTTTCGTTCCATTTGAATGTGGAATCTACGGGAAAAGTTTGTGACATGAGTAACCCTGTATATTTGAAATTTTTGTCCCGATTCAAGTAAAGAATGTTCGGAATTTGGTCGGTAATGGTAATAAAGCGATCAGAGCACCTTAATTCATGGAATGGTCCTTTTGAAGGGTAGGCACTGGAAATCTATTATTATTAAATCCCTTACGAAATTCCAAACATCATAGCAACTCGCCCGACCGTCTTATGGTCGGTTTATTGAGTTTTCGTTTTTCATTTCGCATCGTCCTCAATTTTAACATCGTATTATTTTTGATCACTCTATGGGGACGAATCTCACCAATTCAACAAGTTTTTCTTTAAATTGTTGAGTTTATTCTGACAAGTTATTGTAAAACAACTCAGTACTAGTGAAACAGGCAGTTATGAGGTATTATCAGCTGTTTGCGTAAGACCTAAATAAACCACAATTTATTTACATAAAAAAGCACATAAGTAATTTTTTGAAAGATATTTTTTTCGATTCTTCTTCATGCATTTAAATGCTTAAACGTCTCAGGCAATTAGGCAAACGTTCAGGTTAGTTTTAAATGCACTTGAAGGCCCTTAAATACGATTTTTTATAGCAAAGAAAAGGTCATTTTTGGTACGGATTGAGAGGAGATCATGTTCTCAGATAAAATAAGCAAATGCGTTACCATTTTCAAAAAATTATGAATTGAATGCAAATTGTAAATCTGTTCAAAGCATTCTTGTAATATATTCACCAAAATGATACATTTTTTGATTCGCTTGAATAGAACCGTCAACTGAAGATTATTTTAAGGTGTGCTATATATGAGATCATAATTGATAAGATTGCTACTTTAGAATAAATAAATGTATACTCATTGTTAGGAAGTCCATTGGTAGGTAAAGTTTCACATGAAACGCAAACTTCACTACTAAGACAGCTAACTTAAATTGAATCTATAACGATCTATAACTAGCTAAGATGCTTATCGATTCAAAAACAAGTTTCCCGTTCAGAGTGTAGTTAGGCCAGACTCATTAAGCAATAGAGATTAAGGAGAGACCGCATTTCTGGATGTGATTTGTTTTCGAAGTGTCAAACCACAAAGATTAATTCAATACAATGGATGTCAAGTGAAGTTTCGTTAAATTACTACATTAGAACGAACCATTAATTCTGATTCCAAGAAAATATAGCAACTATTTCTGTCGGTTAAATAAAATCTTATTGCGTTCCTGGACGTAACATCTTCACAAAACAATTTGTATGGTGAAATTATTCCTTCCTTGAATCGTTAATATTTTTAATGGAGGAAATTTAACGTATGGTAAACGCAGTACATGACTTGGTAAATTAACTTTACGGCGTACAATTTATCAGTTTTGCAAAAAACGCCGATGTAGAAGGTTTAGCCTACCATTCAGTCCCGAATTTGTACAAAATCGTTTCTAGATACTTAAAGTAATACTTGGTAAATGTTGATAGGTTGTGACAAAAAGATGAAAAAAGGAGGAGAACAAGAAAAAGTGAGAGAGAGAGAGAGAGAGAGAGAGAGAGAGAGAGAGAGAGAGAGTGTGTGTGTGTGTGTGAGTGAACATTAATTAATTAATACATAATAATAGCGATACGATGCGTGTTTATTATTGTGTGCATTATAGTGTGATGTATAAATGAGGTAGCGAAACTGCGTTCATTGGTTTTGAGTACCGATCTGCTTTTAGTGTCCGTCTTTATTATACTTTCAATTAATTACATTTTTTGTAAGGTCTTGTGGTTATATCAATAATAGCTACTGACGTAACTGTTTCTTTTATTTGTCTTAAATTACTCCTACTCGCACAGACAAAACATTTACAAGCTAGCTTTAATTCTACGCAATTGTCGATAAACCTGTCTTAAGCCTTTAAAGTAAGAGAGGGAAAACTATATGTATATATGTTTGGAATTGCCAGACTTCCAGACATTGTTGGACTGTGCTTATGCAATTAAAACTCACTTTCAAACTTCTAGCGCTCTCTGGCGACAATTCATGTGGGGAAGAGACAATTTCTCTCGCTTTGTTTTTTCCAGCTTAATCGAGGAAAATTGGTGGCGTACTTCTTCTTTAGTTTGCTAATTAAGCAATAAAAAGGGTTGATCAGTCTTGTTTTATCGTCAACCGAAGCCCTAACTATTGCACTAATCAACTGATGGGGTAACGAAGCCGCTGAACGTCCCGATGAGGGCTTGCAAGCTCCCTTGGTATATAACTTAACGGACTTCAATTTCAAATCATACTTACCTGGCGTCGGGGTTACCGTGATCACAAAGGCGGTTCCCCCAGGGCGAGGCCTTCCCATTGCACTTCGGCTTGGCTGACCTCTGCGAATATCCCAAATGCGGATATCTCGGGCGCGTAATTTTTGGTAGTCGGGACTGCGTACGCGCTATCCCGGTTTTAAACAGAAAAAAAAATAAAATTGTACAATTAAGTTAACATCAATAGTTGTACTTATTTTGAGATGAATCCTAGTGTCTAGTGTCGCTTGGGTTTAGAAATTTTTTTATCAACGTGTGGACATGTTTCTATCTTTATTGAGATCATCTTTAGGTTTCAAAATGTTTGTTTTCTGTGTAGATGTGTCGTGTTGAGAATTTACTCACGCGTTACTTTTGGAATTTTTTTTGTATGCATTTTCTTTGCGTTTATTTCCTTTTTTTATGTACATTATTGATGCATGCTCCCTACATGCGTTTTACATGCACTAATTATTAACATATACTTCTTGGCAACATACCAGCAGTACTGTCCACATTCGTAAAACTAAAAACACCTGCAGAACTGTTCATCTGAGTTGATTTAATTTTATTAATATCAACCCCATTTGGTTCGCAGTAAGTAATCATTGTCGCTATAGTCCCATAGCTTTTTCCCATTATTTCATGGTTGATAGTAATTTTACCAAAATTTTTGCTTATTTAAGCCTTTGGGGAACAGCTGATAACATCTCATTTCTTTTTTTTTCGCTAGCAGCTGTTTACAGTAACTTATCATAATAAACTAAACAATTTAGTGAAAAACTGGTTGAATTAATAAGATTTTTGCCCATAGAATGATAAATAATAATACGGTGTTAAAATTAAGAAGAAAGTGAAAAGAAAAGACGTGAACTCAATAATCCAATCAGGAGGAGGTTGGGCGAGTGGCTGTAATGTTTGGAATTTCGTAAGGGATTTAATCATAATAGATTTCCAGAGCCTACCCTTCAAAAGGACCATTCCATGAATTAAGGTGTTCCGTTCGCTTTATTAGCATTACCGGTTAAATTCCCAAAATAGTTTTCTTAACCGGAAGACATGGATATGAAACACATAAACCGAGGACATGGCAAAATTGGTTATAACCTTAGACTCGGTGATTTTAACAGTATTATCTCAGCCGTGATCAATTGTGGTAAAATCACAAACATTCAAAAAAGAAACTATTGCAATAAACCAAAAATTTAAGCTCAAGGACTATTTAAAGCAGTATTTGATGTCCTTCAAAGCTCAAATAATTATTTTTAAAATTTAATATATGTACTGTTACAGTATGTAACGTTAATTTACATTATGTAATGAGTTGAATTTATAAATGACATAGACCATGTGTCGTGACAGGAGTTAATAGCCACTGTTGTTCTGCCAACTAGATGTCAGAACAAATCCTCATTAAGTACGTCACGACGGTGATCTCTTGTGTGGTCTTTTGGGATTGTAGACGTGGTTTCTATTGGACGAGGATTGGAAAATGAGAGGAGAGCTTATTGTGGAAAGTGGGAAATATTTTTGGGATTATGTTTTAGACGAAAGGGAATTTGATGTGATTGTGAAAGGTGTAAAATGCATTGCCTTTCTGTAATTTGTATTGGAAGTATTATATTCTTTGGATGTTGGAAAGTTTAGCGGTGCCAGACAGTCTTCATCCGTACATAATTTCAGATTCACTAATTTCGAGGTCCGCTTGACTAATTAATACATTACAATTAATTAGTTTCTGGATGAGATAAAAAGTCAATGGCACGAGCGGGATTCGAACCCACGATCTTCGGCTAGATACGCCGCTGATGTACCACTTGTTCTACCTCGTGACCTCGATCCACTGAAAAATGGCAAAAAGGAGGGAAAATTTAAAAGGTGGGGTTGATATGGGAAGTTAGCGTCCGAGCATGTAACATGTAAAAAAATTGAGGCTTAGCAAACCTCCGAAATTCAGTTTAAAAAAATGAAATTATAACATTGTTGAGATGTGCTTTGGGCAACATTGTTGGCTTAAATGACTTCCTGCTTTTCTTTCCTTAACCGCTTAACCGCCGCGACGCCTGTTAGCGTAAATTTGCTTGAAAAGAAATATATACAGAATATGAGAGAGTTTAAAAAAAATAAATAAACCCTCATTCATAACTGAGGTGACAGATCATTTATCATTTGTTGAAAAGAGGATTTCCTTTAAGTCTGTTTGGGGATCTCGTCGTTAGAAGTTTTCTTTGCACACTTTTTACTTGGAAAGGTCTCCCTCCGGTTCAAAAATAAAATCATTGCGGGATCTTGGGACATTCACAAAGCTTTGACAAGTCTTTAGAGAGGAAGTGGATTTTTGACGACAT
The DNA here is from genome assembly GCA_039619505.1 of Cimex hemipterus. Classification (NCBI taxonomy): domain Eukaryota; kingdom Metazoa; phylum Arthropoda; class Insecta; order Hemiptera; family Cimicidae; genus Cimex; species Cimex hemipterus. Next base: position 3,727,223 of record CM077106.1, on the reverse strand, counting down.
TCCGCCAGTCCTTTTGTCCTGCCTACTGAATGTGATTGTAACCTGCTTTGCAGTGTATGTGAATAATTAACATCACTAAGGCGGAAAGCTGAAAATTAACAATTTATCAATGACTGATGATGTAAACTTTTTGTTTTTTATAAATCTTAAAGAACAAAAGAAAGAAGAAAAGCAGTGACAGAAGAGATGGTTTTGAAAATTGCTATCTAAAATAAAATTATGCCTAATTAAATCATAATTTTCTCTTGTAGAGGGTTGATGAAAACCAGAAACGGTTCCTCTACTTAAACAATTCTCCTAATTAAGATTTCGTCCGCTCAGCCTGAGGTTGTTTAATGACCTAATTTGGATGATGATGAGTATACTAGGAAGCGAGGGCTTGGTATTACCCAAGCATAGCAGCCTTTTGGCTTACTTCCCTTATCCTACTCAGTCCATTGTTGTTCATTTTCAATTATCTTGATTCTTCTTTTGAAAAATATTAGTTCACTGTTGTAATACATTGCCAGGGTCATCCTCGTATCCTAGGCTATGTCTCCATTGGGCAGTCACTTCGCATTTAAAATTGAAATATGTGTCATAAAGATGACATTATATTATCTTGATAATACTGTTAGTCTTATTTCTATCAATAGGTTGTAATTGATTTTTTGAAATTTTAACCCACGCTAGTCAACAGCCAGAGACAACCATAAAAGACACTTTTATCAAAAGTATTTTTTTTTTAATAAATCAAAATCGATACTTGTAAAACAATAAAGTGTATTTTTTATAAGCGTCTGTAGAATAGCGGTTAAAATAAAAAACTAATTGGGGCGTCGGTGGCCGCAAAATTCAGTCTTTGACAAGACGCTCATCACTATAAGGTAAAGGTCCCGGGTTCGAATCCAGCGGCCCTGCATTCGAACCCGACATACATTAAAAAAAATAAATGGGTGATTAATGTCGGTACAACAATATTGTTGTATACACCTATTTCTCAGCTGCCAGTGACCCATAGAGAACACTATTCTCATAGTTTTATTCTATTTAGCTCTAGCACAGAATATTCATTTAGAATATTGAAATGATAAATATTTTTCTTTTGTTGTGCTGATAATCATATAAATAAAAAAATATAACCCAACACTTGTTTGAAAAGAAAACGTCTAGTGGCACATTATCATCCCCAGTTCTATCTCTTAATATTTAATTCCTTTTGATTGAATTTTAAATGTTCAATTATTTACAATGGGCTACTTTGAACTGGTCCATTTTCAGCATAGATACGACCTACGATGATTTTCCCAATTGAGATGTTCAGTTGTCCAAATTCAGTTTTATAGAAATCATTGTTTAATACTCTTTTAGATGAAACGTTATCATTGTCGTTAGATACAATAGAAATCAAAATTTACTTCATTCCAAGACACTCAAGTTCAGATTAAATTTAATTCAATCAAACTTTTTCACATTAATACATTAATACTTGTTGGCAGTTTTGATAAAAGTTCAGCGATAAAATTTATGACTATATTTTCAGATCAGATTTTATTTGGCATTCAAATGACACTTGGGTATTGTCATTGACAAGAAAATTGTTACAAACTGTGAAAAGTTGTACCTCTACTAATATAAACACATATCTTCGACAATATTTCGATTTACAGATAATTTAAAGACATGGTTTAATTTAATAAAGTTAATGTTGGGACATGTCTTATTCTTCATTACGTTATTATTTTTTTAAATATCCTAGCCAAACTATGTGAGTAAAATTGTTTATGGACTATAAGTTACAATAAAATTAAACTTTACATAAGTAATACATTTTTTTTTAAAGATATAATTAAGTAAAATAAGTTAAAACAAATCTGACGTACACTAAAGGTAATTAATAAGATCTAAATAAAATCAAATCATGTTATTAATAACGTTTACCATCTCCTTGTAATGCGTATTTGAGACTCATTTTTTTTAACCTGATGTTACAATAAATGAGAGAAACTTGATAACATTAAACCATTTTTAAACCACCTTTAGATTTGAATAATCTGACCAAAAAGATAGCGTTGCCGTATAATCCCAAGCACGGCCAAGTTAATTAAGTAATAAGATCTTTTTCGTGAAGTTTTAAGTCTTCCATTTCAATTAAGGCCGGAAGCTCTTCTCCTATGCTTTAATTTGCAACTGAAGTTCTCTTTTATTTTCCAGATGCCATTTTCGGTATAATCTGACGAAATGCAGACATTGAAAATTTAGAGTAGTGAAAAAGACTCAAAAATAAAATGAATTATACGTCAAACGCTTTTTTTCCTATAAAAAGATTAATTGTATATGTATAATATTTACAATGTTTAAGTAGGGGTACTAGTTTAAGGCGGGGCTCGCGGTCTGGGTCGGGCCCTCGGGGTCCTCGGTTGCGGGCCGGTCCGGGGCTAGGTTGGGGCGGGGCACTCAGGACTCTGGGATCCAGATATCGACGGCGAGATTGAGGTGGTGTCGATGGTGACTGGACACCGACCCCTCCTCGAATAAGCACTTCGCGACAGAGTCCAAATTTAAAAATCGTGAGAGATCCTGCTGGCCTCACTGTCTGGCCCTTGGGCAGGTCTGGTGCCGAGTGCCGCGGGGCCCGGGCCCGGTGGCGTATCTCGGTGGTGCCGCCGGCGCACAGCCTCAAGGCCTAAAATGACCATTAGGGTCGCTGCCTTCAAATTAAAAAAAAAAAAAAAGAAAAAAAAGTGTAAAAAGGGAAACAATTTCAAGATTGAAAGTGCATTTTTGAATTTTATTTTAAAAAGGGATGGAACTTCGTTTTGGAAATTATAACAGAAAAATGGCTGTTTGTCTTTAAGAGTAAATAAAATATTTTTCTCGCAGAATTTTCAGTTCTGGTATGATTGTGAAAGGGAAATAAATATTGTAAAATACCATTTTACGTATTTACGATATTTAACAATTTAAAACATATGAAAAATAAGTACAATATAAAATACAAAAATTGTTTATGCTTACTTTAATATGTAAAAAAACCCTGAAAAATTTAGAAAGTAGTGGAATACTTTATAACAAATAAAGTAGAAAAATTGATCAAAGTATCTACACTAGACCCAGATAAAAAAGAATGAAAAATACGATAGTTGTAATGCTCAAAAATTTTAATAGTAATAAAGTAGCAGTAACTTTTCTGCTTTAGGTGTTTGCTATCTTTATTGTTGTTATGCTGTATCTGTGTTGTTTATTTGCCTTTCTCTTCGTTATTTTTTATTAGGTTAAAGTAAATTTTTGCAAAAAAGGTGAATTACTAGATTAAACCCCTCCAGTGGGCGTCAACTCTCGGCTAGTTGTCCCGGGCCGTGAGTTCGATTCCTACTCGTCGCCTCTGGTCTTTTTTTCTGACGCCTAAGTGGACCAGTGGCCACATTTGAAAAAAATTAACGGCACCCATGAATGGACGAAGCTCAGCGTCGCTGAATTTGATCTCAACCCCCATTAAAAATCAATCCTTCGATGGACGAACACCGGCACAACGCGGGCACAAATTCTCACGTGCGTTGCAAGCCCCCTAAAAAAATGAAAAAAAAAATGCCAGAAATAAAGTACAGGTTTGTAATATAGCTGTAGTGCTTAGAGCATCCTGGTATTAAAAACTTCTTTTTCAACACCAATTTTTTACAGTTCATCATACAATTTCTGCATTGTGGTTTGATGTAATTATACCAAAGAGTATACTGCTAAATAGTCTATTAAACGAAATGTTGAAGTTATGAAATTGGCCAAGCTCTTCCATGAAATTTTACAACGAGGTTGAAAATTTTTTTTGGAATAAATTTTAAATTTAGAAGTTTCTAAATGTTTTAGCGCTTTGTTTTTGTTCCAAAATTTGAAATAAAAGATCCAAAAGAATGCTTTCTTAAAGAAAATTTAACGAATTTTTATTTGCTTTTTCGGTTTTTTTTTTCCAAAAATGAATAGTTTAAGAGCTACGATTTATGACGAAAACCGCGGATGTTTCTCGATAGAGAAAGAGAAAAGAAGAAAGACATAGGAAAGAAATATAAAATATTGAATAACAGCAAAAGGTTTGAGGATCGGAGCGTGACTCTGACGAATTTTGTCGTACGAATTGTGAATCATTCTGTGTGTAAAATACATAATTGCTTTCTAAAAATCGAAACAATGGCTTGTTAAAAGTGTTTTGTTCAAAATGGAGAGATTTGGCCTCCCGATATGAAGTTAAAGTTGAAAAGGCACAGCTAAAATTCCTTACGTTTCGTACATGTATCAAAAAGTGATGTAGTAATTGTTTAGGCTCCAGGCAAATTAATATTCATATGAAAAAATATAAATTAAACTATCACAATTAATTATGGTTTTTAGTTGAGATGAAAAAAATTTAATGGCACGAGAGGGATTCGAACCCAGGGGTGGTAGAGCAGCGGCGTATCTAGCCGAAGGTGGTCGGTTCGAATCTCGCTCGTGCCATTAACCTTTTTTCATCTCAACTAAAAACCGTAATTAATTGTGATATATTACTTGGTCGAGCGGACCACGAAAATAGTGAATTAATGGTTTAAACTAATTATATAAAGTCTTAAATAATAAAAGAATGCAAAATACAAGGGAACAATGAGAAAATCACTTGACGAGAAGAGAAATATATCACTCACCTTAAAATACGCTCTGCAGGATAACGCCCGTCGGTCCGCTCCAAGGAGATTTCTGCCGGGAATGATGAGGAAATGCTTTTACACCTTGGCTGTGAAACATAAATGCGTTTCGGAAGGTAATTAAAAAAAAAATAAAGAAGAAGTTAAAAAGAAGAGCTACTTCGTTGAAGGGGGAGAGACGCTGACTAATTTATAAATATTGAGAACAAGGCGCACTGGCCAGTGAAAAGCGATGTACTAACGGAAAACAGACTGTATCATGGTCAGCCCACTAATATTCTCATCATTCAGCGGGCCAATCAGAGGTCGGAGAGTTTAAAATAAAGAGACTTCAATTGTAAGAATTTAGAAGAATAAGAATTTATAGTTAGCTAATTGTTAATAAGACAAAATAAATAAGCTTCAGCGTCAACAGTATTGTGTTCGAACTGAGACGGTTTCTACCCGTAAAACTCACTATTTCAGTCCAAGTTCTAAAGTTTCGGGTAAAGCCGCTCTACCTCACGGATCGAGAAACTTTGTTAGAACATTCTGGTCCGATTTGTGTAAAACAAAGTATATTTAATTTAATTGGACACAAAAAAATATAATTGTTTTTTTTCTTTTAAATATTTATTAATAATTTGTAACTAAATGTTCTTTCAGGTTGAAGCTACTTACTGTTTATATATTGTACCTTGGATAACAGCCACTCCTAATACGGAATTATTGCCTTCATTTGTATTTTAATAATTATAACTTTGCCAGTAAATCATGTTACATACAGTTTTGAATAAGAAGCCTGTAAGGCTTCGAAAATGAATTGAATTGGAATTTATACGGGTCTGGTTGTTTTTGTTCAAACTGAAACCCTACACATAAATGAAGTCTTTTGTCGGTGAGAAAGCTACAATTTTTGAAATTAAACATTGTAAATCGAGTTCAACATTATTTCAATTATTTTATTTGGAGGTCGTGAGATGCGGTCTGGTGTGACGTAGGTTTTAGAAAAACATTTTCTTTGTTATACCAACGTTTGGATCTTTATTGAGATCATTTCCAAAGCCTGCGATTTATAAAAATTGTTCAAATTTTACCAATACATGTAGATTGTGGAAATTCATTTTTTCCACAATCTTAGAAAATTTTAGATTAAAAAATGAGTTGATTGTCTCAACACGACAGACAAGAATGGCACATCTAACAACTATCTCACGACCTCCAAATAATCATCAAGTAACGGTCACTAAACAGATTATTTCAATTTATATTTGATTAATAAAAAAACTATAAAATTTGTTAATTCTTGAATTAAACGTTCTTGAAATTTAGGCAATAATAAAACCCTCTGTAGTGCAAACAATTTAATCCAAAATCGCGCTAATTGCCTGATTAAAATAGAACATAGAAATGAGTACAAGTTATTGGAAGCTGGACTAGCTAAAGTTTGTCCAGATTAACTGCTTTTTGAATAAGAAAATCCAAAATCAAAACTGTGTTTGTAACGTTGAAGAAACCTTAAAATCAAAAATTATATTTTCAATTAATTAAGGTTTTGGATGAGATAGAAAAGTCACGCTAGCTCAAGTGGTAGAGCAGCTGCGTATTTAGCCGAAGGTCGTGGGTTCGAATCCCACTCGTGGCACTGACTTTTTATCTCAACCTAAATCTTAATTAATTGAAAATAATTTATACATAATACAATTAAAAGTTATAGTTGAATTCTTCCCGCTGAAATGTTTTATGAAAAATACTTTATAAAAAAGGCTATTCTTAATTGAATCGGATTGGCAGGGGAAGCTCCAGCGTATCAAGAGCATTGTCGATAGGTGGCCCTCGGGGGTCATCCTCAGCCGATTCAGAATAAGCCATGCGAGCTTAACATATTTACTTTTGAGCCTACGAGGTGTATCCGGCAGGCAGAGCTTGCTCGATGTGTCCCACCTAATTAGATGGTGGAATTCCTCGGCTCGGTGGTTTCGTATACGGAACGCCACCCGATATGAGAATTGTTTTTGATCATGACAGCTAGTATCTGAGTCGGACTAATGATAGTTTTGTGTTCCCAGTGTGTGTTGAGAGTGAATGTATTTATTTGAGTGAATGTTATACGGCGAGAGGGCCGATGTCGGATTATTAAGTAACCCACCAACCCTCAATTAAGATAGTTATACAATAGGGGAAAAAGCTGATGGAGGAATATCGACTACACTCCTTCAACCTAACTGATTAAATGGTATGCACATAACTAAGAATGTATTTAAGAATGATTGAGAGCGTGAATCGTTTTTAGGAAATAATTCCGTTGAGAGCTGAGTGGACATGACTGTTGATTGCCCCTGGAATCCGACCTCACCTGCTGGACGGATAAGACCGAAGTAGGACTCCGGGCTGCCGACACCCCCGAGTTTTAAGGACTGCAGGCAATTTATTGTAAAGTAAAAAAAGCTGGAATTGCCCGATTTTACATATATAAAATTATATAAATCAGTAATTTATTAATCAGCTTTTCTTCATTCAGCCTAAATTATTTAAAGGGCAAAAGTATTTTAAGTACAGAATCTCGAAATGTGTCCTTTGCGGTGACGTGGTATTATGGAATTATTTCTGATATCTACTTTTTTACATAAATTTCAATCTCTTACCTCTATTTTGGAAAAATGGAAGTAATAAAATAGTATAAATGAGGTGTATTTTATTTGTAACATTCGTCTATCAGTTGCGGATCATATTTGTACATATTCGTATTGTTTTTACAATTTTGTACCTAAAATGAATACAACGTAATCAATAAGGAATAAATCATTAAACAATTTATAATTTTATGATTATTTTCTGAAGGTGATTTTCCATTGAAGTTTCAGTTTTTTCTTTTCCTTTTCTTTCTTTCATTCTTATTTTTTAAAAATTATATATTAATAAATAATAAGAGATTAGGGTTATCAGAAAGCAACAGAAAAACTCTTATTCCTATCGCAAAACTTTCAAGAAATATATATATCAATTTGATGAAAATTTTGAATTTTAATTTAGAAATTTAAAACATTGACCAATATGAACTTGGGCATCAATTTTTTATGGCGTACATGGTTGTATATGGTTTTCATTTATATATACTTTTGTTCTAGAATGCATGTTTAATATTGTGCTATAATATGTCCTTAATACAATGCGATTCCAATAATTCGTAGTGGCAAGGGATTCAGGTTTATTACGAATAATAGAATTTTCTAATTGACAGAAGTTGTTGCGAATACATAATCGTTACAAATAGAAGGGTTTTTAACCGGAAATTGTAAATGGTAAGACGATTAAGGGATTTTGAAAAATGTATAGGAATAAGCGACGGGACGGAAATGTATTTTTTGTCCGTGTTAGATACTTTTTTTTGATTAATGATTGATTGAGGAATCGCCCAGGGAAAAGAAATCAGTTTTTTATGCAGAACATTGTGTTTCCCGACGTTTCAGCCTTCTAGGAGCCATCTCCATGGAATATATTACTATGCGCCCACTGAAGAGATGTATCACGATATTTGCAATTCCAATACTATAAATTTAAACAGCAATACCGACTGTAATTACAAATGTCATGATTCCTCTTCCCATCACACATTCACAAAGAGCGCGCAGAGTAATATGCATATCACACGATGATGGTTCAAAGGGAGCGGGAACGAAGGGAATACAATGTTTTGTGTAAAACACTGATTTCTTTTTCTGCATTACTAACAAGAAAATGAAACAAATAAAACAAGGGGTCCGCTCGAATAGGAGGGTCCCACCAGAAAGCTGAGTGACAATGGTAGAAAGTCATAAAATACAATAATCATAGAAGGACAGCGAAATGAGCTGCTTTCCGTTGGACCTCGTGCGTACACTGAAGTAGGGAAAAAGAAGAGGGCGCCGAGAGACTCCAGGGACAAAGAAAGACAATCCGTCGAAGGAGACTAGGGTCAATTATAGATTTTTTGTTTCCTCTTATGACAATATTTTCAAAAAAAGAAGCTTATCTCTGAGGATAAGCTAATCCCCTATAGCAGGATCGGACAGTGTGAGTTGAGATATCAGAGGACGAGGAAGGACTGTCTCTCATCTTTTTTTTTAATCGAACAACCTGCGGTATTTTTCAATTTTAAGGGCAAGGAGTTGATAGCGTATGTTTTTTTACTTGTCACATATTTTTATTTATCAACAAAGTATCTGAATCTATTATTTTTCAAGACCTTAGTTTTTTTGGTGGCACAAAAATTTCTTTTCATTTTTTTTGGCATTACGTATATTTGTTTCTTATTTTTCATTTTTACACAATTCAGGAAATTTATATGCATCGAGTGAAAGGGATTCACCACAGATCGTTATAAATATGGTAGCAGAGCGTGGTTTCGATCCACGGACCTCTGGGTTATGGGGGGGTTTTCTCCTTGATACATGCAAGAGTATGTGCAAAAGTATTTTGTTTGATGTAAATTTCGTTCGAGCTTTGGCCAAATAGTTGTTTAAAATATGTATATGTTATTTATTTTGAACCCGTTAAATTTTATATTATCTTATTTATGTACAAGCCTTTCCATTTATGTCATGTATGACATATATAACAAAGTATATTTTTTAATTTAACTATTTCCAGGAAAATCTAAATTGTTTCATTTTTGTTTTGTTTTATCAAACTCAGGTAAAACTGGCAAGCTTCAGGCATCTATACCTATTTTGGTTCTGTTGTTTGGGTCCTGAAACCCGTGACAATAAGTTGTATAGGGTAAGACCTATAGTATAAGGTACAGGGACTTTTGCCTAATGTATGCTATTCGAGGTCACCTTGATGTTTAACATCTTTCAATTGTATACGTTTGTATACATAGCATCGGTCCTGAATTTTATACATTTCGCCTTGGTAGTTCAATAGTTTGGAAAATGCTGACAATATAATGTCGAAGCTCGAAAAAAGTGAGCATTAATTACCGGGCGATTAGGGGCAAGTTCAATTTCAATAAAATTGAGGACAAAAAGTGTCAAAAACTCCTAAGAAAAAACAAGCTTTTAGCTCAGCTTAGCAATTTTAGGTAAAACTAAAATTTTACAGTGCAGTTATTGAACCATATACATACTTATTATAACGATATTCTATACCCGCCTCTTAGAATTTTAGCTTTTGAAATTTTAATTAGGCAGTTCAGCCAAACGGTCTGTTTTACACAATTAATGTAGCTTTATTGAAGGTTGGAGCATTTTTAGTTAACTGCAATTTCTGCTTGTATTTTGATAAAACAGCTAAATTATTTTACTGCTGATCACCAATTATTATCCATTTTTAGGTCTCATGAATTATCAAAACCTGTCCCAATTGTTAACAATTACTTATGAAATTTATTATATTTTTACATATGTAATATAGTAACATAATGTCTCCAATAAAAAATTACTATGATGACGCTGACATGCACGTTATTCTAATAGCAATTTCTCTAACGCAGAATGCTATTCCAGATAGCGTTCGGTTAAATCTGAGCGTCTGCATTTAACAAATTTAGTGTATCTTTCAGGCTAACGTTATGCAAAATTTCCCCATTATACCGTATTATTCCTTAAGTATGCGTTTTAATATAGTTAAGTTACTTTAGATTTTACTTAAGATACTTTAAGTTTTCAAGACTCTGAAGACTTTCTTAAGTTTTCAACATTGTGAATCCATGTTCGTATTTGTTATCTTCTTGTGTCAGAATTTTTCAAACTGTTTTGTAATTAATCTTTTTATGGAAGATTTTGGTTTAAAGTTAGTGCCACGAACGGGATTCGAACTCCATGACTTTCGGCTAAATACGCCGCTGCTCTACCAATTGTGAGACAATAAATGATAGTAGGTGCTCTACCGTAGCTCAAGGGGTATGGATTAATTAATTACTTGGCCAATTGACCACGAAGTATAATGGATCTTTTTTAATGTTTTCAAATTCCTGATGTAATGTATAGTAACGAATAATTTGGATCTCGGTATGGTCTTCAGCTTTCAAAATTGTAGCTATACATTATTTCTGTTTAAAGTCGTCGATGTATGGATTATTTTTTTTATTCACGAACTTTTTGATCCAAACTCCTGGATGATAACACAATTCTGATTGTTACTGCTAAACGTTCGACGTATTTCAAGGTCATTATCGGAGCAAATCCACAAATTGACATTTGGTTTTGATAGATTGTTTTAAAATTCTTTGTTTGACATATTTCAGAGTGTTTCGTTTTAACATTAAAATACATCGAAAAGCCGTAACAATCGAAATTGTGTTTTTATCCAGACCATACCGAGATCAGAATATTCATGAACAAAAAAAAAAAAAAAAAGGTAGAAACATCTAGCACTTTAAACAGAAATAATGTACAATTATAATTTTGAAAGCTGAGCATTAATTATATTGGAAATAATGAAACAAAAATCCACTTTGAACAAAGCGATTGCCAAAAGCGTTCTAACCTATTTCTGACCTAGAGTTGACAGCAAAGGGGCGTTGGGCTTTATTCTCCAAATTAGTTGCAGCTCCTGAATTAATAGGTCAGTTAATTTTGAAGGGAACCGAATATTTACGCTGTTGCCTAAACATCCCATCCACGCCCAGTTTTGTAGAACATTTCAGTTCGATGATAGATATTTTCCATGAAGAGTGTGGAACCTTTAGAACAGAGGATCGTCCTAAATTAGAGGGATACCGAATCTTGGACTAGTTCCAGAACCGGTAATCAGGCTCTGGAGATTCCCGGTTTACACCTTCCTTTACGAGAAGGAGTCTCTTAACCCACCTCTTATTTCCCTTTTCAATTACTAAATTGCCTAGGCAGTAACAACCTGGAGTATCTAAAGAGAGCCTGAAACTCAATTAAAATTGTATTTTAAAACAAAAGCACTTGGATCACGTTAAACCGACCGAAAATTTACATGCATGTAAATTGTTCCTTGAAAGACTTAAAGCTCAAGTGGAAACTACTTAAAACTTTGTGAGTTGGTCTTTCATGTTCAATATCGGATAGAAGATGTATGCTTATTTTATCTCCCTACATTTTTCTTTAATAAAATATACATAAAACAACATATTAAAAAAAAAAAAAAAAGACAAGAATATTAATAGTTGAGATAATTCAATATTTATTTTGTTAGAATATTAAAAAAACAAGCGTGAGCTACAAGTCACACATTTATTTCCAGAGATATGTTTTTACTTTTCACTACAAATATAAATTGTTAAAAAATCTAATATGTCATTCAATTTAGATTTTTATATCTAATTCAGTTTGTCATTACAATTATACAATTATTTAAGAAAAAGCTATATACAAACAAGGCTTAAGAAATGTAAACATCTTTAAGAAAAGGTTAATAAAATTTACTATTTATACTCCAGTTTTTAGAATTCTTCAGTTTGTTGACCTATAAAAAGTATTTTTATTGACAATGTTTTATGAACAAGTAGAAAAAAGAAAGGCACTTAGAAATAATATGGTTGATAGTTTACGAATTTCTTAAAAAATATTCTTTCCCTTGTTTATAATATAAATATTTTATGTTTCATTTATTTTAAAATTTGAACATATAGTCAAAATTTATCGTGATCTAATTCTAATTTTGTATCAAACTACCAGTTTGCTTATAATTAATTATTTTTTTCAGTTTTGACACACTTCGTGAGCTCTCTTCGCAAGATACAATAAGTAAATTGTTTTGTACGCATATAATAAAGGGCTAATTAATTTTGTTTAATTACGACCTGGCACACTTATCTAATCTCGTTAAAAATATTATTTACAATATGGCTGAGAAAATATTTCCAAATAGAAATATATTTTCCTATTCTAATAAATAGTTATTGTGTTTAATAATAGTATTGATGGTTTTCCTAAAATATAATTGTGACGTAAATTGAACAATTTGGCACAGTATTTTATTTGATATAAATTAAATAAAATTTTGAAAAACATGAAGCGTAATTATTGAATATAGCATATATTTGAGACTGGTTGGACAGTCAGCTCAGGGACTGATAGGTACATGTTATCCAGTTATATTTTACAAACACCAAACTTAAAAGTAAAATAGTTTTATTAACAATAACTTGGATATTATTTAAATAAAGTCAAAGGGGGTTTTGCTAAAACAAAATCTTTATAAAAAATCATTCAGAGCCAGCAGTATTTTTGTAATGAAACATTTTAATTTCAGTTTAATTCGTTTTAAAATTAGATCGTTTAAAATTTTAAATAGTTTATTTTAACTGATTTGTACCATAAAGGCGGTTTAAATAAAAAAAACCTGAGGACGACAAGTAATGATTGTTAAAAAAATAAAATAAAATAACGTTAACTGATTTGATAAAGTCATGCAGATATAGCATTCAATAATGTTTACCAAATTTCTATTTTCGTTATTTGTCGGGAGAAAACAGTATAAGAAAAGGGTTAAAGCTTAAAAAGTTTAAAATTCACCGATGTTATCTACAACAGAAGGTTATATTGTAAAATCGAGTGAATATTTTAAAATCTAGTTATCTCAGCGTGCGGACGTCCTACATCTTGGTCCTCTGGTACTATGTTCATATTTTCAATACTCCAAAATTCAAGAAAAAAAAACTGATCGGAAAAAAGAAAGAAAGTTTATACGAGTAGCCACACACAGATATAGAATGCGATTTGCTGATAGCCTTCTGAATTTTATTGCTGAAGGAAGCCATGTTTTGAGCAATTGAGTTTTTATTGTGTGTGTGTGTGTGTGTGTGTGTGTGTCAAAGTTATAAACTATATTTCAGTCTCGAAAATAATTTAAAATAAAATAAAACTGGTGCATTGTTTTTTACAACATAAGGTAAATCAATCGTAAATAAATATTGACTCAGGAGTAATACATTTCTGGCCAGGGATGTTCCAATTACGACACAGTTTCTAATAAGAATATTGCTTTTTCCCATTGCACAATTTTTTTTGCATAAGTTAAATAGAGCAAGAGATAATTTTTATTTGTGACTACTCGGAGTTTGTACATTGCATAGGAGGAAAAAAATAAATTGGAAAATACCATGTATAACTTGGTTCCTGTTAGTTAACAAAAACAAAAAGCGGCTTAAATAAGAACATATAATCGTGGCATACAAATAATTTCTTGAAATAAAGTTAGTTTAAATACAATTTTTTAAAAATTTCCTACTGTTACAATCAACTAACAAACATAAGAGACAAATTATACATGTAAATCTATTCTAGACAAAAATCATATTTAATTTATGAAACTATTATCTTTATATTTTTAAATATTTTGTCCGTAGGTGTTACCCGTAGGATGAAAAACCTCGTATTCAGTTTTTCAATGAGTTTTGTTTCAAAAGCAGTCTAATCATTTAACGGATAAGAACATTCAGACGATGTTTAATAGAAAGGCAAGGTTCCTTTCAATTCTTTATAATCTTTTCAAAGATTTTATCTGTGTTCAAACCTGTGTAAATTCAGGCAGATAGCTTTGTACGAATCGTCGTAATCGCTAATCTTTTCAAAGACGATTAATTTCCCTGTTTTGAAAGCATTTGAAAAAGCTTCAAATTTATGCTTCGCAGGAACATCTCATACTAGCGATGGTACAAGCTGCATCGAAAATTTTAAAAATCCGTCTCGGATCGTTTCAGCGCTTCAACGGAATATCATAGGGCTTCACATTTCCGACAGGGCGTCCATGGAAGCCCTGGGCTTTTCTCATACGTTCGATATCCTCAGCATGGAAGACGATGGTCTCCGTTTCGCTGTCACTTGCGCGATGACATTGTTGAAAGAAGGCCTCCTCTCCCTGGAAGCTGTGAAGGCACCGGGCGGCAGTAGATCCGACAGATGCACTGCAGAGGGTCTTCTAGGAGAGATGTAGCCAGTACTCGAAGGGCGGCGGCCCGGAAAGACGCAGCTGTTCGGACGCCTTTCTACGGACAAGATGGGAAGCATCGATTTTGAAACTCCCGGACTGGTCTCGTTCATCACCAACGACTGGAGGTCCATCGCGGATTTCGTCTTTCTCGGAGGGTTTAGTTTGATGGCAGAACCGACGAATACTGAATTCTGCCGAGGCCTAAGCGATTTGTAGCCTGAGCCAGACGGACCAAGAAGCGGCGCGTCGAGGCTTACGTTGTACTTAGAAAAGGATGTTCTATGCTGAAACAAAATTGAACAAATTAACTAAATAAAATGATTTTTTTTTAAACAATTACAATTGCCTAAAATAATTTAAAAAATCTACATTGTTGTGCAGAAAAGCATGTCGTCGTCGCTGATAAAATTGACTATTGCCTGCCCAAACTAATAAATTCTGCAATTACTTTAAGCAATATAAAAAAAACCGATAATCAAGAAACGAAATATTTTACTCCATGAGCAAATTAGCATTATTATTTTAAACTCAATAACTCAATAAATCATCCTGACGGTTTTCTTAATAAACAAAATCAAGACAAATAATCTACGTTTTAAGCAATGCAGAGCCATAGCTTGAAAAAATAATATAAAAAAATAAAAAATAAAATCTATGAACTCATTGTTACAATATAGAAATTAATGATTTGAATTAATTATCCTTTTAATTTAAGTCTTGGTTGAGATGTGAAAACAAGTCTCACCCACGATTCGAGCCTACGAACTTCGGCTCAATACGGCGCCGCCCAGATCGCTTGATTTCTGTCGAAGTCACGATGCTCAAACCGTTAGAGAAACGGCGTATTCTTCCGAAAGTCGCGGGTTCGAAACACGATCGTGACATTTGCTGTTTCATCTCAACCAAGGCTTTATATTAAAAGTATAATTAGTTAAAATAATTGAAACGGTCAATTATGTCTACTAAATATATCGGCTAATATTAATACTTTAAAAAAAAATAAAAACGAAAACCATATCAGCGTTGAGATATAGTAAATCCAATTTTCTTGCTTAGCTAACTAAACAATATGTAGAAACTAGTGGAAAATCACATTAACATTGTTCCCCTAACTTCGAAATTAATTCGCTGACTATTAGTGTTGTAAAACTATGTTTTTCCCCGTTCCTATGTGTTGAAAGCATTAAAATCGCATTCAATACTAAAGCATAAAATCAAAAACGGAGGTATACACGCAAGCAGTGCTGATCGTGTTAAGTGTGTCAAGGTAGAGAATTTCTGTGACGCATTTTTAGAAATAATAGCACGTCTTTGTGCTGATTCGATATTCTATAAGCAATTTTATGCATTGGTCAAAGTACCACGTCGTTATTTCTTTTAGTGGTGCTGATTACAGAAGTATCAGAAAGGAAGAAATAAGATTTAAATTTTATTCACAGAAAAATATATTGCTTGAAATATCGTAAAATGTTTTCCATTGAGGAAAGTTTTAAAACAGACAATCTAACAATTGTTCGACACCATCAATTCTTCAAGCGATAGAACGCTGTGTAGAAGAAATACTTTTAAAAAAATATATAATGTGAGAATATATATTTTATCAGACCACTAAAAGTTTGACGGGTCTGCAATGTCACATCATTCCATCTCCAGGAAAAAGGAAATCAGGTAACTCTGATGGTGGCAAGGAGAAAAAAGAAAACAAGCAGGACTCGGAAAAACGGGAGCAGCTTCTCACTTTTCGGACCGGAACCGCAAATTAGCTCGCTTCAAAACTAGCTCAAAGCGGAACTGAACAAATGAGGATGGAATCACCAAGTGCTCAAAAATCAAAGAAACTCCTCAAAACGGAATTGAAGAAAATTATAGTTTGTTATACTGGCCGTTATTAATTAAATACAACTTCTCTAATGGGAAAAACTAAGACTGAAACTTGCTGACTCATAAGGGAGAAAAAGACATTGATAACATGCCCTATGTGTGAACCATTAGCCCCGTAAATATTCAGTCTCTTCAAAAAGTCTTAAAGAGATTAAACTGTATATTTTAAAAGTAATCTTTGCCAGAAAAAAATGATATTAATTAATATTAATCATGAACAAGATCTTATATAAAAAAAACCTCTGAGAACACATCAGCACATTTGGTAGATAGACAGTAGAAAGACCGTCCATTGATGTTTTTAATAGAATTCTTAATTAACACATTTAACACGATACACCGGTTTGCATGAATACCATTCTACACACTAGCTGCAAATATTTTTGGAAAAAATATCAACTTAAAGTTACCTTTCTTGCACCTGAAACGGAACTATTTTCAAATTGAACAAAAACAAAGCAGAACATTGTAATTAAAATTTAAAACGACTTAATTATCCATGCAGTTCTGGTTTTGGATTTATTTGAGTAAAATAGTAGGTTGTTACAATAATCCGTATGCATAAAAATGCCTCAATTATGAGAAAAAAAGATCGACGAAAGATGAAATGCTGGGTGATAAGCAGGGCGAGGCAAGACGTCATCTGGAATGTTGTCCCATTGTAGTATTTATTCCGAAGAACTTAAAGTCCATTCAAGTCTCTTTACATACCTAATTTTTTATTTGTGATTTTGCAGCACCAGTCAGGCTGCCTCCAATAGACGATTGCCTCATATCGGCAGGATATTTACAAGTCCCCAGCTAATGTGCCATTTCAATCCCAAATTGTGGACTGATAATACCCGACTGGCAGCATACAAATCCTGGTTTACACTCTCTTGTAAATCACCATCATCGATCTGTAAACGGCGACCTGATTGTTACCGCGCCCGGTTTTGAAACGATGCAACCCTTGATCAACTGCAGACTTCGCACTTAATCCAGTTCCAGTCCAATTCATATGCGGTTGATGTTTTATCTCTTGTATTTTAAATTTATAAATTAGATAGGAAAATCCTTTGGGTAAATATTTGAACAAATTTTTAATAAAAGTATGCAATAACGAAAATTATATAAGGCAAACTGTCATAAAATCAATTTTCATGAACCTAATTAATCCATGATAATTGATTATTACGAGAAATATAATAAATTATAGTACTAATATTTGATAAATATATTTATTTCAGATCTTTGTTGTATAAACAGACACACCATAATAGGAATTCTATGTGCCTAAATTTAGGCAAAAACCAACTTTTCGGTAATAATATTTTCGCTCGTGACACTAACTTTTTATCTCAACTAAAAACCATTATTAATTGAAATTATGAGTGTAAAGCCAACGCCAGTTCGCATTCATCTTATCCATGTATTTGTTTGAACGTGCAGAGGTTTAACTGAGAATTAGACTTTTTTGCCGTAATTATACACAAATGTTCGAAGTGGTGGGACAATATGTAGCTTTAATTGAAAGCAGAAAAAAGCTTGTTTAAATAAGTTTAAAAGCAAATCAATCGTGGACAGAATAAAATCCCGAAAATATATTAAATATAATTTGATGACATCCTAGTCAAATTTATTTTAAAAATAACTTCGACTATTCCATGAAAAGTTTAAAAATTTTAGGACTAGAACATTGACTATGGAATGGAATGGTAGCAATGGTACTAGGAGGTGGGGTTTGTGGGCCACAGGCACTGCAGCCTTCTGGCTTATTGTACCTTCCTAGTTCTTTAGTTTAGTCAATAGACTCGATCCTTTT
>CM077106.1:3692200-3704022 GCA_039619505.1 Cimex hemipterus | reverse complement strand
CATTCTGCGACGGAGGATTCTACGTTTGTTTTGGATATCCCAAGGATGTATGGTCTTGCGGATCCTCCTCTGGCCAGTCTCTCTGCTTCTTCATTACCCAAAATTCCCCTGTGCCCTGGCACCCAGGATACCGTTACCTTGTTGTGTTTTCCCAGGTTTTGGAGATTTTGGATGCATTCACTGACTAATTTTGATGTGATTCTTGTACATGTCAGTGCTTTGATAGCTGCTTGGCTGTCTGATCTTACGAGGATTTTTTTGTCAGTGTAACCCCTTTTAAGGTTTTCCAGGGCACAAACATTGATAGCATGTATTTCTGCTTGAAAGACCGAGGTGTACTTCCCTAGTGAGTTTGATTGCTCATATTTTGGGCTTGTACAAAAAATTCCTGATCCGGTTCCTTCAGTTGTTTTGGAGCCATCCGTATACCATATCATTGTATCCGATGTTCTCCTGTGTTCTTCCTCTCCTTTGTAGTCTGTTGAGATTTTGTAGGAGGTCGTGAAGATTGTTTCCGGGACCATATAGTCAGTCCCCATCTCTAGTAATGGGTGTCTGATTTTGTTAATTATGGTTGTGTGCCCGAATTGTTTGGTTCCTTTCCAATTTAATTGTTTTTGGACCCTGAATGAGCTTTTTCTAGCCTCTCCCTGTATAAATATTTTTATATATGTATAAATATTTCTAGTGGAGGTAGGTTTTTCTAGTGCATTTGTAGGGGTTGTTTTCATCGCCCCTGTGATACATAGGTTTTCTAGTCTTTGTAACCTACCTAGTGTACGGGTAGCTACTTTTTGCTGAGCTTTGTTCCGCTTAGGTTATTCTGGGTCTTATTACAGCCGTGTATAGCCAGTAGGCCATTTTCGGTTTCAGTCCCCAGGATTTGCCTGAGGCTCTTCTTGTGGTTGTTAGCGATATTTTGGTTTTTTTCTATTGTATGTTGCAGGTGAGGGTTCCAGGTTAGTTTCTTATCAAAGATTATTCATAGGTATTTCACATCATTTTTTAAGAGCAACATTTCGTTATAGAAACGTAGTCCTTTTATTTCCATTGACTAAGTCAACATGATCATGGAAAATTTTTAGTATTCGTCGAAACAATTTTTCCCAAACAAAACGATTTTAAACGATTTTGGATTTTGATTAATTTGCTTTCTTGAGCTTAAGGCTTAAAACATCAGGGATTTATTAAAAGGCTCTAGAACAAAGCTTGGTTAATTATATATTTACTGCAGTACATATTGCATAATAATATTCTGTTTTTAAATAAAAGATGTATACTTGTTTGCGCTTTGCAATTTTAAAATTAATTAATTACTATTAAAAGACGTATTCATTTAGATCACAAGATTATGCGTCGTTTAAAATAGAAAATATGGATTACACGTTATAGTTATAATAAACAATTTGTTTCTAGCTTCAAAATTTTTGCGTATATTATGTATATATGTATATCTAAAATTGTGATAGACGATATTTTGTGTTTTGAATTTCATGTTTTAAATACTTTGGCTCTTTGAAATCAAAGTAAATGAAGGTCGAAAATCAAGCTAACATGCCACCAGAGTTTAAAGTTCAACAAAGACGCGAGTTTTGTAAGTCAAATTAAATCAGGACTTTCTACAACTTTCTCTTGATATTGATGTTTAGGAGGCATTTGATCCTTGACCAAGTAGCTGGAAACTTACAAGTAAATTATAAGTTTTCCGTACACTCAAACGGCCGTTACCGACCGTTGGAGTGATTCCCCCTGTGCCTGCGGAAACGTTCCTCTCAAACTTCAACTCTGTCAGTCGTCAAAGAAGTAGATCTACTTTTCTCTTGTACATTTTGTATTAAAACCTTTTAGGCAATAAAATCATAGAGAAGTCTTTTCATTTTCATATCTTGAACCTTGAGATAAATAATGTAATATTATATTCCAACAACCGTGACACCTTATAAAATGCCTGTTGTGGAAATTGAAACTTTTCTTTACAAAAGCAAAAGCAAATGTTTTGTCTAGTGGAGTCTAGTAGAACGTGGAGAGTGCTTAATTCAATGGAGTACCAAAAAAAAAGCAGAACACCACAAAAAACGCATTCAGAAAACTGAGTCAATTTTTTAAACCGATGGATGATAGAAACAAAGTGGCAGCGCCAGTGGGCTGGACGGTAGGGCAGCTGTCGCATATCGAGAGCAATGTCGAAAGGTGGTCCTTGGAGAACTTGATTCATAGAAGAAGGGTCATCCAAGATTAAGAATAGGCAATGCCAGGCAGACACTTTTATACTAAAGTTGTACGTTTAGTAAAAAAAAGAAGCTCGATGTGTCCCACTTAATCAAAGGATCCTCTCCAATGCACGTTCGTTTCATAAAAACCAAAGGTCTGATCCACTCATTTTCGCGACCACCTGACCAGTTTGTTTGTGCACGTGACAACCCTTTTCGTAGCACTGGTTCTTTGCCAATACCTTCCCAAAGGGCACTACGTGGACTGTCTTTGGCAGCAGTTTTCACTGTTTCATTACTTTCGAAGAGATTATCGAGCGTCCAAGGACCTCGACACTTTCTCATTCAAATGGTTAAATACAAAAATCTTTACACAATTAATTATTAATTAGTTACGCAAATAATTAGCTTCACAATGAAATCGTCTTTTCCGACACGGCCATTCTGATACTGAATAACATTAGAAAAATAACTAATTTTGTACTATTTTCCTTTTAAATAACTTAAAAATTAACGAACCTTGAGAGGATTTACCGACAGTACTGAATATAAAACACAGTTACGATTTCAATTAAAAATTAATACATTTACATCCCATTTCTTGCTGTTTAAAAAATCTTTTAAAACTAGTTATTCTTCTTGGAAAGATGTACTTCTTAAAAGACAGGCTTGCTTTGACACTGCCATTGTAATAACTCCCTCGGTTTTGGCTCTATATAGAGAGCGAAGAAGTACCATCCTTTATGAGAATTGTACTTGTGCACCTCAACTAGTAACGGGGGTCTCTCGTTCCTATTTTTAAACAACAGGTTTTTTTTTTTACTGTTTACATTATTTTATAGATATATCATTTCGTAGTATCGTTTGTTTGTTATGTTGGGACTGAATGTATTTATTAGTGTGAGAGGTAGATGGCGGAATGTTGAGTACCCAATCGACCCAATTAGATTAGTTGTTTATATGATGATAGAACGTCAATCACCCAAACTGATCGGTATGTTAATTGTTGGCTGAAATGACCTGGCTGATGATATCCCCTGGAACCCAACCTCAATGATCTGACCTGGGCCTGGCAACACCTGCGATGGATGATCTTCGAGCCTACCGATAATTTATTCTAAATTGCCGATGGACTTTGAAAAGCCATATTTTACATTCTTGTCCAAAGTTCGTCTTATATAAATCAGTAATTAGTAAGGTTTTCTTTTCGCTAGTGAAACTTTTTATAAGTAACTTTTAAAATTAATGTCTACATGCTAGAAAATTTGTTGTTAAACGTGAAACAATTAACAACGATCACGTTGTATCTATCAGGAACCGTTTAATTTTCCGGTGAGAAGTTTATACGGTCAAAAAAGTGATTTAAACCTTATATAAAACACACCAATAATGAGAGGTAAGCGAAAAGAGAACTCCATTGTCTCAATGTGTGTTCCAATAGGAATTATTGTTTCTTTTAGGCTTTTGATGTATTGCTATATTTTTCCATTTGGTCAAATATTGATTTCGATTGTTCATGTCAAAGAGGTCTTTTGAATAATGACTCTGAATTGCTTTCTTCAAACGTGTTACATAAATAAAGAGCAAACCTGAAAAAATGACATTCTGTCTGATTATTTCGTGTCTAGAGACTGGATATTTATGCAGTAAAAATTGCCAAAATATGCGGTAAAATATGCAGTTGAAAGTCCTGAAATATTTAATAATAAGCAGTATTATACTTTCAATTATGCAATGAGTTTTTTGCCAAGTCAGTTTTTTAGTATCCATAGTACCTTTAAACCGAAATAAAGATAATTAAACGGAATAGATATTAAAACTCTTTAAAACTAAAAATAATTAAAATCCACAAGTATTTAGATTTTATTTATATATGTGGTGATTAGTGACCGTTAGTCGATGATTATTGGGAAATCGTGAGGTGCGGTCTGGTGTGACGTAGGTTTCAGAAAAACATTTTCTTTATCGTGCCAACGTTTCGATCTTTATTGGGATCATCTTCAGGGACTGGGATTTACATTGTTTAAATTTAACAAGTACACGTAGGATGTGGAAAAAAGAAAATTTATATAATGTAAAAAATATGTTCGTATTCATTCCAAGTATTTTTACTCACTCAAAGTATGTTTTTTTTGTTTTTTGCGTACTTGTGCCATTCTTGCGTGTCGTGTTGTGAGTGCCAGTGAGATATTGCAGTTTTATGTTTATATATGTTGGATTTTGAAGGGGTGGGGAATTCAGTAAAGAAAGACATTTTTGTATAAGGAGTCGGCCTCTTTGACGTGAAAAGAGCCGATGATGGGAAAAAACGTTGGTAATGGTTCGGCCAGTTTATTATTTCAGGATTATATAGAAAAGGAAAGCTAAATTGTTGAAAAATAAGACTGTAAAAATGTTTGAAGTGTGGAATGTGATGAATGTTTTATATGTTACATTATATATTTTGTGTGATGTGATGATATAGGTGTGCTATCAATACTGAATTTGATTAATGATACCGGTGTAGCTGCGACTGAATTTACATGTGTCTGTTCTATAATTTATTCTGTGTTTATCTCCGTTGATATAAACCATTTCTAAAAAGTTCCGTTTATGTTTTTGTTCTGTGTGTGTAATATTCTTGGAATGTGTGTTTGAAATGGTGGGTAGCGAGTGCTGTAGGATTTTGCTTGGGTTTTTTTGCAATCATAGATATGTTGTTTTTCAGAAACAATTGTTTTTGTAGATTACGTCCGATTTATTTGTTATTGGTTTGGGATCTTTAATTTTAGAAAAAATGTATGAATTGTATTATAATTTTTGAATAATAAAACGATGCATAATTTATAGTTTGTGTATATATTACAGATATTCATCAAATATGTGAAAATGTGCTCTATACAATTTGACCTAAATTACATGATAGATCCCTAGCTTCCTAGATACATAATAGATGGTTGATTTCCTCGGTCGTATGTGGCGGCGAACAAATGACGCAACCGCATAAAAATTCGGTCTCTATTCCTGTCTATTTAAAAATAATAGTGAAATTTAAATGTGATTTGAGTGTAGCAAATCACAAAATTTCCAATAATAGTAATTTTTCCAAAGTAATTTAATTGTGCACGTGTTTCTGAGTGTAATCCCTGAGAGTTCATTAATTTAAAAGCTTACCAATAACACCCTGAAGGCTGGAAGGATTAAAAGGCATTAAAGAAATTGCTTTTAAGCTCGACTTCCTGTTGTATCGTTTTATGGAGTTTCCTCGTCACTGGAACCTATTGTGAAAAGTATGAGTTCCTTCTCAAGTGGAAACTATTTACAGTGTAACAAAATGCACTTCTATTAAGCATAATTTGACAAGATGATGTTTATAAATGGTCGCAATTAAAAAATAAAAATGCATAGATTGAAATTCTATTGAACCTATCCTACTTTCGATCTAAGACGTTACAAAATGCAGGCATGTGAAAAATTGTCTATTTTATTTGATTATGAATTATTCATATTTGCATAAGTGATATAAAAAAACAAAACAACAGTTTGATCGCAAAATACCTCTTTCATTTATGTGATATCCTTAAGCTTAACACTACACCTGAAAAGAAGAAATTCATTAGGTATTTAAAAGAATTTAAGAGTTTTTTAAACATGAGTGCAATGTTTTTTTCTTGTGACAGTAAATTTGAATGTTTATAATTAATTCCAAGGAAGAACGCGAAAATGGAAGATGGTAAAGTCTCAAAAACTGTGATGAGAAAATAAGTTTTTCCGTTGACTTGCATGTACGCCTAATGCCGGACTGGATATTAAGTCCTGACCCAGGGTATATTTCCTCCGTTGGACGTGACCGGAATATCAAATCAAACCTGATACAAATAGAATCATTATTTTGTTAATGTATTTAATTAAATAGTCCTTCTTAGCGCAGGGTCGCTGTTTGTCCGGATTATCAGTCTTCCCGTTGCACTTACTCGCCTACTACCTGACTTTAATTAAACGTTGGTTCAATACAAAGGTCATTTGGTCATTGCCATGCTATAATTTTATTCTAAAACCTCCTGTAAAATTGAAAGAATTTTTTAATAATATTTTGTTAAACAATTAACATAACAGTCAGTACTGTTACACTCCTTGGCAATGTTGGGCCTGAATTGGTCTTCAAAGAAATTTAACAACTATTAATCACTTAATTCTGTCAATTTGTAAATATATTTAAGATTTTTTCCTCTTGATTTACTTTAAGTATTCCAACACTGGCTATTTTTCTTAAATTTTCAAGATTGTGATTGGATGTTCATTTTTCTTATATTTTTGTGTTAGAACTTGTCAGTCTTTTTAATGTTATCAAATTCCTGAATAAGGGGCTATAATGTATAATTACTAATAATTTGAACCTTGATTTGGTCTGGGTAAACACACAATTTCAATTGTTACTGCCAACATTTGGGCTTATTTTAAGGTCATCTTCAGAGCAAAACAATGTTAAAATGTCTACAAATTTCTTTGCTTGAAAATTGCTTAAAATTCAAACCATCTATTAAAACTTTATTATCTTAATTCGTAGACATGTTTCAGATTGTTTTGCTTTGATGGTGACCTTAAAATAGGTCGAAAGCTTGGCAGTAACAATTGAATTTGCTTTTTTATAAATACCGAGATCCAAATTAATCGTGAGTTAAAAAGTGGTTCGATACATCTACCACTTAAAATGGTTTATAATTTAGTCGTGTGCTAATATATTTTGACTCATAGTAAAATACGATCCGACGAGAGGGGATCAAAGGTTAAATGTAATCACGTTGCGGTTTGTTATGCGGCATCTACGTCGGAGCGGTGGCTTAATTGAATTTCTGTAGGTCGAAAATTAACTGTAGTCGTAGGGTCCTTTAGAATAATAACATACTGCCGCATACACCTGGATTTTTTTTCACCCGACTCATACGAACGGGAACAACTAATTAAAAGTTTAAAAGGTTTGAATGGAATGTTATGATCTAATTTTCCCCTGGTAAAAAATACATGGCTGTAAACTGTCTACATTGTACTAAAACAAGTTGTGGGCCACACAGAATTGTTAGGAGTTTAGTATTTTTTTCAGGATTTCATGTTTATTACAGGTATGGAGGAAGTGATGTCGATTCATATATAAATTATATAAAACGCTGCAGAATTATTCTATTAAGTATACCCGTCTTGAATAAAAGTTGTGTAGATCAGTTGTGTCTACCTTTTTTTATCGTTCATTTGAAAAATTAATAAAAACTATGGTGTCTTATCTTATACGTGATTGTAGTTGTTCTGCTATTGGTTGTTATAAGAATTTATTTTTTATCTTCACCTATTCCACAGATAGAGACAACTTTCAAATCCGTTTTGTTGAAAAGATAAAGACTACTTTAAAAAAAAATGAAAAGTGTGTTTTTGATTGTCTTCTTCTGCGGAGTACAGTGGGTAAAGGTAAGTAATGAACAATAAAAATGAAGCAAAAATATATGAAACACTAATAATTTTAATTTTGTTGGATAATGTTGGGAAAATACATAATTCATTCATTCTCTCTCTCCCTCTTATCTATCTATTTATCTGTTAATCTATTTATCTATTAAGTATCTTTTTATCCATACATTTTTATGTATTTCTATGTATTTATTTATCTATTGGTCTATTTAGTTTTATCTTTCTCTCTCCCGATTTCTTTCTCTCTCTCTCTCGCTCTCTCACCTTCTTTCTCTATCTCTCTATTTTCCAAAAGCCTATTAATGTAGTTCTCCCAACATTATAAACGTAATGGATATGAAATAATAAAGATATATCGTTGATAAAAATTCCATCAAAATAACTAATTTAAAAAAAGATAAATAGATTTTGTAACAAGAAATTAATTCTCCTTTTATTGTGATTGTTGTTGAGGTTAAATCCATAGTATGATGTGGGTAATTTTTTTAAACTTTACAACTGCATATACGCAATGACGTTACCTGCCCAGTGCCTTATTGAAGGATGTAACTCCTCAGTATGTTGCGAGTTGCAACAAGATTTAAAAAGGGGTAGGAGACGATAATAGACCAATATAATAGATGATAAAAATAAAAGATCAACAATAATAAATAAGAAGGGGGTCGATGGCCGCAACGGTTTAGGCGTTGACACAGCGCTCATCACTCTAAGGTAAAGGTCCCGGGTTGGAATCCCTCGGCACTGCATTCCAATCCGATCTACTTACAAATGGGCTTCTACATTGTAAGGTAAAAGTCTCGGGTTCGAATCCATCAGCCCTGTACACGCACCCGACATACTTAGAAATGGGATTTTTTCAAAAACACTGGCACCCCGAGGGTTAATATAACCTCTGCTGTTGTGAACGCTCGTAAAAAAAGGTAAATAAAAAATAACCAGGATAATAAACAAGGTGCAAGGTTTTCATTTGTATCAATTCAATTTTAATTAATATTGCAAAAACAATGTTAATTCTGTATATTATCATAAAAGAGAAGAGGTACCTCAATATCATTTTAGAATGAAATAAAACGTTGTTTAAAAATTGATCCTAGCGGCATTGTTCTTATTTTTAGTGTTTGAGACAATACCAGGTAAATTAAAGTGGTCAAAAGTTTTTTGTCAAAATGTACGTATATTTTTTTTAAATATTATTCAAGCGGAAAAAAAGCAGTGCATTTTATGGTAAACACACTTGGAGTGCGGCAGAAATGGTTTGCCGATTTAAGTACAAGTAATACGTTTCAATGAAAATGCAAACTAAGATTCAGAAAGACGACTAACTTAATTTGAATCTATTACAATTTACGACGGCTAAGATGTTTGAAGCTTCAAAAACAAGTTTCCGATTCAAAGAATACTTAGACAAGGCTCATTAAGCAACAGATATTAAGGAGTGACTGCATTTCTGGATAGGATTTGATAAGATTAAATACAATGGATGTCAAGTAAATTTTCCTTACTGATAGAATGAACCCTCAATTCTGATTCCAAGAAGGTATAGCAATTATTTCTTTCTCTTAACCACAATCTCTTTACGTTCTTGGACGTAATAACTTCACAATACAATTGTATATGCATATATGTATTAGATATTATGTATATGATATAATACTAACTAAATATAAATTAATACTTTAATTTTTTTGCCTGGGGAAAAGTCATCGAAAGGTAAGGTAAATTAACTTTACGGTGTTGCAGTTGGTTAAATTTTCAAAAAATGGCCAGTAACGGTGGTTTAAAATGTCTTACATTCCATATTATTGATGGAGAAAATTTCGTAGAATACTAAATTCTCACATTCCAAGATAAATTAACTTTACGGCGTTCAGTTAATCAGTTTGGCAAAACAGGGGTGTGTAGAAGGTTTAGCAGAACCACTCAGCCGTGGACTTGTGTGAATCGTTTGTAGGAAGAATTATTTATTTGAGAACGATGTGAGCTTGTGAGGGATCGTTAAAGAAAGAAGAGAACGAGAGAGAGAGAGAGAGAGAGAGAGAGAGAATACCCTCGAATGTAGTATGTAGTTTGCGTTCAAAAGTTTGAAAAAATATTTTTAAAAAATTTACAATTTCACACATTTATTTTATGTTAAAATTAATGAATCTTGTAGTATGCAAAATCGAAACAGCCAATAAACGTTTTTCAAAATGCTACTCTATATCTGGGGACCTAAGTATATCGTCTTAGCGTCTACCCAGCTGATAAATTTTAATAATTGTCAAAATTTAATAATTTTTAGTTGCTGGATTCGTGTATACCACACGTAATAAATCTTTTTCGGTTTTGCAGTACCATATAAACAATAACAAAAACTAGTTGTACTACTTACTCACTTCCTATAATACCATTTTACAGCGCTGACGTAGGAAAATCGAGTAAGACTGGTTACTGAATTGCTATTCGATACAAGGGTTGGCTACAAGAATAAAGAAAGGACGATCTTAAGAGTCCCCTCAGGAGATGTGTTGTTCTTGTTTTATGCGGAACCTTATGGCCCTTTTGTTGATCTGTAGGATTTTTCAGCCGGGTCAAAAGCCTCATGGGCCCCTTTTATAATCTCGACCGGTTTTCGGGAGGGGAGGGATAATTTTCTTCTGTGCCAGAAAGGCTTTTCGTCAGAAGCAGTAAGGAACGACGTGGAAAATCGATTAAAACTCAATCAGTTGCTGAGATGAAAAAGAAAATCCGCATCATCCAACTCAGAGACGGATCCTTAACTGGGTTGTATTTAAGTCTACAATAGATCCCAGAGGAATATTTAAAAAAACCTTTTATGAATACAACGAAAAAATAAAACAAAAAGACAGAACAGAACTTTCATAAAATGTTTTACTAATCACGTTGTAAATAGAAAACAATTATTAATAATTAATAATTGAACCATATACAGGGTGAATTGCTACTCGTGCTACAAACTTCTCCAGTAGATTCTTCACCCTAAAATGAACACAAAAGTTCATATTGTCCATGGTCCGATTCTCAACCATTTCAGAGTAATTTCGCTTTTTATCGATTTTGAAAGATATCACGTCCTGGGGTCGGAAAATCGTGATATCTTTTAATCTAAACATTTCTCTGAAAACCTAATAGCACCGTTGAAATTCCCGTTAATTTTTCAATAAGAAGTTGACGGTGGCAAAATGTTTGGGCTAATTTTTTGTGTTTTATTTCAGCCAGAACTACAAAAAGTGTGGAAAATTGTGTAAATCGGAAAGTGTATAAAGTAATCCAGAGTTTCTAATTTTAGTCTCAGAAGGCAGCAAATTTGAGGAAAACTACCTGATTTAATAACGCTTCCAACGCACTCGTCATTTTCTTATTTAGTGGTTGTGAGACCAAGATGTTGATGACGGTGCTATTAGGTTTTCAGAGAAATGTTTAGATTAAAAGATATCACGATTTTCCGACCCCAGGACGTGATATCTTTCAAAATCGATAAAAAGCGAAATTACTCTGAAATGGTTGAGAATCGGACCATGGACAATATGAACTTTTTTGTTCATTTTAGGGTGAAGAATCTACTGGAGAAGTTTGTAGCACGAGTAGCAATTCACCCTGTATATTAAAAAATTCTTGATAGTCTCACTTAAAAGTTAGATTATAACGGTAACACTCGTACAAAAAAGTAAATTTACATGTCATTAGAGATACCTTATCATCTATCAAAACAAACAAACAGAACAAATAGATGTTGGGAACGTCGGTGAATTTTTCGGTAAAATAATTCAAACGGAAATTCGACGTCGTTTCAGAGCTTTTTCATCTTAAAAACATGTTCCTCGCTTTCAACTAAATAAGGTTCAAATTCAGATTCTCCTACTCGGGGGGTTTGATACCTTTCGCCCTGAATTTATCGGCGTGGAAGAAACGTGATGAGAATGAAGGAAGAGTGAACGCCTCCTACTTATATCGTGTTTACTAAATGCTGGCTGATTAGTTTATTCCTGGCGTATAAAATGTGCCGGGATTGTAAGTAAAAGGAATTTGGAGATGAACAGCAGGATTATGGACAAAACTGCAGTAATGGCATAAATAAATCAATAATTTATTTATGAAACTTCATAACGCCAGGCGGACCAGGTTATGGCAACAACCGGCTAATCCCGATTTTCTGGCCATAACATCATCACT
>CM077106.1:3646716-3685690 GCA_039619505.1 Cimex hemipterus | reverse complement strand
AGAGACAGAGAGAGTGAGAGAGAGAGAGAGAGAGAGAGAGAGAGAGAGAGAGAGAGAAAGTTGAATCAAACGAACTCGTTTTATAGTTTACAAAGAACGTGTTTGCATTGTTGTTTGAAATTTAAACGAAGATTATTTCATACCTTTTTATCTCTCAGCCCAAGAAAAGAAAAGTTATTAAAACAGTAATAACTTCCCTGAGTCACGGTTTACACGTCTTGAAATTTTTCTTTGTTAACTTTACGAAAGTAACTTTATGTCAGTCCATAGTTACCTGTGTTACTGTGGCCATTTCAGCCATGGGGCACGAGGATCTGTGCTCTTGGTGAAACTTCGGCTGATAAGGTTCCAACATTCTTATTTTGCCCCAACGGTTGAAGAACAGGACGATAGCAGCCACCCAAAGTATGAGTACGAGGACTACAATGAGCGCTTCCTCCGCCCTCACCACTAAAGTCGCTCCTAGAAAAGATATTTAAATGATTTCTTATGTGTTTTGTTTTTATAATTTAACTTACGTACCTTCTGGCAGGTGTGCAGGATGAGGGTACGGTGGTACAACATCAGCCCCCGAGGTCACCTGGTCCTCAAGGCTGTTGTTCCACATACTACTAACCTCCTTCAGTTCTATAACATAAAGTTCGGCCTGTTCACATTACTTGAAAGTTCCATTTAACAATAAATACAACTAATTGTCGAACTTTGAAAAAAAACAAAAAAAAAAACATCATGACAGGCATCATGATGAATTATGAAAATATTTTGGCGACCTGGGAAAATTTGCTGCGATCGGGTTTAAATGAACTAATTATTCAATCATATTCACTGGACATAAGTTCATAATTGATTCAGTTCAAAATAATTGTGGACAACAAAGTTATAAGCAAATGGAAGAACTAAAATTAATTTTGAAAAGATTAGTGGAAAAACAGAACAACATTGGATTTGTAAGCGCCTAAAAATTAAATTATCTGAACGACGACTTTAAAGAAGAAGAACGATACGTTCAAAACTTAGTTTAAAAAAATTCAAATGAACAGACGCATATAAATATGAAAACAAACATGAAGGATATTTTTGATATAGAATGAGTGGATGATCTTGTTCACTGTGAATTCAAATCGTAATTTTATTCTGCTTGAAACCTATGGTACAATAATGTGAATAGGTGTTAGTAAATATTAAACATGTAAATTATACGTAATGACTTGAAAATTTTAATAAAAACGATAAATCTTAGAAAGTTCGACGAAGGGATTGACTGCTTTCATTCAAATAGACTTTATTCTCAATCCATTACAGTTCGTGGTCCGATTGACCAATTAACGTTTTTCAATGAATTAATATTTATGAAAAGCTATTCTACCACTTGAGTGAGGTTGAGATGAGAAGTGTCGAAGCGGATCGAAGTCACGATAGCTCAAGTAGCAAAGTAGCGGCGTATTTAGCAGAAGGTCGTGGGTTCGAATCCCGCTCGTGACACTGACTTTTTTATATCAATCAATACCTTTCATAAATATTTATTCTTAATTTTTATCATACGATTATTATATTACGATTATTATATTGAAGGCTGATTTTGATTATATAAACAAATAACACATATTCACGGATCGGTATGAATTGAGATAAATTCGTAAAAACTATTTTACCATTTTATAATTAAAATGTTGGTGTATTAAAAACATCTATCTTCAATTTTCTCCAGGCGTATTTTGTGGAAAAATTGAGCTACAATTTTGGTTGAACGTGATGCCCAAACTAGAATTATAGAAACTTTCAAGTTACAACGATAACATATTAACATGTTAAATATTTACAAAAAAAGCTTCCAGTAAAAATTCGTCCCGATTTTTCCCGCAACATGCCAAGAAAAATTGGAATTCTGCAAGGAAATATCTTAGGGTCAATCATTTACACAATGTACATTGCTTAACTACACATTCTAAAATAGAAATCGCAAACTTCACACTAACTATGGCCCAAATTTAGGGTGGTGCACGCACTCTGACCCTGACCGAGTAACGAGAATAGTACGCACATTTGGCCTTATCAAGTTAAACGAGGAAAAAATAAAAGTGACGTTGAAGCGCAAACAATAACCCTTTATAAAACACTCATTGAACCAGTTTTGATTTTCGGGGTCGAATTGTGGAGTTCGGTCAAATTTTCCAGTATGCAATGAATCCAGTACTTTCAATCCGACGGTCCTTTCTACTTTACCAAAAGAATAATTCAGAAAGACGTAGAAATTTCAACCGTTGAAGTTTTGGCTCTCCAAATTGCTACATGGCCTCAAAGATATGTCAGATTTGTGTAAGTTTATTTTCAGATAGAATAGTCCCAGATTTTGTCCAAATCGCATTTAACTAACATTGCAACACTTGTAAATGAAAAAAAAAGTCTAATTTAAGATAAATTATTAAATTTTGATCTCAGTTATGTAAAACAGCACAAACGTGAACATATAACATAACTCTGTTAGCATTTTTTGTATTGTAGTACTTATTACAGTGGGGTCTTAATTAGGTAAATAAGTTATGATCTAGAGTTTTCCGACTACACTATGAAAACACTGGAATCAATCAATCTTATTATTAGAATACTGAGCATTTTATATTCTCGGAAACTAAATAGCTTCATCACAAGTTTAGCACATTATTTGATTGAGGGAGCAGAAGGCAATAGTCTTTATGATCGTAAAACCGTAAAATGACTTAATCTCGAACGTAATAGGATCACGTTCTTTGATTCCACGGTTATTTACCAGGTAGGAGAACGTGAGACAATCGGATAATCAGAGTGACAAATTATAGAAGAAGGTGGATCCATATCCAGACGTTCTTCCTTTTATAGAGTAACTTCGAACAGATGTTTTTATGTACTTTTTATGCGCCATATCATGGCGCGCAAAATTGGTAAACGGGCAGAACTGTGCCACTAAACAATCTTTAGTGATTTTCTTTCCAGACAGGTTAGTATTTTATTGTCAATTTTTATGCATTTCCGTTCGAATAAATCAACGATTGGTTGTCTCAACCTGCAAAAACCGAGTCCCCCACGGAACGGAAGAAGTATCGTAACAAATGGGAAAACCGTCATGGGTTGATTCCGAGAAAAGAAGAATTCCGCTATTAATCACTTTTAAATTGGATAGCTTAGCTTTTTACGCTAGAACAATGTCATGTACATAATTATTCAGATATCGTGAGATGCGGTCTGGTGTGATGTAGGTATCAGAAAAACATTTTCTTTATCGTGCGAACGTTTCGATCTTTTATTGAGATCATCTTCAGGCCCTGGGGTTTACAAACATAGTTTACATTTAGAAAATACATATAGAATTTGGAGAAGTGAATTTATACAATGCAAAAAAATATATTTTATATTCCATCAAAGTATTACAACCCTCACCAAAACTGGCAAAAACACTGCTACAATTGGAGAGGGCAAATCTCAGGAGAGTGGTAGGGCTACTAACCGGCCATTGGCACCTGAGAAAACATCTACAAAACATGGGCATATATAATAGTGATCCAATTTGCATACTATGTAATGAGGAGGAGGAAACAGCCACTCATATCATCTTCGAATGCGGAGCAACGGCTCAATGGAGATTCAATCTGACGCACAGAAATGACTCAGAGAACCACATTGAAGCAATAACAGTCAATGACTTGATAATCCTAAGTAAAAGGATCGAGTCTATTGACTAAACTAAGGAACTAGGAAGGTACAATAAGCCAGAAGGCTGCAGTGCCTGGGGCACACAAACCCCACCTCCTAGTACCTTTGCCACCTAACCTAACCTAACCTAACCATCAAAGTATTTCTACTCACTCAAAGTGTTTGTCTTCTCTGTAATTGTGCCATGTCGTGTTGAGAGTGCCAGTGAGATTTTACTGTTTCATGTTTATATATGTTGGATTTTCAAGTGGTGGGGAATGAAGCCCTTTGTCGGCTCTTTTCACCTCAAAGAAGCCGACGACTTGTAACAACAATTGTCAATTGTCACTTCTATAACCACTTCCTTCCCCGCCACATCTAAATCCAACATATATAAACATGATACAGTAAAATATCACTGGCATTCTCAACACGACACGCAAGACTGGCACAATTACACAGAAGACAAAAACTGAGTGAGTAGAAATACTGTGATGGAATATAAAATATAGTTTTTGCATTGTATAAATTCACACCAGATCGCATCTCACGATATCTGAATAATTATCCATTAACGGTCACTAATCTCTACACATGTAAATAATGTACAACACTGGACATGAATATGTGTGTCCATGATTACTGACTCAGAAATATCGCAAGTTTAAATCCTGTTTCACAAGTTTCCAAACGATTGTAATGTTTGAAAAAGACCGTTATAATTTTATTCTGCCCATCGAAAGATTTGTTAAACAATGGACTGCTGAATTAAACATGCAATCAGCCCGGACAGGTTCATCAGTTCAGAACCATAAACTTATTGTAAAGATCGAAATATGCTTAAAAAATTGACATCCAAATTTATTTGGAAGTCTAATTTGGAATTTAAATAAAGGTCCCATGGTAAATAAAAGGCTAACAGAATACCGTGTGTTTCTTTAGGGTAAGAAATAGTGTTTGAGCAAGGTCATCCAACCGTTTACCTCGTGGTCTCTCCGTTTAAATAATTTCTGAAGTAAAACCATCAATTATACCCGATGTAATATTCAAATTTAAACTCCATTTAATTAATTAAAAATAATTGTAAAAATAATACATTTCACTGAATAATTTAACCAAATATTAGTTAACTTTTAATTATTGATTGTGCGGTATTTGCAAATGGAGTATGAGACAAAAGTACATATTATATCATACAGTTCAAATCTACGATTAATCGACATGATAAAACTAGAAAGCTAGAAAAAGATTTTGTTTTGTCAGTTCGTTTATGGACAAAAAAACACTTTTGCTATAAAATTTTCTTAGTAATTTATTATTATTGTTACTTGTTAATGAAATGACGTTTTTATGTATTGAACGAACCTTATATATTTTGATTAAAAAATTTCAAGGTGGTCTTTGATCATTTTTACTGTATCCGAATCTGGCAATTTATAAATCACTCGTCATTGAATTACGAAAATTACTCTTTCTCGTCTCTCTGCCTCTCACTCTCTCTTTCCTCTCCTCTTTCTCTCTTTTACTCACTCACTTTCTCTTCTCCTTTCTCTCGCTCTTTTTTCTCTCTTTCTCATTCATAACACCTCATTTGCTATACCGTGCACCTGTAATGTGTGATTTCTCTAATACAAACAAACATGGTACACAAACAGCACAAAATGCATGTGCAAGATTCATTCTTCATAGAGCAGTTTTCCTTACTTCCAAAGAAAATATCTAAATCATCCGATGGAAGATAAGTAAAACCATTATAAAATCATGGATTAATAAATTAATTATGTGTTTTTGCCATCTCTAAACAAAATAATGTATGTATAATGTAAAAATGAATGTATATTAGAAAGTGTTACTACTCACGTTAAGTGGAAGAAAGATCACGAGACCTAGTTTTGAGTGATTAAATAAAACGCTTAATCTCTCTCTCTTCTCCCTCACTCTCTCTCGGTCTTAACCAGTTTCGTTTATAGTAATCTTGAAGGTTTTGAAATATGGATCATCTCCAAGTTGTTATACAAATACATGTGAAACAGTAACACCCATTACAATTTACAAAGTCCAAGGGTCATTTAATGATCGGCTCGGTTATTCTGTTAGCGCAGATGGAAATTTCCGAACGCCTCAATTATACTAACGAATCAGGCACTTGGGGGTAGCAGATAGACTCGCAGTTAAGTATCGGTTCAAGGGACTTTAAACTAGAATAACTCTCAGTTGAAAACTGTAAATTAATAATAATTTTGTTTTAATTTTTGTTATACAGTACTTTCTGTTAGTATGTAATTCACTAATGGCCTATTGATAGTAAAAATAATGTAACAGGTCTCTATTTTTACGTTGCCTAATCAAGTCAACAGGTTTTTTTTACTGTTGCGACGAAAAATGAAATGCACGGAGTATGTAATAAAATGTAAGACATACAGCTCAAAAAATTCATAACAACGAATATATAAAATAAGTGAAATGAGTGTATGAGTGTGTGTGTATGTGTGTGTGTGTGTGAGAGAGAGAGAGAGAGAGAGAGAGAGAGAGAGAGAGAGAGAGAGAGAGAGAGAGAGAGACGTTGTGTAAAGCTGCTGGATGCTCGGTAAACTCTTCTCTTCTATGATTTTCTACTACCCGAATCTCTTTTCTGTTTTCCAAAAAATGCACAATTTGAAAATTTATAGTGATGTAAGTTCCAAATAAGAGGATGACAAAATGTTCGGTCATAGTTTTCCATGATTGTATAAGGTTAATTATACACATAAAAATGTTTACATTTTTAAAAGGTTGTTTAGAAAAGGTAGTAGTGAAAGACTAAGCTTTAAATCAAACATCAGAAGGCTATGTGAGATAGCTCAGTTTGTGGACCCATCAGGTTCTCTACTACTGGTAAGGGATCGAGTAGAAAGGCCCTATTCGCAAATCAGAATTTTCCTTGGACAATTGAACAATAGAAGACTGTTCTCTTCACAGATGAGTGGCAGTTCAAATTCAATCTTTAGCTCGGGACGTGTGAGGGAAATGATGTGGAGGAGGTTTGGTTCATGTGCTGGTTGGCTTCAGTATTTTCGAAGACATTTACGGAATGGACTGGAATCACTATCCATGCCGTACCAAACTGATTATCATACAATGAATCGTAAGGTAAGGTACGTCGAGGGAGTTCTTCTGGAAGTTGTGGTCCCATTCTTTCCATTTTTAGTGGTCAACGACTTGTCAATGAATAATAATATTCAACTTCAAGTAGCTCTGGTTATCACCGTTTACTTGGAAGGAAATTAGCAGAATAAATTGGACTGCGAGTATACTTATGGTTAAATGAGAAAGAAATGGGTTAGATATGAAACAGCTCCAATCCGTTTTTGTTGAAGATGGGATTCTGTTTCGTACGAAATCCGGTCGATTGTTTACTCGATGCATAAGAGTCTTAAGGCTTCGCGAGGACGGATGAGCAAAACTAGATAATAAATAGTTATTTAAATTTCAATCTATCATTAGATTTTTAGTTGTGTTGTTGTTAATCAATTTCCGTACAAAACATCATAATTAAATAATTTTTTTAAAAATCTCGTTTTAATATC
The DNA here is from genome assembly GCA_039619505.1 of Cimex hemipterus. Lineage (NCBI taxonomy): Eukaryota > Metazoa > Arthropoda > Insecta > Hemiptera > Cimicidae > Cimex > Cimex hemipterus. The sequence continues at coordinate 3,678,458 of CM077106.1, read as the reverse complement.
TCGTTCGATATGGTTTACATTAACAAAACATGTTGTAATTCATATATCGATAAAAATACATATAGCATAAAATAAACAAGAAGTTTTCATTTTATACAAATAAAATGACATATATACCAAAAGATTAAAAATCGAACTGATATGTAAACAGGATACTTCTTCTCAATCCGTTTTACCATTTCCACCATCTGTCGTTACTGCCACACCGCTAGGTACATCAATTTACTCTCAAACAACTTATCGATTTCCATAACGTCGCCTTAACGCAGTTAGTTACAATTATTGTTAATGAATTTAGCCCTGTCCTCTATTAGGTTTGATTTTACGATAAAAGGCCTTTCCTACTCTACGGAGTCAATTAACGGAGTGTGATGACCTGATTGGAAAACGCTCAATGAGACCACTATTTTACATAGTGACTCTTGAGTTGAAACCAGAATTAGCATTGATCTTTCCTGATTGACCGATTGGTTAATAATGGATTTTTTTTTATATCTACTTCGGGGTTAAAACGGTGAAAATCGAGGGAAAATAATTATTTATTAAATTAGTAAAAGGGAAAACTTTTCACCTCTCATAATAAGAATTAAGTCGCCATCACTGGAAGCATTTATCGGCGACGTTGTCCTTCTCGCTAACTTTTTTGGCGGTTTCGCCAAGGATTGAAAATTTGAACGTGGCGAGCTCTTAAAATGTTTGGTTAGAGATAACAAACCAAATAAACTGACGGATTCCACAAATGTAATGCAGATTACAATGTATGGTTTGTCGATGAAACTCAGAACTCAGATGCGGTCTCCACATCCTACATGTTTTTGTTAAATTTTAACAATGTTTGCAAATCCCAAGCGTTCGGAGATGATCCCAATAAAGATCGAAACGTTGGTATGAGAAAGAAAATGTTTTTCTAAAAACTACATCATACCAGACCGCGTCTCACGTAGATTACAATGTTGGCAAACGACGAACGCTGTGACTTTACCCTAGGTCAGATTTGGATGCGTATTTGGCTGGCCGTTGTTATAGCCCAGGGCTGTTAATAATGTCACCGGGATTAACCTTTGAATCGATTCCTTGTTGGGCAATGAAAATGTACAATATTTGAGCCTGGATATTTAATTAAATTAATAGTATGCGGCAAGTGAAAAGAACAATTCTATCCTTCCAATTAGAGAAGAATTTAAATCGAAACCTTCTGTCAGTTTCATTATCTAAAATTAGTAAAGGCAAAACGAAAATCAGAACCATTTCCTTTCTTTCTCCCATCATGTCATCACGTCACACTTCAATTTTCAAAGTTTCACACATGTAGAAATCGAATGTGGTCAAATCAGAGGTCCTGGCTGGCCACGGCACGAGAAGAATTTATTTAATTTTTGTTATCAACTAATAAACGTTTTGATTAAATATATGATATGTACAATGCTCTTGGGTTGCTGCCCTCTTGGATTCGATATCACGTTATCCAACTTTCCAAAGGAGATTTCACTAAGGAAAGTTCTAAAAAATGTAAAACAGTCTTTGAAATAAGGCAACCTTGGTGACGTTCCCGAAAATTTGGATGGAAAATTCATTGCAAGAGCCATAATTAAGTATGTAATTTTTTTTTAGCTTATTCGGAGATCGTGAGATGCGGTCTGGTGTGACATAGGTTTTAGAAAAACATTTTCTTTTCGTGCCAACCTTTCGATCTTTACTGAGTGAGATCATCTTCTGGTCTGAATCTGAAGATGATCAGCAATAAAGATCGAAAAGTTGGCACGATAAAGAAAATGTTTTTCTAAATGCTATATCACACCAGACCGCGTCTCACGATCTCTGAATAATCATTGACTAACGGCCACTAAACACCATTAGTTTTAGAATTAGATATTTTTTGAGTTGCTACTGTGTAATCGGTATGAATTTTTCAACGGAAATATTATCTTGTGGAAAATTTAATGCAGTCTCTAAAATAAAGGTCAGATTTGTCTTTTAATGCCGCTAACGTTGAGAAATTATGATTTTATGTGGAAAGATTGATTTTAGGCTGAAATCATAAAAATGTTTATATCTCAGGAAAGGGATGAGATAGAAACCTCATTTCGGTGGCACTGAACTACGCTATCGTTATCCCTGTAATTGGCGCACATTTGACCCTCGAATTAGGCATCTTATCTACACCAAATCAATTGGATCAAGAGAAGAATTGTTTAAAGAGTTCAGAGCTATTAGCTTTAAACGCCTCGTTTTCATGGATGACAGAGAATCAACTACGATGTCGTTTGAATGCGAATACTGTGGGTTGGGAAACCACCGCATCAAGGATAGCCAGAGTAGTGTTCCCTTCCACTCATGGGACCGACCAAACTACAGGTCAAATCGAGAATCATCTGTATCCACTACTAAATGGAGAGCAAACATCTTCAGACCAGGAACATGTGTGACACAGACGAAGAAGACGGTGGAGCAGTGTACAGTTGAATAGACGGCAACCTTGTTCATACATGAGCGGAATGCTTACTTTTTGGTTTTAGTTTGTTAAAACAATTTTCTGGTGAAAAATTAATTTTTTTACGGGCGTTCTCAACACGACACTCAAGAATGGTTCAATTTCCCAGAAGACAAACACTTTGAGCCCTGAAGATGAACTCAATAAAGATCGAAACGTTTTAAAAGAAAATGTTTTATGAAACCTACATCAAACCAGACCGCATTTCACGATTTTTGAATAATTTGTAATTTTAGATGGCCTTGGTTTATCCGAATTGGATTGCACGATCCTAATGGTCTAAAGTAATAGTAGACCGGATTTATTTCAAAATTTAGCTTCCTGTTATACCTGATATTTATTTGAGTGCTAACCGCTAACGTTATAATTGGACGAGAATTTTTAAGTCAAAATTGCAATGCAGATGAATAATAACTTAAATAATATTGGTAATAAAACTCATGTCGGAACAAACACTGATTGAATAACGGTATGACGGTTGATTTAAACTGTATTTTTTGATTCACATGTTCTATAAACAGAATCTGAAAAACAACGATTCCCTGCCCGAATTTAATGATGTGATTCCTGAAAATAGTCCCCTTATAAACCCTTCACTTATCTCAATTTTGTCTAAGGAATTGTTATCCTTGGGGAAACTAAGAATTTTGCAGGCCTAGCAGTATGACGATGCGACAAAAATTGTACCCGTTAAAATGGAGTCTCCTAATTGCTCGGTTCTCGCCGCACACTGACGAAATAGGACATCCCAAATTTACAACAGAAAAAGCAGATTTACTCTTCACAGAATCCTTTGAGAAACATATACTTCGTTACTGTTTTTTTTACCATCAAAAAAAGTTTATTAATTTTATTAATTTCCTTTCTGGGGACGATCAACGATCAAACCGATTAGCATCGTATTACGAATTTAACAGAGAATTAATTGAGTTTCAACTCTTTCGTTTGATAGCTTAAACTTAAGATATTTATTTTACTTGTTAGACCTAGCTGTCCTGGTCGAGTGAAAAGTTTCGAGCAAACATGCTAACTCTACCAGGTTTTTTTCGGCAAAGGATTCAGTTCACAAAATAGTCTTGACTTGTTGACTGGAAAAAAAACAACGTTTATTTCAACTTGGCTACCAACTGAACAGTGAGAAACAAGCAACAACTGGCTCTTTTATCAGTTTCATTTACGTCAACACTTTTAACGTACGTTTCGATAGTATACATAAAATATAAGCGTTGAAAAATTTAATTACTGTTTTTCTTTTTAGTTCATCTATAAAATATATTTTTAATAAACGTTTATATATTGTTTTTACCTGTATTGTATCGATTCTACGTTCGTACAATAATTTTGGTAATCTTTTAATAATTACATTTTAATCTATTCAAAATTATTTAGTATTGTAGAAAGTGTGAAAATACGTATATGTATTGAGAAGTCAACATTTATTTTAATTAATTATGCTTTTAATCTAAGGTCTTGGTTGAGATAAAATTTGAACACGCTCGTGACACTTGCTTTTTCATATCGACCAAGCCTTAAATTAAAAGTATAATTAATTAAAATCATTGAAATGTTTTATTTGACAGGTTTAGTTTAAAATATTGCTCTTCCCAACTAGGTCACACAATTATTACCACACTTTAGAAAACAGTTCAAATTTCATGATCCACCGAATGAAAAAGTCCAACGTCTGAACGTTTGGACGCCTTCCAGAAAATCGCAGAGGGACAATTAAAAATCGTTGACAAATGGCACAAGGGGAATTAAATAAGTGTGGGAAATGTACAGTTTTCCACTCTGAAAGATTAAACTTTTCAAGCTTTAAAGTTTTAAAAAAGAACGTAATTTATATAGGATTACAGTTTTTTTTGTCTGTCTAGCGCTTCATGGTGTTTTGAAAATAAACACAAAACTACAAGATTTTTTTTGGCTCATTTTGAAATTTATTAATAGAAAGACAAATAGAAATAATTTTTCTTTCTTGTATGTGCTAATATTATGAAAAAATAAAAAATAATGTTAATATGCGTTAATAATAAAGGGTGCCGTATAAACCGAATTTGTACTGTATCCAGTGACATTTTTGTTTTTTGCTTACATATACATAGCTCGTGAAACGTAACGGTTCTATTACTTAAGGGGCTTAGTTAGTGGCCTCGTTCACTTTGACGTTCACGAACGTTGGCAGATGGGGCATCGTCAGTCAGGCGACATTTCCATCATTCAGTCTCCATTAGAGACTATCGATTGGTTCATCGAGAAAACACAAATTGACAACAAGAACGTTTGAAAATTTGTAGTATATAGGTTCTCAAAGAATGTTTTCAGTATCCTGCAAATACTGTAATAATAGTAAATACATTTAAGTCCACTTATGAGGGACCTAGTTTAACGAATTGTGTCAACTTGGTAACTTTCAAAGACCTAACTCAAACTGCTTTGCCCTCTTTTGTCATTTTGCAATTGGTCGACAACCAGTAACGCTATTCCATAAACAAATGTATATTTTGTCGTGGGATTTAAAACCGTTGTATTGTGATAGTAGGGATGGTTAGGGTTTAGATATATAGGATTTAGAAATTTAGATAATTTTATCTAGAATCATGTATAAATTTAGAAATGGTGCTATGTCACTTTCGTAGCCAAGTGGTTCATTTACTTAGAAATTAAAATGTTTGGATATTTGACCGATTATTTTGATCATCCAATCATTTGTCCATCCGTTGATTACCAATTACAGATGTATCTATATTCGGTTTCGATGGCAGATTTTCCATCTATGGTATCGTTCGAATACAGGTAAAGTGGTAATAAAAACTAACATAAGAAATATATATATAGATAGAGACAAAAGGCCTAAGTAACAGAAAGAGAAAGAAAGAAAGAAAGAGAGAGAGAGAGAGAGAGAGAGAGAGAGAGAGAGAGCGAGCGAAAGGGAAAGAGGTAGATAAATAGATAGAAATAATGAATTTGCGATTACGTATTTAATAGCCCAGAACTTAGGACGATACCTTGCGGTACGCTTGCCTGTTACCCTCATAGCTGAATCATTCTTGCGGTCCAAAATATTTATTCAGAAAATTGTAGTAATTATGTCTTCCGCTTAACAATCTTATCTTAATAAAAACTCATTACTTTTTCTAACATTTTTGCGGGGAGAAAATTAATAGAAAAATAAATTTGTACATTCCAAAGTAAATTAACTTTAGGGCGTACGATTATTCGGAATTCGTGAGGTGGAGTCTGGTATGATGTAGGTTTCAGAAAAACATTTTTTTATCGTGCCAACGTTTCGATCTTTATTGAGATCATCTTCAGGGCACAAAGTGTTTGTTTTCCGTGCAGCTCTGCCATTCTTGTCTGTGATAGTGCCTCACGGTAACTAAACCACCACACATTTACGGCGTACAGTTAGTCAGTTTTGCAAAAAACGCCGGTGTTGAAGGTTTAGCATATTCACTCAGCCGTGAATTTATATATCGTTTCTGGCAATAATTATTGATTAATAGCTTATATTGGTCTACTAAAGAAAAGACAAGAAAAAAGAGAAATAAATAATGAATTAACAAATAACGTCTTTAATAGTATTGGGCTTAGGATACTACCTTGAGGTACGCCTGCCTTGATTTCAAACAAATCAGATTATTCATCTTATAAAATTTGTTTTGAAAGGTAAGAGGTCAAAAGTTAAACGTATTGTTTGTTTACGTGTTAAACTTTCGTGCCAAACCAAAGCTAGCGATAGCCTAGGAATAAAAATTGGTTAATCAGATTGGTATCAAAAAGGAGAAACACAGATCAACATTACTTCACACTATCTTCTTTATACAATAATAAACACGGGGGCAAAGGGCTACTTCAAAGAATTATAACCCTAAGCCATGAATCATTTTACCACAGGAACATAAAGATATACAAACATATCGTCCATAACCATCACTATCCTAAACACACAATCAAAACTAATCTATCAAATACAGACAAACCAACATACGCATCCATCTCATTCAGGCCGTGGATAAATCGCATAAATGGAACACATTTTTATCTTCTGATATCTTTAAAATAGCTTTCAAAAACTTAAAAAAAAATTCACACACATTTTCCCCCAAATTAAAGATATTACACTAGTAACAACTAAGGCTGATATAATTTACTAAATCAATTGCTTAAATTGTGCGGCAACTTACATCCAAATATTTGGAGAAGAGAGTAAAGCAATATATTACATTGCAAAAAATCCAAAAGAAATCCTACCATACTGGCTACCCAAGTTTTTGAACGCCAACACAATTTCGATTTCAACTATCCAAAAATATTACACACTCAGCGAAATAGGCGAAATATAAAAGGATCATATCCACCAGAAGTGAAAACAATCTTGAGAACAGTGTCGAAAATGGAACAAACAACAAGTTTCAAACAATTTGAACGCCCTGGAACCGCGTGGCCTCTGGAAACTAGCCAGTTTCAGCGTCAGATATGTAAAAACGTCAAGAGCTTTTTGATCAAAGTGAGTTGTAAAAATTTAAAATTTACAATATGTTTGAGAAACTAGGCGGAATCAGAGAGAAAAAGAAAATTGTTTTTTTCAGTTGGTAATAGCAAAACCTGATACTGTCTTGTACATTTCGGTGGAGGAATTTTTGTAATTAAACGATATTTATAATTCTTCTCAGTACGAGTGGGATGAATTTCTCTACTAGACCGCTTGGAATCTAGATGATACAAGGGCAAATAATCTAATAACGGGAGCAGACCAAATTCACCGGCCCTACAGTATTAATATGCATTGATTAAAATGTTTTGTCCTGTTTTATTTTTGATAAAGTTTACTATGTACATGTTAACATTAATCCTTTTTTAGTGGAATTGTAGAATATAAGCTGAAAGAGATACGAAATTTCAAAATATCAAAAACCCTATATTTATCTTACATCCTCCAGACGAGGCAATACACCATCGACAAAATTACATGAAGAGAAACATCGCTGTACTCAGAGTACCTGTACAAAACGATCACTCCACATCTCAACATACATGAGGCACTGCAGTCGAATGGGATCTAGATCGTCGGTCGTCCTTGATCCATGAGGATCTTTAGAGTCCGAATGTGGCTCATGGCCATACCGAACGTTTAGATTCTCAAGAAGAGAGATGACGCACCTCCGCTCACGACTGAATGTGTGTTACAGCCGCAGTCGTTATGTAGAAAATGGATCCATGAAATTCATCTGCTGCGTCTGCCATGCACTCCCTAGATAGAGAAGGCGACAAGAACTTCCGGATCCGCTTTGACCGCGGTTTTGTTTAAAGTGGAATTGCTAGCCACCCCGGTAACGCAGCAAGCAACACCGAACAATATCTGTTCCCATGCTCCATTACTCTCTCATTCCAGGGACTCCGTCAGCGTAGTCTGAGCGTCCTCAACGCTATACGCTTTGATGGTCTGATCCTTCGTATCCGAGGCCGGGGTTGTAACGAAGGTCATATGCAAGAGCTTGGGTTGAGGTCACAGATAGAAGAACAGCCTCTTCTCTAAGTTCCAACTAAATGCGTCTCATGTAGCAGGGGCTGGACATTTGAACATTTCTGCTACCCCGCTAGTACAGATGGTAATGCATCCTAACCCTTCTGTCCTTGTGACAAAGCACACACTGTCCGCTCACGAATCCAGGTGGTACTTTTGGAGAGGTTGCAATGCCCTCAATACTACGCATTTTTTTGCAACTGGATACCCCCTTGCATCCAAGGGTTGGGAGAGGTCTGAAGGAAGTATGCAGACTGCGTACGGCGAAAGCCGCTAATTGAGCTCATTACCTCCACCTGTGTGCAATAGGATACTCATACTCGAATAGGAGCAACCAAGCAACAAAAGGGATAGGAACTAGTCAGATCTGAACTTACTACAAGACGTTTCTCCCATTAACCCAATTCTTAGTAAAACATCTTTCGGTAAATATCATCGACCAAATTCTTAAACATGCCTTTGTCAAATCATTGGACAAAGTGTAAAATCTGCTCGTAAAACATTTTTATCTTAATCCCCTTCATTTCTTCCCTAATCATCAGTTTCGTTTCAGTCATAAGCACACTAATGTACAACCTTGTCGACAATATCCACTCTTCATTTGAGAAAAAACAGTTTTCCCAGTTATCTTTTTCAAAGTTTCGCAAGCATTTGATCGGCCGGCATGTTGGATTGCTGTGTAACCTCAAAGGGACACACACATCTTATGTCAAAGCTTTATTTCTGCGTAACATACTGTTCTAGCCGTCTGTGCCTTTTTGGTTTTGCCACTCCTAAGCCATATCTGGCTCTTTGCAGCTTCTTGGCTGCGCTGCTATATAGCTTTTCGTATTATAAACGTAAGCTATGATCTTTCTTTTGCCTATTAGACGGTCATTTCTACTCTACCTGGCGAGCTCTTTGTCACAGTTTAGCTTACTGCGTCCGGGATGGGCGGCTCGCTCGGGATGTTCAGGTGGAGAAGGTATAGCATTATCTGATTTCTTATATATTGCCGTGTTATATCTCATAACGCTTTTCCACACTTTTGTTCGCGTTACGTCCTGCCCGAGTGACGATCGCTGATATTAAGGTATCCATGGTCTCTGCCTGCTCATTTATTTCAAAGAAACAGCGTACACGGGGAATGATGTGGATTTCACAACTGAGCAATATGTGTTCCGCCGTTTCTTCTTTTCGCACATCCGGTTAGCATACAATTATAGCCATTCATCCATCCATTTCTGTCCGGGCAGGAGTCCCCAAAGGTTGTGCTCTTGATCCAATCTGTTACTTAATACATTGCTGACATCCCTAATCACCTCAATACTTCTCTGTGCATATATGCAGATGACACGGCATTCCTGTCCACTCACAATAATTCTACCATTGCATTTCGTTCCATACAGTATACCTTAACGTCATTGAACCTTGGCTAAATAAATGGTAGATGAAAATGAATGAAATAAATGCCAATGCGGATTAACTTCATTCTACGACGAGCACTCCTTCCTCCTGCATACCTCAACTGCGTTTCTCTGCCACGACAAACCATGTCCGCTACTCATGACTATACAATGATCATATTAGACTAAAACGACAAGACGATGTAAAATTTTCCCTCGCGACTCTTAGAGTTCACTCCTTACTCACAGGTCATCCCAACTTAGTAACCCAACTTTCCTCAGCCACACATCATGATAGACCACAACGACGTTTACCTTTAGTTTACTTATATCAGAGTGTACTATTAAGTGACTTCTCTTCTTAACACAATACAAATCAATTATATTTCTCTATCACCATTGTATTTACTTAATTCTACAGTTCTTAATTTCAAATAAAACTAATAAAAATCGGTTTTAAATTTTATGTTAATGAAGTATGAATGTATTCACAATTTATTAATATTCTCGGGCAAAGGGAGCTCGTTAAGAAAAAATGTGTCTGTGCAGTGCAAATATGACTGGAATACCGTTATAAGTAACATTTTTATCTTAATAAAATCTTTTATATTCAATAAAGGACGTGTAATTTCTATGTCATTACAAACATTAAATAGGCTGTGTTAAATTAAGTGTTATTTTCGATTGGGTATGTTCCGGTGACGTTTGAAATTTATTTATCCATTCATTTTTTCAAGAAAAGAATTTAACATATTTGCCATCCGGTAGTTTTAGATCAATATCAATGTAATATTTACTGATTTTGTTAAATAAATAAATTTTTCATGGTTTCGATGTAAAAAAAGTCAGAAATAAAAAGCAAATGCTGCAATTCATAGCACGAAAAATTAATTAAAAAAGAGTTGTGGAATTTCATCTACAGACTGAGGATTAAAATTTATATGTATGAACTTACGAAGCAAATTCTTTTTACGTTTTTTATTCTTATGCATATTAATTATGTACTTAAATACAAGACGCAGCAACCCAGTAGTATTGGTTATTATTAATTTTTAAATCGAGCAACAATATTTTCTAAACAATTTCAATACCAATACATCAAATGTAAAAATCATCCAGGAAAATGAATATTAATTGCACAATAGGAGAAATTTTAAAATCGATGTGAGGTATTTGGTGCCCGTTAATTTATGTTCTCTGGATAATCTATAAAATTGATGTTTTGTTTTGGTTTCGAATCATTGCTTTATTATAAGTTATATGCTGTATGCTTGTAAGAAAGACACTTTGCACACTATCGAGATTGAGGTTCAAACCGGGCTGGTAGGTCTGGATGAAAACGATCTAATATTGGTGTTGAAATATTTAAAAAAGAAGATGAAATTCAGAAATTAAATCCTGGTTGGTCATAATTCATGTTGTATAATAATTGATGAAAACAAACTGACATACCTAATGTGCAGTTCACCTGAGCCATGGGTGAAACAGGACTGAGGAATAAGTCTGTTTGAAAGGAGGGAGACTCAAGACGAAAATAAACGTTAACAACAATTCATCTAATTATAAATCTTCCTGCTCCCTGCAGGCGGGATTTTACGGCCTTTTAACTGTCTATCGGGTCAAGGCTTGGCGTAGCAGATGGAATCGTCAGATTTCGACGCAGATGATTCAGAAGAAAACATTCAATCCCCGGTTTAAAATTGTAATCCTCTAAACAACAACATCCGAAAAACCCGTTATTCCTTTTAACAACTCAATGAATATTTGTAATGGCATAAACGGAATGTAACGATTGTTAACGTGGAGGTTTTGGGGGAAAACAAGATTGTTACGCCAGAGCACTTTCCGCTTCTGAGGCCGTCTTATAAACTTTATTTGCCGTAAACTTTTTACTTGACAAAGTAATGTAAAGCTGACTACCAAAACAGCTTGCAAAGCGTCGAATGTACACGGAAAGTTAAGATAACTCAAATGGAGTTGTGATAATTTTACTGCTGTCGTTATTATTTTTATTATGTAACAACATAATCCCATTAATAGAAAGTATTTGCCAAAACCCACAGAAATGGTTTTTTTTATAACCCAGATTGTTTTCATTGAACGGTTGTATCGCATTCGAATTTAAATGGGTGACTGGTACATCCAAATTAGTCAATGCACGCATGTAAAATCTTCAAAACTTGGGAAAATACAACCTGATGATATTTTGGGTTCCAGGACACAACGGCGTTTTGGGTAACGTAAGAGCAGACATAGGAACGAAAGACAGCCATAGGAGGGTAGAGTAAAACTGTATAGACGAACTAAACTATAGACCATGTAGAGTTTGCCGGTCTTGGTGAGGGTTGTTTTAGCATAAAATTACTGTTTCGAGCACCTCAAGAGTCTATCCACTAATCCTTTTGTCTGTTTTGCATTCATTATGCGCTGGGGGATTCTATGTTTGTTTATCCAAAGAATAGGTTCAAGGGCGTTTATCTTACAGATTCTCCTCTGCCCAGCATGTCTGCCTTTCCGTACCCAAACTTCCGTTGTACCTTTGCGTCCAAGATACCTTCAGATTGTATTGCAAAAGGTCTTGGAGATTGTGGATGCCTTCACGGACTAATTTAGAGGTGATCTTTTTACCAATGCTTTAGCAATCTGTCTTGAGAGGATTTTTTGTCAGTGTAACCTAGTTTCCCTCTTTTAAAGTTTTCTAAGGAGCAATAATGAATATTTCAGCTTGAAAAACCGAGGTGTACTGCCATATGTTTGTTTTGTAAGGACATCTTCCTTAATTTATTTTATAGCCATTTGTATACCGAATTGTTATTTTAGATTTCCTTTTGGAATGTCTTTGAGATTTCATAAGATGTTGTAAGGAGTATTTCCGGATCATGTAGTTAGGCTCCATTTCTAAGAAAGGCTGTTTAATATTATTAATTAACAGTTGCCGCTTGCCAGAAGAGAAGTTTAGTTCCATCCTAGCCTAAATGAGCTTTCCTCGATTCTCCTTGTATAAATATTTCCAATGGAGGTAGGTATAGCAGTGTTTGTAGTGCAATCAACGGGATTGTTTTCATTCCCCTCTATTTTAATTAATAATGACGTAAGGAATACAGTACATAATAGGTGTTAATCTGAAAAACATTTAATCCTTTTTATATGTTTTCATATAGTGTGGATATAAAAGTAAATCTATGTTAATATTTTAGTATGTGGGAAATTGAATATTATTATTTTTCTGCCGTTTAGTTAGTTTGGTTTCATATCCCAGTTCGCAAGTTCCAAGAGACTTAATTCAATTACAAAATTGTTCATGTAGTTATTGTTTTGGTTAAAAATGATTAACGTTGATACATTACAATTAGCATAGCTTACATTTATTTATGTTTTTATTACGCAGATAAAACGGATAATCCAACGGCTAAAGGAAGGCGATCAAGATTAATTTTTTCTACATCTGGACCGTTCTTCCATTTTGTTTTACTTCAAGTGCAAAAACGTCATTTAAATGCAAACGTTTCCAAATCAAAACAGTTTATGATGACATTGATAATTTCAAATTTATTAGTAATACAATTTGCAATTGAAACTGTAATTTAATCTTTATCGATCATGTTTATCTGCTTATCCTTTCTGAGTTCGTCTGTGAAACACGTTTCGGTTTTTCGCGAGTTTTAGGTCTGCGTGATTTCTATGAAGTGAGAATTTCTTTTATAAAGTGATGAGAATGGCGGCGGGTCTGTGTTGGACTCCATGATGGAATAAGTAAGTTTTTTCTGATTGCTTCAGTTTATCATTGTGATTCGCTCGTCCTTTTCCTTTTTACGTATAAATGACATACGAAACCGTTGCAATTTGTATATTTGTGAGTTTGTTTAGTGTTTGATGCTTTTTCCATACGTTATTTCTTTAATTTTCCGATTAATTTTCCATCATTGTCTCTGAACGATCTTATATGTTCTTGGCATTTGTCTTTTATTTTTGCCCCCGACTTCACAAACCGCCCTGATTATCTGTATACAGCTTTAAGTAGAGCACCGGACAAAATTTCACTTGAATAGTTAAGGTTATCTAAAACCTATAAGACAGGAAATACAAAACATACATATTTAGTATACTTTTAAATTCCTACTCCTTTGTAAATATTAGTTGTCAGAATACATCATAGCAGTACAAATTTCAAATTTTAAATGAAAACGTTTAATTTTTTACGATTTATATTTTATTAATTTATTTATATTTTAGGATTGAATGAATATGAGGATATATGGATATCTTGTGGGCCCATATCACTATATATTATTTTCACAAAGAACTAAATATTGTGGTGTATGTTTGCACAAATCCACCCTCCTCCTTTAGAAAGACTGGAAGAATTTTGGGTTTTTCAAAGAAGTTCATATATCCCTTGAAAGCATACAATTTTTAACCATATCGTTCTCATCTTGTCCATCTCCTTCGGCTTAGCAAAAGACAACCTGTATAAATAACATCGTCAATTAAAAAATCGGCTTTACTACTAAGAGTTTAGCCAGCAGTAGGTAAAAAATAACAAAATGAAACGAGTTCATGTCTGAATTGATTTAAATTCATGCCTTGGGATGTGTAATTTGTTAAATTAGTTGTTCGCCTTGATAACAAAAGATGCGAAAAAATAGGGTTCGGTAACTATCTTTATATGTTTTTGCTGAATGAACTTTGATTACGTTAAAAGCTTCGTAGCTTTTTGTTGAGACGCATGGGTACAGGTGTAAAGGAATGTATATAAAATTTACTGCTCGGGCCAGGTAGCAGAATTCACCATCTAAACAGCTCACTTACTAGAGGATGTTTTTCATTTTATCGAAGCTGGTGCGATTGCAAGGAGGTTGACATTTTTACTTCGGAAGCTTTTGCCGAAAGAAAGTTTTATTTAATACAAGTCCTCGTTGGATTTCAAGTTATGAGCACGGGAACGCCGGCGAAATTGTATCTTTTGTATTGTATCCATTTCTTCGTTTCATTTTTATTTTTACAAGAAACACGAAATTCGTAACTTTCTTTTTTACCCCTATTCAAAGTTTGTTATCAGTTTGTAACAATACAATATACAGCTTTCTGAAATTATCTGCTATGGCTACTTAAACGTTTTTAAAGTTTGTGCCATGGAAGGAAAACCGTGAAAATTACATATATACTTTATATAACGTATGATTAAAGGAGGATATTTTTGTTTTCATCTTCTGACCGAGTGTCCCATATTGTCAGAGTTTTGAATTCTGTATCTAGGACAAAGAGCGCTTTTCAGGTCTTAGCTACTTGATCTCCTAAACAACATAGATGCTGAATAATATCATGGTCGTCTCTACGCACGATATAGGTACGAATTCAGTAATGTTTAGATAATAGTTTTATTTGTATTCAGTGTTTTTGTACAATGCAAAGCCACGTTTTGTACGACTGATAGTTAAAATAGTACATTCTTGACCAACTACCAGCAAACGTATAACCATCCATACCATGTAAATCATTATGAAGGTTCGAGATGATTAAATAAGGTTATTAGTTGAGATAAAAAAAGTCGGTTTCATGAATGGGATTCGAACCCACGACCATCGGCGAAACACGCCGTTACTCTACCACCTAAGTTATCGTGACCTCGATCCACTCGAACACTTACTTTTTAATTATTCTAATTTAAATTAAATCCCGGATTCGAACCCATTTCCAGCTCGTGACACTGACTTTTTTATCTCAACTAAAAACCTTTATTAATTGGTCAAGTGGACCACGAACACTAGTGAGTCCGAGATGATGTTTCTTCATTTGTTTTAACCCTGGTATGTATTGGTCGGGTGTGGTACACACACCCCCGTGAGGTGTTCAAACTTTTTGATTGAAACTTTTGACCTGTTGTTTCCTTATCATTCTTAGTTGACATCTAGCTTACGAGTGATATCGGTTTTTTATGTTGTACCACACCCCGCATTTTAGTTATCAGTAACTTTTCTCAAGGTTGCTGTTTTTCTAAACTAGCTACTTTTTCCATTTTTTCTTCCTTTACTTTCCATCATGTTTCATGAAAAGATATTTAGTCGTCCTGAGGATATTAGAACAGTTGTTATGAAATTTGAAAATGATGCTTTTTGGCGGGAAGTGGTCAGGTTGTGAAACTGATGATGTAGAGGTAGACAATGATGAAAAGATTATGGTGAGCTGTCCACCCTTTGTGATCATATTGATTTCCAGGAAGATATAGATTTTTCTTCAGAAGAAAAAGAAAGCCCTTCCAAAGTAAGCAGTATCAATAGTAAGTTGGGTAAAAACGGGAACAACTTTCTTTTAAAGTCAGACTTGAAAAAATAAATATTGTGTCATGTTGACTTGGCCCACAATCACGAGCCAAAGCAATCTTTTTATCCCAACTTTTTGAAACCGCATCTCCAGCGTCACTGGCAGCTGAACACACTTCCTCGTAACTTACCAGCTGAAATCCAAATACTATTGGATCACACCTCCTAAAGAGCTGGAAGTTTCTTAAAATGGTTCTCAGGTGGTATCGGTAGTAAAAAAAGTTCGGTGTATACATTGGATCGCAAAGCAAAGTGTTTCTGTTCCAAGTGTGTCAGAAATATCGAGGAAAAAGATGCTATACATGTTAAATTGACGTTTGATTAATTCTTTCTTAACAAGTTTGTTGTTTTACATTTTAAAATTGAGAACTGAAATACAAAACTCCAGAAAAAACAATTGTTGTGCAGTGAATATGCGATTTTCCAAGTCAGTCAGTTTCAATTGGGTTTTTCCATTGATACATTATGTTCGCCTGTTACTTCAAATAAAAAGAGTTTCGAGTAATTTAAACAGTTTATTTTATTTTTTCATTAATCTAAATTGACTAATAAAGCAAAATGGAAGAAAATTATATTTTTGTTAATTCACCAGTTTTCGTGGTCCGCTTGACCAATTAATATCATTAATTAATTAAGGTTTTTAGTTGAGATAAAAAAAGTCAATATCACAAGCGGGATTCGAATCCACGACCTTCGGCTTGATACGCCGCTACTCTACCACTTGAGCTATCGTGAAGCCATGTAACTCAAGTGGTAAAGTAGCGGCGTAGCAAGCCTAAGGTCATTGGTTCGAATCTAGCTCCTGACACTGAGTTTTTTTATCTCAACTAAAAACAGTAATTAATTTTGCTGTAGCACAGCCCACATGTGAGTTTATGTTATAATAAAATCACCAGTACATATTAGGGTTAAAAAAGTGTTATGTATGTAAAACTTTTTTTGTCTTTTTTCTTGAATTTTTGTAAGCATTTAGCTTACTACAAAATAATTTATTTAGCTCAATATTCGCAAGAGTTGTTAATATTGACAAATTGCTCTGCCCTAACAATTTAAAACGTCATAACAAATATGTAAACCTCAGAAACAAATGACAAATCTGTTCGTTATGTAATTTGCAAATGATCGATTTGTTACATCATTCCTACAACCGTAGTGATGTCCAAATTACAAATAATTGAGACAGTAGGCATAATAACTTATTAAACAAAGTGAAGTGTTATCGTTGAGAACAAAAGACTATTTTTTGTTTAACTTAATGGAAAAAAAGAAAAATTATGCTGAAAAAATAAGGAAAGATTTTATTGCACGTCAATCGCGTTGCGGATCAGTATAATGCAAGGAAACTAGAAAACATAATAATAAATCAAACAATAAAATAATAAAAGATAAAGCCGATTGTGTATTGTGAAAAGAGGACGATTTTCCGTGGGTGGAGAAGAAAATTGCTGGAATGAATACAGGGGGATGAAAAAGAGTTATGATGTTGAATTGTGCTCGTGGAAAACCAATTCCAAACGCCTTTCGCTTTCCCATGTCCGAATGGAAGGAGGGATTTTATCTCTAATACAATAATTAAAGTATGATTTGTGCGGAATAATTTGTCTGATTTTATGTTGGTGTAAAATCATTTAAAGATTTGCGCTGGAATAAAGATTGCTTTTCAATACAAAAAAATGATACACCTTTGTCAGATGAAAATGTTTAAAATGTTTATGCACGAACACTTTGTATCGTCTTGAAGAAAAAAACGCTAAGTCAGTTAGTTGTTAATGTCTGTTAAATGGCTTTGATCTATTTCAAGCTCAACATCAGAGAAAAACTATCTTAATTATGCCGACAAATTGACCTATTTCCTTTTTTTTTACAGGCGATCTGAAATTTCCTTGAAGACCGTCTCAGGCCCAACATTGTAGCCGCTTTTACAAGGATCTTCAAAGAAAATACAGATCGCCTGGAAATAACTTAAATAGTAGGGAAATTTTAAATTGTTTTTCCCTGATGATGAGCTTAAAATGTGTCGAAAACCTAGTAGTAACAACTGAATTTGTCTTTTTCTTCATGTGATGCAGTGTCCGTGAGTGAAAAATACTTCAAACATTGAAAACTTAAATGTTTATGTTAATTCTTTTAATTGAAATTATCATTTGCTGTTTAAATCTTTCTGATTTGCAATGATAAACTCTACCCGTACTTAACCACGTAAAGAAAGTGAATAAGTAATGCACAGTACAAACAATATTCACGTCATAAGGAACATTGCTATTTCTGAGTTTAGAGAGATTTAAATATGAAAGAAGGACCCATATACACTTGCTACAATAAACCAAAACATAGGACTGCAATATTTGCATGACTAGCTAATTAGCATTAAAATAGAATACCATAATTCGTTAATTATGTAGTTAAAATTGCATAATTTGTAAAGGATGAAATCTCGTTTATTTTGTTTCATAAATTGGATGATTTTATAATTATTTTGAATTGTAAGAAACCCAATGTATCCGCAATGTTTTTAATAAGTATTAATATAATAAAATTACATTAATTTGTTTAATGTATTTCGAAATTATAGAACGTAGGAAAAAATAAGGAAGTCATGAAGTTAAAAAAAATATTGACCACGCGATGTGAGTGATTTGGATTAAATCAAGGGTGCAAGGGTCGTCGTCCAGGACATCGTGAATCTCTTCAGATGTGCAAGAGCTTTCCGGGTGTTACATACATTTACATAAATTTTCACGGATACGGGGGCTGTGTCTTGTACTTGTATAATCCCGTGGATTATCCCATCCGGACGTGTTGTGGTTGTACATTTACAATAAATTATATACAGGTTGTCTTTTGCCTCCGCAATACTTTTCTATTTTTTTATTAGGTACAAAAAAAAGTGACCAAGAATTGCCCTTCATTTTTAAAAATTTAAAATGGAAACTCCAAATTTTAACACCTTTCTTTTGAAACTACATTGTTTTTTTTTTTTTTTTTTTTTTTTTTTTTTTTTTTTTTTCAAAGAATGAGTATCACAACATCGAACATTCCTAAAATTAAGGAAATATGCCCCGTTTCAGTATGTACAGAAACAAGAAAATTTTACTTCAACATTTGGACAAAAACCTGAGAAACTCGTAAAAGTTTATGTTCCAAGTAATTTTATAGATGATTTGCTTATATACAATTTATACAAGAGAAAAATTTCATGGGATACAAGAGACTTTATCTAAGTTTTGGAAGGTTGAAACCAAGAAGAGTAAAATGTCTCGAATACAATTAGAATCGAACTTTGGGCAAGTTTTCGCTTTTTACCTTTTTCATTCACGTAGGATAACCTTCAGAAGTATTAACGTCTGATCATAAGGTACTTTGTATATGTAGATATGAACATAAATAGTTAGAGAGAAACATAAAGAAAGAAAGAATGAAAAAAAGAAAAAAAAGCGAGAGAAAGATAGTAAGAGCTTGAATAAAAAGGAATGTATTTTTGCTATAATTCTTAACTAATTTCTTGAAAAAATAAAAATGTATAATTTTGATTTTATCATGGTTATTGTTTTTGTGTTTTTTTTTTTATCAAACTTTCATAGGATACGAAATACTTAGCGCTTCCTACTTTGTAAAACACAATTGCAAATATATTTTGCTGGTTTAATTACAGCCTTTGAGCAGGTATTATCTGAGTAAGAGGAATATTAAGGTAGAGTTACTTTGAGGACTTAAAGTAACAAAATTATCCGGGATAAAACGGCTCTAAACGTATTTGAAACGTAAAATGTGGAATTAGTGCCATTCCAATTACTTTAAATTTATTCGTAATTGGATTTTGGATTTATATAGGCTCAAATCTGCCCATGTATGTTCTCTCTCTCTCTCTCTCTCTCTCTCACATACACACACACAGCCGGCGGTTCTCGCAGTTCACTGAAAATTCCGGTTATTTCAATGAAAATAAATTATAGGCAAAACTATGGAATACCCACCACAATTGTTGGCAGTCCCCGTGGTCATAATCGGTTTATCTGTTCAGCCACCAAGTCTGGGCTTCAGGGTGAACAGCTAGGTTATTTCATCTTCCAACCCAGTCAGTTCCTAATGCACATTCTCACTTACTCTTATCATATTTGTTTACTTGCCATTTACCCAGCGAGGGTGTGGGAGTATTCCATATTCCTCCAGCATCCTTTTTATGTATTGTAAAACTAACTTAATTGAAGGTCGATTGGGTACTGAATATTCCGCCATAGGCATACATTAATACATTCAATCTCAAAGCATGCAAGCTCAGCACGACATATTGTACAATAAAACCACCCTATTTCTTCCAAGAATCGGATCAGGGAGTCAGCTACTCGCTGCCGTGCTAAACTGCAATTCTAGTTTCGGTTGGCAACGCGCTCCTTGTATGGAACCAGCGATATGCACTCCTCAGTCAGGTTATATACATCGAGCAACCTTTCTGTTCGGTCGGACATTTACTCTTTAATTCCCGAACTATATGTGGGTATTTATTTTGCAAAAGGATGAGGTCTAGCCTTAGTTTCATTTTGCTGTCCTACTCTTATTTACTTATGCTTTCTAAATAAATCATGCCTCTTAGGAAAATATTTTAAATAAATTTAAACAAAAATTATGTAGTTGGCCGAATTTTTCTTTAAATGTTTGTACTCAACGGTCGTGTGGAACGTTTAAACTGGTAAACAAAGTTTGAACGTTTAACCGAGAAAATATTTGAAACTTAGCTACGAAGTAACACACATTATGAAACTAGATTGAATGCGTTTTATGTCTCAAAGGACACACTGATTTTCATCGGCCAGTTGAAAATAATGAAAAGATAAGATAATCTTTAAACTTTCACGGTTGAAAATAAATTGCGAGCTATGATAAGAAACTAGATTTATTATTAATCTAGGCCATATCGCACGCCCGTAAGAAAAGTGACACGACCCAACAAAAGAGGATATTTTCCAGGAGAGATAGATGGAAGTTTACTTTTTATTTACTAACTACTCGCCGTTAACGTTGCTGGCTGGAAAGACTGTCTTGATGCATCTATACCGATTTCGACCGAGGCCTAAGAGAAAATACAAAATTTTTAAAACTCCAGCTGTACTATCCATAAAAACTACTTCTTTTTGTATATATTGTCTTTCGATATTTTAAGTTAGGTCGTTTTCTCTAACAATAATATTGATCAATGAATGACTATAATCGTATTAACTTGGAAAGTAACAAACAACTTACAAACCTAACAAACGAGCATAAATATCCATGTAGTAAATTTTAGTAAGATTATTTTTGATTCAAATAGGCTTTCCTCCTGGAGTCAGGGCTAATTAGTTATTTAAAATGAAAAATTAATTATTGAAATAAAGGTTTTATTGATTATTAATAATAAAGTAGTTAAAAAATAAAAATATACATAGAATAATGTAAAAGTTAAAAGATAGTGTTAAAAATTATGAAAAAACGATATAATTAAGAATATTACTAAATTTAATTTAATGCAATTTTGCAATGATTGCTTGAACTATTTGTATTGCTTGTGTCCACGACGGCATCTATTTTGTGCTAAACTGCCAAAACCAATCTCCCTTATTGAAAATTCATCAGCAATCACAGAGGGAGTACTCACAATCTAATGTTTATTACTTTCATTTAGCTGAGTATTTAACTCGTTGAACGATTGCCCGATGGTAGGTTTGCACAACGTTTATTTCACTACTTTTTGATCGGCAATGTACACAAAATTGGTTTTCCTTCTTACATTTATTACACTTCTTTCCCCATGCAGTGCACTAATTTTCATCATTTCCGAAGAATTCACATCTTGAACAATTCCCTTTTTTCCTATTTCCATCCGCATTCTGTTTTCTGTCATCTATTCTCACGTAAAATTTTTGACGCAATTCTCTCAAAATCTCTCAATCTCATAATTTGGTTCTGATTGCGCCTTATTCTATAAATTCGCCCTTTCCTCTAAAAATGCAAATGCAGTGATCTTAACTATTTCTGTGTTACTGTGATAACAATTATCCTCTGGCTTTAGGATCCAATTTCGATTGGAATATATAAATCAATATAGGGTCCCACTTTTTTGTACGAACGTTACATTCTTCCAATGAATGGAGAGATGAACGAGTTGTTAACAATTTCTTAAAGCGTTTTGATCATTGTCCCTAGAGTCCCTAAAACCGTGAACTAACGTACCCGATGCAACGCTATGCGACGCTGCCTATACTACCCGACGCAAATCCAAGTCCAACTTTTCATAAGTCTTACCCCTGTGCTCTTCTAAAAATTAAATAATCTGGTTTTTAGAATTTTTTATTTAACGGCTAAGGTCATTTCACGCCCTAACATCCAAACATATCTCTTCTGAGTGCTATAAAGCTCTGACTCCAAACATTCACTCGTAACCTAATTTATCCTATTGCCATACAAGCTTTGATTTTGTTTTCTTAATTCTTAATTCGGAAGGCCAAATTACATTAAATTTAATAAAATTATAAAATTTATTTCTGTTTCTTTTTTTAAAATTAAAATTGTGAGTTTTTTCCATAAATTCAAATTTCCCCATAGGCTTGTATGGCTAATAATAATAATAATAATAATAATGGGGTCAGACTAGCAACAATCTCAGCGTGATTATAGGCTCATCTTTATCCTTTTATTCTTCCATTCAAGTATGATAACTAATTCTACATAATAATAAGAAACAAAACAATAATATATATATATATTTTTTTTTTTTGAAGGAGCTATTTTTCTTATTTAAATTGCGATATTGGGCATTGTAATGCATTACCCCGAAATTTTTATTGTCTTCCATTTTATTTTTCCGCTCCGGCAGCCTCAAAACCTTCCGAAAAAAGAAATCATGCACGCGCAACTCTTATGCAGACATTTGCAGGCATTCAATGGTAAAATGGGAAAAGGCCTAAATTTCAATGTATAAAAATATTATTATTAAAAATTGTCTTACTTGCTGGAACTGTGGATCCATTAGTTGGCGCCACTTTGAATGATCATAAAAGCCTGAAAATAAAACAAAGAAATGATTAATTATTTAAATAGATGTTGATTTGAGGATAAAAATTATTTTACTTGAATAATATTTTTTTAGAGTTATTGTGTCAAAACTACCATAAAAACGGTTTATTTTGCTGAAATATTCACAGATCATTTGTTTCCGATCTCAACTTCCACAACGCACAATTTCTCTCTTCGCCCTTTCCACCTTCACCCACTTACTCTTTTTTAAACTTTTGCTATTACCGTTTTTGTCGGCTACTTTATACACATGTTGCTGTATTCTGAGGGTGAGTTATTTAAAGCTTTCCACTTCTTTCTATTATTATCTACGATTGTAAAGTTCGATTGGTTTCCGTATTTAACAATGTAGGAGAAAGTGGATAAACATAAATTTATGAATAATGGAAAATTTTGATATTATTAGAATGATTATACAGATATTGTGAGATGCGGTCTGGTGTGATGTATGTTTCAGAAAAAACATTTTCTTTATCGTGGCAACATTTCGATCTTTTATTGAAATCATCTTCAAGGCTCAAAGCGTTTGTCTTCTGTATACTTGTGCCATTCTTGCGTGTCGTGTTAAGAGTGCCGAGGGCACTTTGAGCCCTGAAGATGACCTCAATAAACATAGAAACGTTGGCACGATAAAGAAAATGTTTTTCTGAAACCTACATCACACTAGACAGCATCTCACGATATCTGAATAACTATGGATTAACTTTCACTAATCTCTACACATTATTAGAATGTCTAATATGTTTGTTTCACATGACATGATATAAGCATCTAGGTAGTCGGAGTTTGATATTCCTCAAGCACTGCAGTTTTCGGTCTTATTATACTTTCCTAGTTCTTTAGCTCTATCAGTCCATTCAATCCTTTTATTAAGGTGTGAAATTTTAACGTTATTAGTGATTATTGACTGTCGTTACTGCAATTTCTTTCCTTAGGGTTTCTTTGAATCCCACGGCTGCATTGAGCTGTTGCTTCGCATTCGATATGGTTTACCGTGCCTCCTATTCATTGCATAATCTACAAATAGGATTTTATTGAAATCATGGTACGTAGATGTTTTCTAAGACGACAATGGCTGGTATATAGTCCGATCACTCATCTGAAATTAGCCATCACTAACTGTTCTAGTGAGTTTGCCAGTCTTGACGCTTCCCGCGTCTACCAGCCTTAGAGTGTACCCAAAATTTCTTTTGTCTTTTTTGATGTATTCTACGATGTAAGAGTCTGTGTTTGGTTTTGTTATCTCCAGAATAATTTTTACATGCTTTCTCTCATATCTGTGCCATATCATTTTTACATGAATTTCTGAACATTATTAGATCCTTTTGCTACATAAAATTCTTGTTAATTTATTACATTTTCTGCATTCACTCATTTGCTTATTTATTATAACATTTTCAATTATTTTTACCATATAATACTAATTACATATCTCATTTTGACAGGCCCAAGTCAATACTTTAAACACTTCGTTGTTAATTAATTATTGTTTAAATCTAATTATAGTTAATTATTTTACATTTATTGCATGCTTTCTTGTTATATAACTATGAAATTTTATATTATTTTTAGTTTGATTGTTTCGGTTTGATTGCGATATCCAAAGAACAAGTTTGATATGCTTTCTTTGATATCTGCGTCATATCATTTTATATGTACACGAATTTCTCAAAATTATTAGGGCTTTTTATAAATAAAATTTTTGATAATTAATTTATTATATTTATATATTTATTTCATTCACTCTTTTTGTTATTTATAAAGTTTTGAATTATTTTTAGCATACAACAATAGTTACAATTTTAGACATTTCTTAGTTAATTAATTATTTTTTATCTATTTATATTTATATTAAATTTAAGTTATGTATTTATTGCATACTTTCTTGTTGATATAATTATAAAATTTTATATTATTACTAAAAGAAGATCCCAACGACATACCAGTAAATATGACAGCCACAACTAATTGATTTAATTCGAGGACAGTTTTTGGGTTGTACCCTCATAATATGTTCTATGTTATTATATAAACCGGCCGGCAAGAATGTACATGACAGAAATGTTATATAAGTTTTGCAACAAAAAAAATCCTGCTTCATTCTTTAGATTAAACAATCTTATTTTTGATATTTGTTCTGTAATTCGTTACATAAACGACGAACATTTATTTTTCCTCTCTACGTAAATGTGAACGTGTGGTGTTTAGTGACGGTTGGTTAACGATTATTTGGAGATCGTGAGATGTAGGTTTAGAAAAACATTTCTATTAATTTACTAGTCAAAATAGTAATGGATTATAACACGATCATGTTTTGTAGGTAAGAACTACCTTTAAAAACAAAACAATCTATCTTTATCGTCCGAACGTTTCGATCGTTATTGAGATCATCTTCGGGAACTTGGAATTATGATCATTGTTTAAATTATGCAATTATATGTAAGATGTGAAAAATTAATTTATACAATGCTAAAAAATTTAGACTCAATCAATGTATTTGTCCTTAATCAAAGTGTTTTTTTTTCTGTAAAGATGATCTCTGAAGATGACCTCAATAAAGATTGCTTTGATAAAGGTTTCAGAAAAACATTTTCTTTATCGTGCCAACCTTTAGTTCTTTATTGAGATCATCTTCAGGGCTCAAAATGTTTGCCTTCTGTGTAATTGTGCCTTTCTTGCGTGTCGTGTTGAAAGTGGGCACCCTCAACACGATACGCAAAACTGGCACAATTACGCAGAAAGCAAACACTTAGAGCCCTGAAGATGATTTCAATAAAGACCAAATCGTTTACACGATAAAGAAAATGTTTTTCTGAAACCTTCATCACACCAGACTGCATCTCACGATTTCTGAATAATTATTATGAAATATGTAGCATGCTTATAAAATAACCGTATTGCCGTTCGGTCGTTTCCGATCTACCTAATCTGCTTATCATCGCTGTTTCCGGTATGAATGGCGCATTCTGGCTTCTCGCCAGACCGAGTGGTGGGTTTGACAACCGGTAGAACAAATCAGCGATATAGTCAGCCAAGGATAATAGGAAAAGATCAAACAAAAATTGAACGATTGGCAATTTCTTGAGGCCAAGTTATAACCTCCGACTCTTAAGGCGTTAGGTACAAGAGAAGTCTATAAATAGAAACCAGCCAATATCGATTACGCGTAAACGGTGTCAGTTATGGCCGCTTTTATTTATTTAAAGCTGTTGAGCACTCTAAACTCCAACCTTTATTTATTTTGTGAGTGAAGTGAAAACAGCATTGTACGTATCACAGCGTACATGTGTGTGACAAAGAGAATGGCTAACGTGAGGGAGGGAGACTGATTGATTGATTGCGTTTTATTTACCCTGGCCAAATTAGATCTCTTAAATCCAACGTGAGTTCTAATTTGCTTATAAATATAATATAAAAACATTAAATAAAAAACAGTACAAATTGTACGACGTAATTATTAGACTACGCATGGGTTTTATGTATGATGTATGAAATATATATGTACAGTGTTTTACATATATGGAGAGAGAGAGAGAGAGAGAGAGAGAGAGAGAGAGAGAGAGAGAGAGAGAGAGATTGACCGATAAATAAAATTATGTTAACAATAACCAGGAATTAGGCTAGTGAAAAAGAAAGAAAACGCCCATAATTTTATTTTCGGTTATATTCAGAATTATTCCTACAGAATGTAATTTTTATTTCGGATACTTTACCGGTCGTTTTTACACTTGTCAATACATTTCATATATGATAAGCTTTTAAATCAGTTTAAATTCTTGTCGTATTTTATTATAAAACTTTAATATACATAAGTATTTTAATATAAAACTTTAATATCCAGCTGACAACTAATTATAGAATCCATTACAATTCGTAATTGGTATGATTGATCAATTATAAACTAATTATAGAGATACAAGGTACAGTCGGGGATCTAAAAGGTGTTGGTTGTTTCCTTTCTTATTTTTTTTAAACGTTTGAGCTTAGTACCATAGTAAACACAAATGTTCGTTTGCTATTAAATAAACGTACTACATTCGATTAATTTAATTTCTTTCCAAAGCGACGGAATTAAACGTTTCTTCTCTAGAAAATTAATGGGCATTTCACGTCCGATGAGATGTAAACTGTGGAACGGTGGCCCGCTCAAATCAAGTCTAAAGCACTAAATTAGCCCTGTCTTCCTCGTCATCTGCATAAATCGTATTTACAGGTCTCAATTTATCGGACAATGGGATTTGTATTTAGACGTTTTCCCTTAAGGTAATAAAGACTGTGTACATAAGGAAGTCTGAAGTTGACATAAAATCGTTACTTCTTAACTTGGCACCTTAATGGTTTTCGTTTTCAATTTTTCACTTAGTTCAATCCCCTGAATTTAAGCTTCAGTGCACACTCTAATTATTCGCGTTATAAAGGGCTGATGAACAATCGGCTCTGATTATTGTGAAATGTAAAGTCTTCGATGTGACAACGTGATATCCTTCGTAATTGGACAGGAGGGCAGGTATGTTTTCTCGGAAATAGCGCCTAATTGGAAATAACGTTCGCCGGGTCTTTGGAATAAAACAATTCCATCTCAATAAATTTTTATCCCGTGAAAAATAATTTGAATATCTTGATTGTGATGGAGGGATTCTAAGAAGTGGGGGGGGGGTTGTTCCCAAAGCACGGCGACCTTCTGGTTTGTTCATTTGTTGTACTTTTCTTGTTTCTTAGTTCCGCTAATCGACTCGATCCTTCTTGGAAGAAGTACTCGGTCATAGATGTCGCTGATCCAATTCCTTTCTCGGGTGGTTTTCTTGTTATCACAGTTGCGTCCATTGATCGGTTAATCACATTCTATTAGCACTACATGTCCAGGCTAAAAAAACTTTTAATAGATTTTGTAAGGCCTGAGGAAGGCGTAAAATACAGCAAAAGCTGGGCATTAGTAAGCGAATTGGGTTTTTACCTTTATGTATTCATCCCTTATCTATCATTTTTATCATTTATCATCGAAGACCGAGACTATCTGTACTCAACGGTATAGAGGAAATACAGGGGAGGTGCGTACCTCTGGCGGAGGAGGGGTAGAACGGTGTAAGGGAGCAACAATCGCGTCCGGCACTCTGAAAAGTCGTCGGCTTTTCGTCGGATTTTCCTCCTCATGAACAGCCGAGGCTAATCTGGAACGAGTTATCAGGATGGGTACACAGGACCATTCTTTTTACCGTCCAAGAGGGGTCAGTCCGGTAGGAGATGACAGATGGATGAGGAATGTTAAATGATGGGGTGAGTGTGGTGTTAATTGGAACGTCGCGTTGGTGGAGGTATCAGCGGTTTCACTTTGGCAATGCACGTCGAGAGACGTGGTTGTAGAAGTCCTTCAACCTGATGATGAGCTAAGAGGCTCGAAATCCGGATCGTTGCAGAACAACTTACTGTGAGTAGGAACTATCCTTTTGGAAAGTATTGATGGATGAGGATGTCGTTTTGGACGAGCGATCAGGTTAGGATAGGGATAGGGATAAAGAGGCGACCACAGGACTGCACATGGACCTTACCTTAAGGCAGGCCTGTGGCCGCCTTTTTATCCCTATCCCTATCCTAACCTGTATATGTATATATATGTAGAGCGACTTTATTTTTTGTAACTCATTGACCAACTTCAGGTTGTTAATCAACCTCCAGGCTCTGCACCTACAATGCTTCCCAAAATATAAAATATGTTCTGCGGTTTTCTTCTCTACCTAGAAGTACGTGCAAAGCGATTCTTATGTCTGTACTCCTAAGCAGTGCATGTGCCTTCTTGGACGGTCATGTCAGGAGTTGAACCTCCAAGCGTTCCAGTAATTGCCTTGTACGATGAATCTCTTCGCGTGCTTCATGCATGGGGGTTTATTCCACCAAACTTTGGACTCATTAATGATCTATTTTAAGATTTAACCTCTTTCGTGAGAATACGATAGGCCTCAATAGGATTCGGAAGAGAAATGCTGCAAAAAAGAAAACGACTCTCCCACTATTACGGTTGCATGGAAAACGTGTGCCTTCACCAAGAACGAGCCAAAAGGCACATAAGAAAATTATTATAAAGTTTTACTGCTTAAGGGCCACTTTGAGGATCCTGTGAGTCTTTCTTGTATTGCAGTCTTGTTCCTTTAATATTATCAGTTTTCCTTCCCAAGATATTTGCATTTTTATTAGACCAGAAAGGGAATATTTTTTTTTGTTTATTTAATTTTTATTTTTATTTATCAAGAAAAGAATTACTTTTTTTTATTTCGAATTATATTATTTTCGTTGTAATTTCTTAATAAAAATTGGAAGCATCGGCGAGATATCTAATAACAAAATATTGTGAGGAAACCTATAGAATGGAAAATAGTAAAAAAGGGTTACACCCAGATGCCAGTGACTTGTTGTCCACATTAGAAGAAAAAAACACCTAGGACCTAAAGAGAAAAGATAAACGAATTATCGGAACCTTTGTCGGTCCCGTGAAGCGAGAAAATTTTGGTCAATTTAATAAAAAGAATTGTTGCTAACGCATGCCAAAATATCAATTTACAATCTAGTCAGATCAAGACCTTGATCAAGACGTTAGAGAAGTAGTTTAAAACTCCTATAAAGAAAAATGCCATTAGGAAATTAATGATCAAACCGTTTCATTTGAGTGAAACCCATCCCGAGATATAATGGCAAGCGAATTTTCAAAGTGTGAATCTTTGGCCTCCTCGGAAACCGTCAAAGGCTCGAAAAATGCCAGCTTGAAGGCACAGATGCTGGCGAAGTCAGGCAAAGTGCCTACTTATTCCCACAATTAAAGTCAAGTTAGGAGTCAGAGAGCCAGACGGAGGGTGTATCAGTGGTTCGTGCCGTTTCAACGGAAAAGCGTAGTAGCGTAGTAGATCAATCCGTAAGTTGGACAAATTACCAAAATGGCTACTTCGAGACGACGAACCTTCTTTAGAATTTTTAAAAAATCTCTATCTTAGGAGACATAAATATATATTATGCAGAGCGGCATCCAACATTATTTTCAACCCTTTGTAAGGGTTATGGTTGAAATGAGAAAGTTAGTGTCACGAGCGCGATTCGAACCAACGACATTCGGCTAAGCGTGGGTTCAAATCGCGCTCGTCACGCTTACTTTTTAATTTCAACCAAGACCTTACATACAAAGAATAATTAATTTAAAGAAGTAATTTCGTTGATAAGGCGACTAAACATAAGCGGATTAATATTTTTATAAAGCACAGAATAAAAATGATAAATAATGAAAACAAAAACAGTAACCTTTTACTTAATGAGTTTGTAAATCCAACATAATTATTCTTCTTAAAAGTAAAATACCTATTGCGAGCACACACACCGTGAGAATTGAAGGGACTTCGCGGACTCGTTAGCACTGGTAGCAACCTGTTTTATGAGACGTAAGTGAAGAGGATTTGGTATAAATAATAAAATAAAAAATTCATCCAAGATGGTTGTTCCTTATGCGTTCTAAAACTGAAAATCTACAGAAGTTGTGTAAGGATATTGGAAGAATAAACAGAACCTTCGGGAGAAAACAAGGGAGTAGACTAAAGATATAAAAAGAAGAAAACCTATCATAAAAAACAAAACAAAAGCAAATATGTTTCGATCGATTCACGTTTCTCGTCTTCAGAAGAAAGCATATCACCGAAAAGGTTAATGGTTCTAAGTATAAAATATTTAAAGAATCGTGATAAGAATTTAGCTGAGGAGTTTAAATATCGTAATATGTTTGATCAAAAACACCGCAGTAGTGTCATTCCAGCAGATAATCCGAGCATAGATATACCTAGGTTAACGGAAACTCCGAGGGAACAACGATCTCCGATCAAAAATATACCCAATAATTTTTTTTCTACGTCCAACTACGTTTCCCACGTGGTATACCCAGACTCCATATATACGTCGGCCATATGAAAACTTCCATGAGGAAAGCAGGTCAGATTACATGAGAAGTGGATGGCAAAACCGGAGTCTAAACGTCCAAAATAATTTTTTCTTCGGCAAAAGAAAATGCCAATTAAAAAAAAAAAATAAGGATATTTAACTAGTGTAAATATAGGCAAATAAAATGTTGTGCGGGAAATCCAAAACAGCCCACAAGCCCTATCTAACCTACTTACCATTATGAATCAAAATACACCATTCTATATTCGGTCAAGTTATTCAGAAGCCATGAAGCAGCAACCTTAGGCTTGGCCCACCTCTTGTTGTTACAAAAAGTTTCTCATTCTGAAACGATTACTATCCTAAATTAACTTGCTAATGCTAATCGTTTTCGAAATATACGGAGAAGGCCATTTTGTTGTTACAAAAAGCATACCCCCCTCACGCGTTTTACCTCGGAATAACTCAGAAATGTTCAATCCCATGAAACCCTTTCTCTCAGTGAAATTAATATCAAGTAAGCTCTAAAATCGAATTGTGAAATAAAAATATAGGATTCTCATTTAAAATAACAACTTTAGTGCCATTTCTCAGTAGATGTGAAAGTTATGCAAAATCTGTTACAACCACGCGATTCCATAGTAACTTGGGGTTGGTATAAGACCATTTTTTGCAATGTTAATCGTTTCCGAATTAAATGGGTGGACTGTAAAAGTCGATACACCCTGTATAATAAAATTATAATAAATTAATTATAAGCTGTACGTCTTTGTCTCTTTAATGATTTGTAGAATTTATAACACCCTTCAAATATGACAATTTTGTATTATAACATCTAACGTAAAAGAACAAAAACAGTCAGCTTTATTGTTCAACCTTTGTTAATTATTATTAAAATTTTTGTTTAAGGAGTTTGCTAAGGAAGAAGAAAAAATAATTTTTTAAAATATAAAACACTGTCATTTAAGATGTTTTTGATTTCGTGGAGTTACCTTCATGGGATCATCCGCAATTATGTTTTTCCTCTCTCTCTCTCTCTCTCTCTCTCTCTCTCTCTCTCTCTCTCT